>CM065387.1:9567500-9672500 GCA_033060915.1 Euryodendron excelsum | reverse complement strand
AACCTCCTTCATGTTAGGGTTCAAACGTCTTTACATTTGTCTCATAGGTTTAGCCTCATCCTCTAGAAAGATGCGATGGGTGCACACAAGTGCGCTAATCCCATAAAAGTCAGCTATGGTCCACCTTAGAGCTTTCCTATGATTCTTAAGCAAGGCAATTATCCTCTCTTCTTAGCTTGAAGATAAGTTAGAGGATATCACAACAGGGTAGGCTTCTCCCTTTCCTAAAAACATATATTTCAAGGTGTTAGGCAAAGGCTTTTGTTCTGACACCGGAGGTTTCTCTTCCGAAGGTATTTGTTTGATGACACTAGGTTTTAAAGGCTCAAAAGAAGGAATCTATTGATTCACATGCATGCAAGAATTGCCTTCTAGACCTAGGCCATTAGATTTTCCTATCACCATGTTCTCATTTTTTGAGTGAGTCATGAGACTCACTCATCACTATAGCTCTTTCCAAAGGATCATCAAAGAACTCCTTTTCAAAGTGGTCATGAACTATCACATCAATCAAGTCAACCTCTCTAACGTCCTCACACTTTCCTATTTTCTTAGATACTGAGAAGATGTTTATTTCAAAAGTAGTATTCCCAAAAGACAAACTCACTACCCCACTCTGCACATAGATGATAGCATTCGAGGTTGCTAGGAATGGGCGACCTAAGATGATGGAAATATAAGCCTTGACAATTTCTACACGTTGGGTCTCCAAGACTTTGAAATCAATGGGAAAGAAGAAATTATCAACCTGGAGGAGCACATCTTCTAAAATTCCTTAGGCACTTTAATAGACCGATCCGCTAACTCTAGGATAACTCTAGTAGGTTTTAACTCACCTAATCCAAGTTCCTTATAAACCAAATAAGGAAGGAGATTGACACTAGAGCCTAGATCAAGAAGAGAACAGTCTAAAGTGTGGCCTCCTATGCTGCATGAAACGGTAGGACAACTAAGGTCCTTATATTTTGGCACCATCTTGCATTCCAAGATGACACTTCGGCTTTCATTCATCACGGCCGTTTCTTTCACTTGCAATCTTATCTTGAATGTGCATAAGTCCTTGAAGAACTTTGCATATGAAGGAATTTGTTTGATTACATCAAGAATTGGGATGTTAACCTTCACATCTTTAAAAACCTTATATATTTTAGCATTAAGGCTCTCATTTTTGGGCTTAGTCAACCTATGGGGAAAAGGAGCATGCGTAAGAATGTTCCTCTTCCTCTCCTTTTCGGCTTCATCTAATGGTTCATAAGGTTTCTCAATGGTTTCATTCTCTACTTGCTTTTCCCTCTCTTAGTCTTTCATCTCTTTCTCATTCTCTCCATATCTTCTCTCCTCTCCAACTCTCTCTTCATTCTCACCCTTTTCAAAACACTCCTTAGAAGTGTCACCTTTTGGTTGAATAGTTTTATCAATGACCTTTCCACCTCCAATGGTGGTGATGGCTTGTACTTGAGCATGATTGTTCTGAGGATCACTTGTACCCTCGATTATATGTACTTGCCTCATTGTCGGATTGGGTTGAGGTTGTGCCGGAAATCTCCCCAGGACATTTTGGGTGAAAGCTTGTGTCAAGATAGACATTTGCTTTTGTATATCCTCAAGCATCCGAGCATTTTGTTCAAGTAGTTTCTCTTGCTTATCAACCCTAGTAGTCACCCCCCCTCCTCATTTCATTGGTCAATTGATTTATATTATCCTCAAAATCCCTCTTATGTGGTGGTTGGAACGTTTTGGGTTGAGCTTGATATTGTGCTACGGGTGGTTGTTAATAAGGTTGGTAGGCTTGTGGTTGATATGGTGGAGGAGGTGCTTGGTAGGATTGAGGATTTTGAAATCCTCCTTAATGAGCTTAGGGGTTCGAAAACCCCTCACCTTTCCAAGAGAAATTTAGGTAATCCTTCCACCCCAAGTTATAGGTATTTAAATAGGGATTACCCCCTCCTCTAATAAATTGGCCAATGGCATGGACTTGGCCATGCAAGGCCTCATTGACACCCGGAATCACGGGACATGACATGGTGTCATGATCCGTGGTATCAAACACAATACGACTCATATCTTTCACCACCTCAGCCTCTATAGCACTCACACGTTTTGTTTCAAGGGCCTCTAATTTTCTTGCCAAAGTAGCAAGCTGGGTGTTCACATTATCATTCTCTTTAAGTTGGTACTTCACCCCTTATGGAGAGGGCCGAACCTCGGGATTTTGGGTCCTGGTTATTGCCCAAACCCTTATCAAATTTGCTAGATTGTTAAAATAAGCAAATGCTTCATGGGGTTGTTTATCCACAAACATCCCCGCACACATGGTCTCTACAAATTGCTTTAACTCGGGTGTAAGTGAAGCAAAGAAAGTTTGGATGATGTGCCACTCGAGGTAACCATGATGTGGGCAAGCTGAGAAATTTGGTGTCTAAGCTCCTCAGTACAATTTTTCGAAAAAGAATTGTTTAAAAATTCTCCTTGAAGCACTTGCCATGTATGGATAGACAATGGCTTAAACCATGACTTGGCTCTTTCCTTGAGACAAAAGGGAAAAAGCTTCATGAAGAATATTTTCCTTGGGTATGAGTTATCCATAATGAGGGAACATGCATCCTCAAACTCCTTAATGAATTAATAAGTTGCTCTGAGTCTAAACCATTAAATTTCGAAAGCAATTGCATCATCCTTAGACGAATGTTTAAACTATTGTAGTGTGGTGGAAAAACAAGGCATGAAGTAGGAGCTTATCTTAGGGGATTCATGTAATCCCTCAAGGTTCGATATTAAGGAGCGACATGGTTTCCATGGATGCTCCTTCTCTCAAATTCCTCACCCCCTACTTGATTTGAAACATTAGGCAGCCTACCACCCATTGGTGGTATAGGCAATCCATCATGGGTAGGAGGTACAAGATTGGATAGCCCACCCCCCTTGTTCATGTTTTCCACTGAGATGAATCCAAGGTCAACAATGAGGGGTAAACCGGGAGTAGGTGTGTTGATCGGCGATGATGAATGACTAGAACTCTCAAGCCTCACTAGACCCCCGTATATATACCGTGTGAATGATGGCATGTAAATGAATGCAACAATTGAGATGTCTAAATCCTAGCAGCATATCATACACAAACATATAAATGTCGAACAATGGCTTTTTCAATGCAATGTCGGACAACAGCTTTTCAACTCCAGTCTCCCACTCCACGTGCTCAATAATATGACCAATTCACAATTAAAGTACACTAGCCTATCTCCGACTAATGCCCCTAGCAGAATGCTATGCAACCTAATTAATCAAACAAAAGAAATTACCAAAAAATAAAATTAAAAATCTAGCAAGAATATTCACATAAAGGGTTTGAGGGATCAACCTTGGCTCGAAGCCGTAGATGCTTCCCTCGGAGGTGGGTGATCAATTCCCACCTATTTTGTAATTTTTTTTCTATTTCTAATTTTGCTTTGCTTTGCTTTGGAAGATCTCCGGCAACAGGGGCAAAACTTAATTCACTTCCAAATCTGCACTCAAGAGCAAGTGGTCGTGCTGTCGTTTTACCAACAAGGACCCGTTATCATTCTCACAATGAATCTACACCAATATAGTTTTAAACACAAAGCAAAAGCGAGTTAAAGCACAATTAAATTCGATTGCAAAACAGGAAAAAATCAACCATAAGTAACCAAAGTAAGACTGAAAATCTTTTGGGGGTTTTGAGTTGGTTGGTAAACTACACTAAAAATTGACATGGAAAGTAAATGACAGTTAACACTAAACTAAATGAATTAAAGCGACTCAATTCTATCACTTAGAACACTATGAATTGACAACGAATCAAATAATACTTCATGAACATTAACTACTAGAAAGGAATTGGAGAAGAAATGAATTCAACCTAATTAAAGTAGATTCAATCAAAGCAAACAATAACAAATTCAAGTAGAGATAAAAAGGAATTTGATACAATTGATTTAACTCATCAATTCATGCAATGGAATTTGTAGAGAGTCCAATTTGACTCAAATCAAGGATTCCTTCCATGGAACCTTGATTCGAAATATATGGCTATGAAAACCTTGATTTCGTTTATAATTAGAGTTAGATTCAACAAGAAGTTGTAGTTCCTTGAGAGAAAATCACAAGTTCATAGATGGTACGCCTCCAGATGTGCTTTACAACCGAAGTCACTCCGCAAAAATACGGAGGTCGCGAATGTAGTAAAACCGGACAATCCGATGTCGTTCTCTCCCAAGGGAATTCTGCAAATATAGTAACAAAGCTCAACTAGCATGGGCACTTATCTTGATGGATTGCAAAGAAAAATTCTTTTCTTTTTCTAACATAAATAGACCGAAAATTTGTTGATTTTGAGATGATGGTTGTTCTATGATTAGTGCAATAACTTAATAATTGATGAAGGAAATAAAATATAGTTTTAAGTAATTAGGGAAGAGCTTGGACATGGTTGTTTCAATCCACCAATTCACAATAAGGGTTTCAAATGAGAAGTTTACAACTCAAATCAAGAATCGCACCTTGGATTCTTGATTCAGAAAATGCCGACTATAAAAATGTGGGTTTATATTTGATTGAGCATAAAGATGAAATCTATAACTAGCACCCTAGAATCAAACCTTAGACATGTACAATACCTATACCAAATATTGATTTGTGCATAAATATTGCCAAGGGGTTATGAACCTAAGTTTTTCTAATGAATCTCATGCTAAATCAAATGGAACCATGGAATTCTAAGGATATGGCTTTAAAGTTCATACATCTCATTTTCAACTCTTTGAAGATCCTTGGTGGATCTTCACAACCATATGAAAGGGATGTTTAGCTATTAGAATCCATGTCAAAGAGCATAAATGAAGACAAATCTACCATTAAACTATATAGAATTAGTGTTTGGTTACTAAGAAAGTGAGAGAAAATGGCAAGAAAATGAGAAAAAATGGCTAGAAAGAGTAGAGAAATATTCACTTCATATATAAAACATTCATTTACAAGGATCCAAAAGCAATAAATGACAACATTACAAAGCATTAAAGTAAATCTAACTAAAAACCTTACAAAATATCAAAAGTTCTCCTTTAGAAGCTCCTCCTATTGTCCAGATCTGCAGATTTTTAACCTCCTCCACTTTGTCCCGTATATACGAATTTTATACTGTACAGAAAAACAGACTCTGTAAAGACCGATTGATCGGTGGTGGCATCCGATCGAACGGCCGATCAAACGGTGAATGGCTATCGATCACCCGATCGAATGCTGAATGCGATCGATCGCCCGATTGAACGCAAAACTGACCTCTCTGAACTTTGCATTTGTGTCGTCTGTTGAGGGAGTTTCGACGTCACCGATCAAACGACCGATTGATTGAACAAGCTCCTTCTCTGAAGTTTGCTGCAGAGGGTCAAACAGAGATCTCAAGTCAATCGGTGAGTCTGGTAATCGGTCGGCCGATCGAACGTTCCATGGATCGTTCGATCAGACGATCAATTGGTCGATCGATCGGTCATCCTAATTTTTGCCCATTTGCCTTGGTGTAAGCTCTAATTCCTGTAAAAAGTGCACAAAAAAGGTTCTAATGCATTTTAGGAGTTAAAACACTAAATTAACACTGAAATTCAACTAATCAACCACCAATTTAGGCCTAGAGATTACTATTTCTGAGAGTAATCAACACCCCCCAACTAAGCCTTTGATAGTCCTTATCAAAGTACAAGAGGAAAAACAAAAATATACACATGTATTAACCTTATTCAAGTCAAATCTCCATCCACCTAGGTTGTGAACCGTCGCAAGGCAAAGGCATAAAGTATGGAAGAAATAAAACACATTGACGTGTACTACCAATGACATATGACCCTATTAGCTCATAACTCGCACAATTACATACTTGATGCTTCGATCCAAGTCTCACAAGGCATACACTCAACTTTGAACATGAACACTCATGGTCCCTCAATGGAAAGCTCTTTTAATGAGTAAATGTATAAATCATGCAAGTAGAGCAATTCCGAAACCAAAAATGAATAAATTGTAAGTGTATCGACTTGGCATAGCTTCATGAAGGAATATGTATAGCTTAAGCATAATCTAGAAAATTGACATTAACGCCTTATACACAATTGAATTAAAGATTCATGTATCTTCGGATATCGAGGCCATAAGGGTGATGAATGAAAGAAGAGCCATGTAAGAGGATAGAAAGTGGAAAAATGTTTCAACATATGCATACGCATTACACATGATGATCAATGACATTCACGTCTGCACTTCCAATCTTTTGAATCACTTTTGCAATCTTCCTTCATCTCAATTCTTTTGTATTTGATTTTTTTTTTTTAGATACACCTTTTCATCCCTTTCTCTCTCTATATATATTTTTTCTTTACTCTTCAACTTCTTACACTTCCAACTTTACAAATGTAAGAGCAATGCTTCAATTGGCATTAACAACTTTTAAACTTATGCATATGCATATGAATATTAAGAGGAAGAAAAATACACATAAAATGGCTCAATGAAATGAAATGGCCTATGCATTTAGAATCCGAAGAATACAACAAATCAAAACTTCAAAAGTGTATAAGGGATCAATAAATCTATCTAACACTCGAACATATAGACCAAAATCAAATATAATGAAGCTATTCAATGAATGAGGATCAACAAAAATAATCTTGAATAAATGTGATTCACTCTTCAAAGGCGATAAATAGGCTCTAAAGCTCACACAGTAAAAAATCTCCACCTTATAAGGACATGCATGCATGAGAATGAAACATAAGGCATCACATAACATGTTAGTGCACAACAATGTGAATTGTCTCTTATAATGATTTTATACCAAAAACTTACAATGTATCATAATCTCCAAGGTGGGTCAATCATCAACTCAAATTTAATAAAAAATATGGTATGGTACTTGTCTGAAACAACCTTGACACCTTCATCACAAAAATCCAAAAAGAAATGATATCAACAATTAAGGACATAGCTAAGGTGTCAAGTTATAGAAAAGAGCGAGACTAATACCATACAATACCCATTACCTCGGTCGGAACAATACATGCGATATGGATATCAATCAAAAAGTATACTTGTAACTGAAATGCCAAAATATACCCGGGATAGACAAAAGAATACAATAAATATATACAAACATGGGTATGCCACAATAGGAAAGATCACTATACGAACAGCTCAAAAATAAATACATCCACAATAATAAAAAAAGATTTAGATACATCATATGAAATGAAATGCTATGAAGTGCACAATGCATCTAATCTAATTGGAGATCAGAAAAGAAGTCCCTATCATCATCCGGAGGAGGCTGTCCAAGGTGTTGGATAATCTCCTGGAGTCGAGTGGACTGCGTCTGCTACTGCTGCTGCTGAATGTCAGTCAGCTGACCCTGAAGTGTAGCAATGGCAGTGTCCTGGAGATCTAATCTAGCCATAATGTCGGCCTACCACTGCTGGCGCTCTATCTGCTGAGTGGTCAGCTGCTCCTGGATGGCTGCCAAAGTCTGAAGTATCGTCCCCTGAGCTGGCTCCTCCTGATCCTGAGCCTGAGCCTAGGGCTGCGCTGGCTGCTCTGTCTGATCCGGCCGCTGCTCCCCTGACCGGGTCTCGGCCAGTGTCTGAGAAGGCGACTGCTGAGAAGATGAGTGAGCTGAACTAGCTATCCCCCCCTTCTTCTTCAACTGCCTTGCCGCCCTCTTCTCTGTCTTCCAGTCTATGTCAGTCGAGGAGGATAGTAGGACAATTTCTGCAACACTAACCCCAGCCGCCCCAATCCTTGCTGTCAGAAAGCAACCAAAGGGGATGCTGGACTGGGGAGTAGCAACCTGGGTCCCGGCCCACAGTGTCATATACATAAAGTGGGGCAAGTCAATAGTCCTACCTGTCCCAATAGCTCACATCAACTGCCCCCGCATCCTACTACACTCCACCGTCCTCCCCAATGGAAAGATCGAATAGCATGTCCATAGGAAAAGCGGGTGGTATCTGGGGGCAAGCTGCCTAATCCTGATTTGGGAAGCGGTCCAAGACTCTCCTGATGCTAGAATCTCGACACACATCTCCTCATGAGATGGTGGGTTCTCCTCGTCATAAGAGAACTGAGGGTTAGCAACCCTCAGTAAACCAAATTGCTGGCTCGCCTCCGTAATGCGGTATTCCTACAAATGGAGTTAGTACCCCGCAAGAGTACGGGGGTCGCGATGAAGTATAAACCGGCAATCCAGTATCGTTCTCTCCCAAGGGACCTAGCCAAATATAGGCTCTAGCACTCAACTCACACTAACCTAACCTAGGATGGATTTGCAATTATGTGGGGAATTAGATCTAAAATAAAAAGGAAAATAAAAAGACCGAAAATCTTTTGGGTTTTGATCGTTGTTTTGAGTTCCCAAACTATTGCAATGAAAATAAAGAGAATTAACACTAGACAAATAAATTAAAGCAAAGTAAAAATAGAATTAAAGCAATTAAAAAGGAAATTGGGCTCAAATGATCCAACCACTCAATTTCATCCAAGGTTTCCAATGGGGTTTATAACTCAAATCAAACACAACATTTAAGTGTGTTTGACTCGGAGGATTTAGCTTTGAAAACCAATTATTCTCAAGCAATTGAAATTAGATACATGTTCAATGGGGAATCAAAGGTTAATATCATCGATTCAACTTAGTCAATACCAAATTTGTAGTTTGTGCATTGATTAGCCAAACATAGTCAATAACCTAGGTTTTCTAAGGAACCTTCAATCAATTGTTGGGAATGAATTTGTACCAATTATGGAGTATTTTTCTAGTCAAGAGTCCTAAATTAATACCATTGATTTGGGTGACGAAAATCCCCAAATTTAGTCAATAATCTAAGTTTTCTAAAATTTCACACCTAATTACTAGAAATTTGAATTCTAAGAAAATATGGCAATTAATTCATAAGATACCTCCATTAAATTCCTTGGATTATTTGGGCGACTTCACATTTACACCCAATCCAAAATCTAGCTAATTAAACTCATAATAAAATAATAGAAAATGGGAAGAAAGCATGTAAAGATTTAAGTTAAAAATTACTTGAAATTAAAGAGTGTTTGGGTACAAGGAAAATAAAGAAAAAAGCATGAGGAATTAAATCTAAATTTTACTTGAGCAATAGAAGTGTTTGGTTACAAAGAAAATGCAAGAAAGTGCAAGAAAGGGAAGGAAAATACATTACAATAAAAGAAAACTACAAGTTTTACATTTATACTACAATTACAAAGCTAAATCTAAGCTAAATCTAAGTTAAAAATGAAGAAAAATGGAAAAACCAACCTCTTGGAAGCTTCTCCCGCCGCCCCCTTACTAAAAAAAACCCTAACTCCTCAAAAATTATCCAAAAAACCCTAAAAAACACCGCTTCGGACGCAAAAAACATAATCTGGATGAACAGTAACCATTCGAATACCGTCCAGGCGGTCCGTTCGATGCTTGTTCGAAGTCCGTTTGGATGGTGAACAGTAACCGTCCAAACGGTGAACAGCACCCATTCGGACGGGTACTATTCACACTACTCAGCTGTAAAAACTTCGAAACTTAATTTGGCCACACTAGAGTTCGATTAAGCCAATGCACATTAGACGCAAAGTTGTAGAGCTTGAAGTCTTCTTTCCAATGACGCAAAAATCAGCTCAATTGGATATCGGAGTAAAAAGTTATGGCTGAAATACAGAGACAGGTCTAAATTTTCATGAACAAATTATTCGCCTTGAACTCGCTTTGATTATTCTTGATTTCTTTTCACCTTTATTAGCTTATATAACCTACAAAACACATACAAAACATACTCAAACAAATATCTAACTAAAATAAGATAATTAATTACAATATAAGTCTAACAAAGTACAAATTAAGGGCTTATAATTATACTTTTAGGGTGTAATCAACTGCTCGGCAAAGGAATCAGGGGTCATAACATCCCTACCCCGAACCCAAGAGCGAATAATATGCATGTCACCACCAACGGGGTCCGATAAAATGTTGGCCATGAACTCTGCCACGAGGGTGGCTAAGTACTGGCCTCTAAAGAAAGCTAACCCTAACCACTGGCGATCGGTCAATGGCTTGAGCTAACCATATGGCTCTCCATCGAACTGACTCACGGTCCAATGCCTCTCCACTACCACCTTACGAGCGCTCCACACCCATCCGAACTCTCACTCCTGATCTCTCCCCCGGAAATGAGTAGTATCATACTCTCCCTCTCTGTCCCTCCTAGCATGCTCTCGCTGAAGTTACTGAAACTGAGCCAGAGTCTGAGAAGCCCCCGCCCCAATTGTACCCTCAGTATTCCTAGTCTCGACCATAGCCCTCTAACTAAGCTAAGTACAGATGGAAATGAAAGAATGGACAAAGATCAGCGGAAGGAATACCTTTCGAAGGGCAGAAACTATGAAAAGACGAAACAAGGTCTACCAAAGTGAGCTGGTAGGGCCTCGCTGCTCCAATATGTGAAAAGGCTCTCAAAACTCTCAATTTCTCACGAGCGAATGTAAATGAACAGTGAACCTGTGGGTTTATATAGGCAGCTCTGTCTCCGATCGATCGGCTCTTAAACTGATTGATCGCCTCGCGGACCAATCGAAATGGAGCGCCAGCGATCGAACGGTCGATCGAATGGCCGATCGATCGATACTGCTTCCTTTCGATCGGTGCGGTAATAAATGCCATGCCCGATCAATCGCTAAGTGCTTCACCGTTCGATCGGCCGATCGATTGGTTTGGCGCACCAATCAATCGCAAAAACAGCCTCCCTGAAATTCTACAGAAATTTTTAGGATTTTCCACAGTAACATACAAATGGTGCCCACCCCCCCCCCCCCCCCCCCCCCCCCCCCCCCCCCCCCACCAAACTGGAATCATGCCATGACCTCAAGGCATGAGGAAAATGGATGAGAAAAAGAACAATGGGGTGGGCGAGACTCTCGGGAATACGAATGTACACAACTAACTACCAAAAAGATAAGAGAAAGAAACCTATCAAAAGGAAACGAAAGAACTACTCCTAAACTATAAAACACAACAAGCTAATGTCACTAAAAGGATGGTGGATCAATGAGATCCACACAATCCAACTACTCTTAGAACAACTCAGAATATGGCTTTAGCCGCTGACCATTCACCTTAAATGTTGATCCATTCGTGAGATTTTGCACCACAACGGCTCCATGGGGAAAAACTTCTTTCATAAGGTATGGCCCGACCCACTTACTCCGCAATTTGTCCGGAAATAGATGCAAGCGTGAATCATACAATAACACTTTTTGACTGACTTTGAAAGTTTTTCGAATGATATGTTGGTCATGAAAGTGTTTCATCCAGGCCTTAGCAATTTTTGCATTTTCAAAGGCGTTATTGCGGAGTTCCTCTAACTCATTGAGTTGGAGTTTGCGGTGGGTACCCGCAACATCAATATCCTCATTACATTAACGAATCGCCCAATATGCTTTATGCTCAATTTTGACAGGAAGATGATAGGCCTTCCCGTACATAAGTCTATAGGGTGATGCACCAAGAATGGTTTTATAACCTGTGCGGTATGCCCACAACCCATCGATCAATCTGAGAGACCAATCTTTCCTATTTCGATTGATGGTTTTCTCAAGAATCCGCTTGATTTCCTAATTGGCCAACTCTACTTGCCCTTGCGTTTGAGGATGGTATCGTAATCCAACCTTATGGACCACTCCATACTTATGCATTAAAGATGAAAAAGGCTTGTTACAAAAATGAGAACCGCAATCACTTATCACGGCTCGAGGCATGCCATACCTACAAAAAATGTTCTCTTTCAAAAATCACAAGACCACTTGGTGGTCATTGCTTTGGGTGGCAATTGCTTCCACCCACTTTGAGACATAATCTACCGTAACAAGAATGAAAAGGTACCCACACGAGTTAGGAAACGGTTCCATGAAATCAATCCCCCAACAATCAAATATTTCCAAAATAGTGATGGGCTGAAAAGGCATCATGTGCCTTTTCGAAAGTGTTCTTAACTGTTGGCACCTATCACAAGCAAGACAAAAGGTATGTATATCCTTAAACATGGTGGGCCAATAAAGCCACATTGCAAAATTTTGGCCGTGGTTTCCTTGGAGGAGAATTGTCCTCCACAAGCATGAGAGTGACAAAACTCTATTACTTGTTAAAATTCATGATTCGGGACACACCGGCGAATGATTTGGTCCGGATAATACTTAAACAAGTGAGGATCATCCCACGAAAAATGGCGCACATTTCGGAAGAATTTACGCTTGTCAATGGATGACCATGTGGAAGGAACCTCACCGGTGACAAGGAAGTTCACAATGTCCGCAAACCAAGGGATTGAAAGTTGCTCAACGGCACTCACATACATGAGATGCTCATCCGAGAAGTGCTCCTTGATAGGGGTTAGGTCCATGGCTCGCCCATTTAAGAGAAGCCGAGACAAGTGGTCCGCAATCACATTTTCAACCCCTTTTTTATCACGCATTTCTATATGAAATTCTTGGAGCAAAAGTATCCATCGAATGAGGCGCAGTTTTGCATCGGGTTCTGTGAGGAAATACTTTAGGGCCGCATAGTCGGTGTAGATGATGACCAATGACCTAATCAAGTAAGACCTAAATTTGTCTAGTGCAAAAACCACCGCAAGGAGTTCCTTCTTGGTTGTGGTATAGTTGATTTAAGCTTCATTGAGAGTTCTAGAGGCATAATAAATGACATATGGCTTCTTATCAACTCTTTGTCCTAGGACAGCCCCCACGGCATAGTCGCTAGCATCACACATTAGCTTAAATAGGAGAGACCAATTGAGTGCTCAAATGATTGGGGCTGTGGTCAAAAGTCCCTTCAACTTGTCAAAAGCTTGTTGACAAAAAGATGTCCACTCAAAGGGGACATCTTAAGACAAAAGATGACACATGGGCCTAGAGATTGCACTAAAACCCTCAATGAAATGCTGATAGAAACCAGCATGCCCAAGAAATTATCTAACCTCCTTCACACACGTCGGGGTGGGCAATTTTTGAATGAGTTCAATTTTTGCTTTATCTACTTCAAGCCCTTCGACCGACACAATATGGCCCAAAACTATACCACTAGTAACCATAAAATGGCATTTCTCCTAATTGAGCACAAGGTTACTCTCCTCACATCTCATCAAAACTTTTCCTAGATTACCAAGACAACCTTCATAAGTATCCCCATAGATGAAAAAATCATCCATAAAGACTTCGACAATTTGCTCAACCATGTCGCTAAATATGCTCATCATGCACCTTTGAAATGTCGCCAGTGCATTACATAGCTTGAAGGGCATACGTTTATAAGCATATGTGCCAAAGGGACAAGTGAATGTTGTCTTGGTTTGATCCTCAAGGGCTACATCAATTTGATTGTACCCCGAATATCCATCTAAGAAACAATAGAAAGCCTTACCGGACACCCTCTCTAGGACTTGATCAAGGAAGGGTAAAAGGAAATGGTCCTTTCGGGTTACATTATTGAGGCGGCGATAATCAATGCACATTCGCCACTCGGTTTGCACACGGGTTGGCACTAACTCATTGTTGTCATTCCTTATCACCGTGACACCCGATTTCTTAGGCACCACTTGGGTCGGACTAACCCATTTTGAATCAGAGATGGGGTAAATGATACCCGCATCTAGCAATTTTAAAACCTCACCTTTAACCACCTCTTTCATATTTGGATTCAATCGCCTTTGCATTTGGTGAACGGATTTAGTCTCCTCTTCTAAGAAAATGCGGTGAGTGCACACGAGAGGACTAATCCCATGAGGATCAGCGATAGTCCATCCTAAGGCTTTTCTATGTTTCCTAAGCAACGTTATCAACCCTTCCTCTTGGCTCCCAGACAAGGTAGAGGAAATCACAACTAGGTACGATTCCCTATCCCCTAAAAATGCATACTTTAAATTGGAGGGCAAAGGCTTCCTCTCGGGAATGGGAGGCTTCTGCTCCAAAGGAATTGGTTTATCGGCACTAGGATGGAGGGGTTCAAAAAAAGGGGTCCATTGACCCACATGTAAACACTCCTCTCTCTCACCCTTTAAAGGAAAAAATTCACTCAACACTATGCCCTCACTATCAAGTGAAGCATGCGGTTCACCTCTCACTAATGCTCTCTCCAAGGGGTCCTCAAAAATCTCCTACTCAAAGTGATCTTGAACTATGCTCTCTATGATGTCTACCTCCCGGATATCCTCACATTCCCACTTTTATTTGGCAACCGAAAAGATGTTAAGCTCGAAGGTGGTGTTGCCAAAAGAAAGTTTCACTAACCCATTCCGATAATGAATGATGGCATTGGAAGTAGCTAGGAAAGGGCGTCCCAAAATCACAGGAATTTGATTGTGAGCTATACAACTCTTAACAGGTTGGGTATCTAGGACTATGAAATTGATCGGGAAGCAAAAGTTTTTAACTTGGATGAGAACATCCTTGATGATACCTGTTGGAACCTTTATAGAGCGATCCGCCAATTGCAAAGTAACCCGAGTACGGCTCAACTCTCCTAGGCCAAGTTTCTTATACACTGAAAAGGGTAAAAGGTTGACACTAGACCCTAAGTCCAACAAGGCACGATCAATCTTGGTATTCCCAATGGTACAAGAAATGGTAGGACATCCGGGGTCCTTGAATTTTGGCATAGTTTTGCATTGCAAGATCGCACTTTGATTTTCGTTCATCATGGCGGTTTCCTTGACATGCAACCTTCGCTTAAAAGTACATAAGTCCTTTAAGAACTTAGCATAAGAGGGTACTTGCTTGATTGCGTCAAGGATAGGGATGTTGACCTTGACTTGCTTGAACACTTCATAAATTTTCGCATTTAGAAGTTCATTTTTTGGTTTGGTCGACCTTTGCGGGAAGGGAGCATGTTTTATTATGTCCCTTCTCTTCTCCCTTCACTTTCACTCAAAATCTCGATGGGGTTGGCTAAGTTTTCCCCCCCTTCTCTCGGCTCTTTTTCCTCTTTCTCTTTTTCTTCTTGGCCTACACTCTTCCTAGAAGTCTCATCTCGAGGTGGGATAGTTTTGTCGATGGTCTTGCCACTTATAAGGGTGGTTATGGCTTGCACTTGGTCATGACTCGGACTAGGGTCACTCTTACCCTCCATTATGTGCACTTGCCTAACCGCCGGGTTAGGTTGAGGTTGAGCCGGGAATCTTCCCGGGACATTTTGGGTCAAAGCTTGTGTCAATGTAGACATTTGCTTTTGGATATCCTCAAGTAACCTAAAGTGTTGGTCTAGCACCTTCTCTTATTTATCAACCCTTGAACTAACCCCCCTCATGTCATTGGCAAGTTGGTAAACATTGTCCGATATGGGCTTCCTATGGAAGGGTTGATATGGCCTTGGTTGCTTTTGGAATTGGGTTATAGGTGCTTGTTAGTAAGGTGGAGGTGGATGTTGTGGTTGGAGTGCTTGTGGAGGTGGATGTTGTGGTTGGAGTGCATGTGGGGGTGGAGGAGGCGCTTGGTATGATTGAGGGTTTTGATACCCTCCTTGGTAGTTGTGGGAGTTTGAAGTCCCCTCATTATTCCTCCACCCAAAGTTGGGATGATCTCTCCATCCCAGGTTGTATGTGTTCGAATAGGGGTTGCCCCCTCCTCTTAAATATTGGCCAATTGCGTTAACTTGGCCATGCAAAGCCTCCTTCATACCCGGAATGATTGGGCATGAAGCGGTGGTATGCTCTGAGGTTTCACACACAAGACAACATACTTCTATCTTCTCCTCACTCTCTACCAATTGAACTTTTTTCACCTCAAGAGCCTCTAATTTTCTTGCCAAGGTTGCCACCCTAGCATTGACATCATCAACTTCCTTGAGTTGATATCTTCCCACCCCTTGTTGGATTGAGCGACCCTTGGAATTTTGGGTCTCGGTAAGTGCCCAATCTCTAGCCTTATTTGCCAAGTTATTAAAATAATCGTATGCCTCATGGGGTTACTTATCAAAAAATGTCCCCGCACACATAGACTCGACAAATTGCTTGACTTTGGGTGTCAAAGAAGAATAAAATATGTTGATAACATGCCAATCGGCAAAACCGTGATGAGGCCAAGAATTTAAGAGGTCTTTGAACCTCTCCCAACATTGAAAGAAAGTTTTTCCCAACAAAGGAGAAAACTGAGAAATTTGCCTTCGTTTGGCCTCGGTTAGATTTTCGGGAAAAAATTTGCTCAAAAATTCCACTTGGAGAGTAGCCCAAAAGTGGATGGACATGGGTCGTAAGGAATTAAACCAAAGCTTAGCTTTATCCTTCAAACAAAACGGGGGGAGTTTCAACAAAAATACTCCGCTTGGACATGAGTTGTCCATTGCAATTGAACAAGCATCCTCAAATTCCTTAAGAAAAATGTAGGGTTGTTCCGAATCCATCCCGTGGAATTGAGGCAACATTTGCATCATTCCCGACCTAATATTTAGAGTGTTGTGATGGGGCGGGAAAATAATGCACGATATTGGTGCTTGCCTTGGTGGGTTTAGGTAGTCCCGTAGAGTTCGTGTAGGGGGGGCTGCCACGTCGCCATGGTGGCTCCCTCTCTCAAACTCCTCACTACCTTCCGGGTTGAGTTGGACATTTGGATGCAAGGGTGCAATATTAGGTAAGCCGGGTTCATTGGGATTTGCCATTGGAATGATACCTAGGTCGACCACTAATGGTAAGCTAGGAGTTGGTGAAGATGTGCTTGTGCTCTCAATACACAAACATATAAATGTCGAACAATGGCTTTTTCAATGTAATACTGGACAACGGCTTTTCAACTCCAGTCTCCCACTCCACGTGCTAAATAATACGACCAATTCACAATTAAAGTACACTAGCCTATCTCCGACTAATGCCCCTAGCAGAATGCTATGCAACCTAATTAATCAAGCAAAAGAAATTACCAAAAAAAAAAAAAAATCAAAAATCTAGCAAGCATATTCACATAAAGGGTTTGAGGGATCGACCTTGGCTCGAAGCCGTAGATGCTTCCCTTGGACGTGGGTGATCAATTCCCACCTATTTTGTAATTTTTTTTCTATTTCTAATTTTGGCTTTGCTTTGCAAGATCGTAGGCAACAACGGCAAAACTTAATTCACTTCCAAATCTGCACTCATGAGCAAGTGGTCGTGCTGTAGTTTTACCAACAAGGACCAGTTATCATTCTCCCAAAGGATCTACACCAATATAGTTTTAAGCACAAAGTAAAAGCGAGTTAGAGCACAATTAAATTCGATTGCAAAACAGGAAAAAATCAACCATAAGTAACCAAAGTAAGACTGAAAATCTTTTGGGGGTTTTGAGTTGGTTGGTAAACTACACTAAAAATTGACATGGAAAGTAAATGACAGTTAACACTAAACTAAAGGAATTAAAGCGACTCAATTCTATCACTTAGAACACTATGAATTGACAACGAATCAAACAATACTTCATGAACATTAACTACTAGAAAGGAATTGGAGAAGAAATCAATTCAACCTAATTGAAGTAGATTCAATCAAAGCAAACAATAACAAATTCAAGTAGAGATAAAAAGGAATTGGATACAATTGATTTAACTCATTAATTCATGCAATGGAATTTGTAGAGTCCAATTTGACTCAAATCAAGGATTCCTTCCATGGAACCTTGATTCGAAATATATGGCTATGAAAACCTTGATTTCTTCTATAATTAGAGTTAGATTCAACAAGAAGTTGTAGTTCCTTGAGAGAAAATCACAAGTTCATAGATGGTACGCCTACAGATGTGCTTCACAATCGGAGTCACTCCGCAAGAATACGGAGGTCGCGAATGTAGTAAAACCAGATAATCTGATGTCGTTCTCTCCCAAGAGAATCCTGTAAATATAGCTACAAAGCTCAACTAGCATGGGCACTTATCTTGATGGATTGCAAAGGAAAATTCTTTTCTTTTTCTAACATAAAATAGACCCAAAATTTGTTGATTTTGAGATGATGGTTGTTCTATGATTAGTGCAATAACTTAATAATTGATGAAGGAAATAAAATATAGTTTTAAGTAATTAGGGAAGAGCTTGGACATGGTTGTTTCAATCCACCAATTCACAACAAGGGTTTCAAATGAGAAGTTTACAACTCAAATCAAGAATTGCACTTTGGATTCTTGATTCAAAAAATGTCGACTATAGAAATGTGGGTTTATGTTTGATTGAGCATAAAGATGAAATCTATGACTAGCACCCTAGAATCAAACCTTAGACATGTGCAATACCTATACCAAATATTGATTTGTGCATAAATATTGCCAAGGGGTTATGAACCTAAGTTTTTCTAATGAATCTCATGCTAAATCAAATGGAACCATGGAATTCTAAGGATATGGCTTTAAAGTTCATACATCTCATTTTCAACCCTTTGAAGATCCTTGGTGGATCTTCACAACCATATGCAAGGGATGTTTAGCTACTAGAATCCATGTCAAAGAGAATAAATGAAGACAAATCTACCATTAAACTATATAGAATTAGTGTTTGGTTGCTAAGAAAGTGAGAGAAAATGGCTAGAAAGAGTAGATAAATATTCACTTCATATATAAAACATTCATTTACAAGGATCCAAAAGCAATAAATGACAACATTACAAAGTATTAAAGTAAATCTAACTAAAAACCTTACAAAATATCAAAAGTTCTCCTTTAGAAGCTCCTCCTAATGTCCAGATCTGCAGATTTTTAACCTCCTCCACTTTGTCCCGTATATACAACTTTTATACTGTACAGAAAAACAAACTCTGTACAGACCGATTAATCGGTGGTGACGTCCGATCGAATGGCCGATCGAATGGTGAATGGCGATCGATCGCCCGATCGAATGGTGAATGCTATCGATCGCCCGATCGAACGTAAAACCGACTTCTCTGAAGTTTGCATTTGTGTCGTCTGTTGAGCAAGTTCTGACGTCACCGATCGAACGACCGATCAATCGGAAAAGCTCCCTTTCTGAAGTTTGCTGCAGAAGGTCGAACAGAGATCTCAGATCGATCGGTGAGTCTGGCGATCCATCGGCCAATTGAACGTTCCATGGACCGTTCGATCGGACGATCGATCGGTCGATTGATCGATTATCCTAATTTTTGCCCATTTGCCTTGGTTTAAGCTCCAATTCCAGTAAAAAGTGCACAAAAAGGGTTTTAATGCATTTTAGGAGTTAAAACACTAAATTAACACTGAAATTCAACTAATCAACCACCAATTTAGGCCTAGAGATTATTATTTCTGAGAGTAATCAATAGACCATGACTATAATCCCAAGAGTTCTAGGTGAGAATCAACTCAAATTAGAGAAGAAAAAAACAAATCTAAAGATATTCAATCAAGATCATGAATGTCCCTTCAAATCCCATGCAATCCTTGATGAATCTTCACAGTTGCATCCAATTGAGAAGCTTAGTTGGTAATTTCCATGAACACAAGCATGTAGAAAATGATAGAAAGCATGAATAACACTAGAACTGGAATTTAATTTCTGCAATTAAGTGTTTGGCTTAAAAAAAAATGAAAGAAAATACAAAGAAAGTTAAAGAAAATACAAAAACTAAGCATCTAAGACTTTCTCTCTCTAAAAACTATCTTAAAAGCTCTCCAAAATAGCTTTCTCCTCTGTCAAAAATCGTTATACTCTGCCTTTTATAGCCCATATGACCAGCCAAAATAGATAAAGAAATGTATGTGTAATTCAGTTACAAAATCCAGTGTTAGGACAGCTGAAAATAGCATCCTGACACTAATGTAAATTGTCTAGCCTTCATGCCTTTGATTGTCAAAATGGTGAAATGGATCGTCATGATGCTAACCTTTTTCCTTCTAGGCGTCATTCCTTCTGAGAGTCAGGACGGTTGAATGTAGTGTCTTGACGCTAGACCATTTTAGGGTCAAACAAGCTCTCTGAGCATCAGGATGGTAATCAGGAGCGTCCCGACGCTAGGCTATTCTCTTCAGCTGTGAACTCTCTGAGCATCAGGATGCTAAAATCCTCCATCCTGATGCTAATGTATTTTGTCACTCTTTCCATTTATGCCCCCTCCTTTGCCTTCTTAGCTGGATAACCTTAATAAAACAATAAAACTTAGCAACATGAAAATATTTTGTAAAAAGAGCTTATTTATAAGGAACTTAACACTAACAAAATAGAAAAGACAAAAAAGTGGATAGTCACAAGGAGTTTCTCCACAAAGTGACAAGATGAATGTTTCCCTTGGCTGAGTCCAGATTTCCCTTCTCCTTTATGATGATTCCCCTTTGGCTGAGTCCAGATGTGTGTCCTCTTCCTATCCCTTATCCCATCTCTTTTTTTCACTGTCCTTCCCATATCCTCATTAACCCACGTGTTCAATCTGTTTTCCCTTAGCTCTCTACCCTCTTTCTGTCTTATGCTCCTTCGAAACCTTCATCTTAGCTTCTCTCTAGATCCAGATTTCCTTCTCTTTATGGCGTCTCCACTTTGGCTATGTTTGAACGCAT
Organism: Euryodendron excelsum; assembly: GCA_033060915.1. Taxonomy (NCBI): domain Eukaryota; kingdom Viridiplantae; phylum Streptophyta; class Magnoliopsida; order Ericales; family Pentaphylacaceae; genus Euryodendron; species Euryodendron excelsum. The sequence goes on along the minus strand of CM065387.1, from coordinate 9,651,956 downwards.
GTTATCTTCCCTATCCCTCACCCTATATCATTTTCTCACCCTCTTACCCATACATTTATTGACCGAGTCTTTCAATCCCTTTTTCTCACAGCTCAGTGTCCCTATTCTGGTGTATGACTTTCCAAAACCCTTATCTTAGCCTATCCCTAGTTCCCCCTCATGGGGGAACCAGAGATCGAGGAACCACCAGCTTTAGAGCTCAATCTTGAGGCAAATGTAGGGGATAGCTCTTCCCCATCCAATTTTTTCCTTATAGGTAAGGTGGTTTCGTCAAAGACTATTAACAAGTAAGGGCTCTTAAACATTCTTAAGGCAGTTTGGAGAATTATAGAAGAATTCTCTACCTCTGTCATGGGGAAGAACCTTTTTGGGTTTGCCTTCAAATCTGAAACAGATATGATGAAAATCGTTGCACAAGCCCCATGGTCAATAATGGGGGGTTTGTTGGTGCTTAGAAGGTGGGAACCACACAAAACAGTGGAAGAGCTCGATTTTTTTTTCACCCCTTTTTGGATACAAGTTCATGGTCTCCCGTTGAGTCATATGAATTCGAAGAATGGCAGAATCATCGTTCAATCTCTCAGAGAAATGATTACGATTGAGCAACTAAGATCCGAAGCAGGGGTAGTCTCTAGTTATCTTCGGCTTAGGGTCTGGATAGACATCTCAAACCCACCCTGGAAGGGCTTCTATTTGAAACGTGAAGGAAGGGACGATCTCTGGGTTAAGTTTAAATATGAAAGATTAACGGATTTTTGCTATCTTTGTGGCCGCATTGGGCATATTCATGAGGAGTGTCGCAGCCCATCAAAGAACAGGGGCCTCCCCTGGCCATTTGGAGCAGACCTAAGGGCTTCACCAGTAAGAGCTAGATTCTCTCCAAACAGAGATTTCAGTGGCAAGGAGGAGTATTCTTACCCTACTTCGGCAATGAGGACAAAACCTATGATGGCAGTGGTGGCGCGTCACCCTCATGTTGATAAAGGAGGTACATGCACATATGTCGTAGCGAAAAATATGCAATCTCAGAGTAATGGTAACAGAGCACAATCTTTTGACAGATAGATAGGGCCGACAAGTGACACGTGGCCCACTATATCAGATCCACGTCATTGCTCTCAACCGCCAGATATCCCTATTGAAGACCTACTGGAGAACCAGAGGATTTGTGATGAAGGGAATTTTGCAGCAAACCATTGCATCGCTATAACAGCTAATGTCCTTAGCACGGGGGGTCAGGCTTCGTCCGAATTACACTTATCATCACCAAAAGTTATATCCAACCCCAGTTACTTTGTAGAAGAACTTCCGGACAGCCCAAGAAGGGAATGCCCAGATTCGAAAAGAGGCCCATTATCTCTAACCCCCCCCCCCCCCCCCCCCCCCCCCCCCCCCCCCCCCCCCCCCCAATTCGCTATTATTACCATCTCTCAAAAGGCCCAACATGTTCAAGCCCCTCCTAGTCCAAAAGCTAAGGAGTCTGATGCAACTGGTACAGCACCCTTGAGAGCCCAAAAACCTACCCCAACCCAAAGAGATATAGGATTAGATGTTGTATTCAATCGTCTCCTGACGCTCAAAAGAAAATCTCAGGGAAGTGATTTGCTGGGCCCTCACCACGCTCAGTATAAACTAAATTCGGATGAGACTCCCCGTATGACACTAAAAGTGTGGAAAGCCACCCTTCTAGCCAAAGATCAAGAGACCCAACAAAGCACTCTTGTCCAATGCCCTAAGAGCCTCCTCCCCCAAGGAGAAGGCGACAGATTCATGTTCAACAAAAGAGGCAGGTGAATAAGCAAAAGACCAATATAATCCCCCAGTTGTATGACGTTGTGGTTGCAGAAAATTATTCACAAGGACGAACACCTGCAAAAGAGCAAGTTATGGTGGACCCCTACCTTAATGTGGATTTTGTCCCATGTTCCTTACCATATCCTCATGATGTTGGTAACACCGATAGGGCCGTGGTGGCTGGCCTAAAACAACCACATGAGCCATGCTAATCCTATCTTGGAACTGCCAAGGAGTTGGACGACCCTTGATAGTTCATTCACTTAGAGAGTTAAACAACACTCATCGTCCCTCCATTGTTTTTCTAATGGAGACAAAGAATAATGTGCAGAAAGTGGATCAATTAAGGAGGCAATGTGGTTTTGAATTTGGCAGCTATGTGGACCCTATCGGTATAACAGGAGGTCTTGCAGTACGATGGAAGAAAGACATTTGGTTGGAGATAGAAGCAAGTGGCTCAAATCTTATCCATGCTCATATCGTGTCAAAAGAGCAGGCTTCTATTTAGGCAATTTCCTTCGTGTATGGAAGTCCAGTGAATAAGGATAAGCTAGTAGTTTGGAACAAACTATATGCTCTTGCCATTTTTGAAGATTTTCCTTAGGTCTGTATAGGGGATTTCAATGATGATGCAGAAACATCCGAAAAAATGGGTGGAAAACTTCCAAATCAGAAGAGAGTTTTTGCTTTTCAAGACTTGATGAACAACTGCGGTTTTTTAGATTTGGAATTCAAGGGACAGCCTTTCACTTGGCGAAACAAAAGAGCATATCAGAGCTTTATTATGGAGAGAATTGATAGGGCATGCGCTAATGCAGCTTGGGGAGAGCGTTTCCCTTAAGCCATGGTTTTTCATAAACCAGCCATAGGGTCTAATCACAGCCCCATTGTTCTTAACCTCAATCATCCTATTGTACATCCTAAAAGCCCTTTTAAGTTCGAATCCATGTGGACAGCTGAAGAAGATTGCTAGAAAATCATTGAGATGGTGGAATTATAACCCAGTGGGTTTGAATATGTTTAAGCTATCCAGAAGACTGAAGAGTTGCAAGCACAAATTAAAGGTTTGGAGTAAAGCGCACTTCCACTCCCTTAAAAAATCAAATTAGAGATATTAAGGCCAAAATTGCTGAAATCCAATCTAGTTCAAGTTCTGAGGACTCTAAGAGAGAGGAATTAACCCTTCAGAAGAATCTGGAAGTCCTTTGGGAGAAGGAGGCTATGTTTTGGCATTAACACTCTTGATTGAAGTGGATCAAGTTTGGAGATTGCAATACCACCTTTTTTCATCTTACAACTATCCAACGTAGACAACGAAACCTGATTGTAAAACTTAAAGACTCCAACGGGCAATGGCAGAATGAGGCTCCAGTTACAGCAAGGATTATTCAATCTTATTTTCAAGACCTCTACAGTGCTCCAGCTCCGAGAGATCTACACAGTGTTCTAAACTGTATTGACCAAAAAATAACTCTTGCTATGAATGAGCAATTGTGCTCCCCTATCTCTGATGATGAAATTAGATTGGCAGTTTTCCAGCTAGGCCCCCTCAAGGTTCCTAGGTCTGATGGCTTTCCTGGCTTTTTCTACCAAAAATATTGGCAGACTACGGGTGTGAGTGTCATTGAAGCGACAAAGAGCTTTTTCTCCAATGGATTCTTGTTGAAAGAACTTAATTATACCAACATTGTCCTTATTCCAAAATGCCAACATCCTAAAGAGATCTCTCAATTTCGGTCTATTAGTTTGTGCAACTTTTCATACAAGATCATTTCTCAGGTCCTGGCTAATAGATTAACGCCTTTGCTAGGTGTAGTTATCTTGGATAACCAGTCAGCCTTCCTTCAAGACCGTCAAATCCAAGATAACATCCTAATTGCTCATGAAGTGTTTCATTTCTTAAAACACAAAAAGAGAGGCTCAAAGGCAACTATAGCCATCAAACTTGATCTCAACAAAGCCTATGATAGAGTCTGCTGGGATTTTCTAGAAGCCACTATGAGGCAACTCGGGTTTTATGATCAATGGGTTGGATGGGTGATGCAATGTGTTTCAACAGTAAAATACTCTATGGTGGTGAACGGGAGCAGTGTTTGTGATATTAGTCCTCAGCGGGGCCTTAGACAAGGAGATCTTCTCTCTGCATATCTCTTCCTCTTAATTGTGGATGTTTTATCAGCTATGTTTTCTAAAGCTCAAAGAAATGGACTCCTCTCTGGCATAAAACTGAAGCGCAGGTGCCCCACGATATCCCATTTGCTTTTTGCTTATGACTCCCTTATATTCACAACTGCAGGGAAGGATGACAGTTTTATACTTATGAAAATTCTCAATGACTTCAGTCAAGCTTCTGGGCGGAGCATGAATCTTGAAAAGTCATCTGTCTTCTTTTCTCCAAACATTAAAGAGGACATTAAATTAGAGGTCTTACAAATGCTGGGTATGAAGGCCATGGACAAATCATCTAAATATTTAGGCTTGCCAGCTCTATAGGGAAAATCAAAAAAGGAAGCTTTGGCTTTTATTAGAGATAAAACCCTGGGGAAGGTTCAAGGTTGGAAAGAGAAATTCTTATCTCCAGTAGGTAACGAAATCCTTCTCAAGTCAGTGGCCCAAGCTATCCCTACTTATCCAATGACGTGCCTAAAAGCCCCTAGCTATCTTTGTTATAAGATTAATGCTATCCTGAGGAATTTTTGGTGGGGTGATAAAGATGAGGGGGGTAAGATTCATTGGTGTAATTGGGAGGACCTGTCAGCTCCAAAACTCAATGGTAGGATGGGTTTCGGGATATGGAGAGTTTCAACCTAGCTCTGTTGGCAAAACAATTCTGGCATTTATTTAGCAATCCCTCTCATCTGTGGGCTAGAATCTTAAAAAGCTTATACTTTCCAAACAATTGTGCTTTTAAGGACAAAGCAGGCCATAGACCTTCTTGGTTTTGGTCCAGTCTCTTACAGGGAAGAGACATGCTTCTTAGTGGACTCCGTTGGAATGTTGCCTCTGGGCACTCTATTGATGTTTGGAATGATAAATGGATTCCCTCTTTCAACAATTTTCAGGTGTCTTCCCCAAAGCCTCAAGGATGCAGAGTGTCTAAAGTGATAGACTTAATTCTTCCGGCTTAAAAGAGATGGAACTCTGAACTCTTGGGGTCTCTATTTTCCGAAGAAGAAGTTAATGCTATCATGTCCATCCCTTTATCCTGGTCAGGAAAAGCTGATTGCATGTCTTGGGCCCTCTCCACATCTAGCATCTACTCTGTAAAATCTGGGTACCTCCTAGCTCATAAGCTGAAGAAAGTAAAGAAGCCTTTTAAGCCTAGTCCCTCCTCTTCTCCTTCTCCAGAGCTGTGGAAGCTAATATGGAATTTACCCTCTCCCCCGAAGGTTAGGCACTTCATTTGGAAAGCCATTTCAAATAATATTACATCTAGAGAAAACCTCTTTAGAAGGAAGTGTGCCAAAGATCCCACCTGCCCTATCTGCCATAAAGAAGTGGAGTCCATTGAGCATATTCTCTTCAGATGTGAGTGGGTAAGGAGTGTGTGGTTTGGGAGTGACCTTTCCTTTCGGGTAGATTGGGAGCCTCTAGTTTCTGTGGCTAGGTGGCTTGAGATGCAGGTTATCCGCAAGAATGATGCTAGTTTGGATGTTAAGGATTTAGGCTTTATAGCCAATTTATTTTGGGCAATATGGAAATCTAGAAATGACTTCATTTTCAATGCCACTCCCCTTAATCCAGTGGCAACAATCCTCAAAGCCAAGATAGCTATCCAGGACTATCTACAGGCTTTTTTCTCGGCTGATCCTAGTCTTTTGTCACGTGGCCCCAGCAGCTTGTCAAGTAGTTAGCCGCCGCCCCCCCCCCCCCCCCCCCCCCCCCCCCCCCCCCCCTTCTAGAAGGGTGGACAAAATTCAATTGTGATGGGCCTTTTGGATCCAGCAATTCTATCGCAGCTTTTGCCATGTTGGCTCGTGATTGCAAAGGTGCTATCTCGAGTATTAACTTTGGGCGCATTCGAGTGCTCTCTGCTTTGGCTACCGAAGCTTGGGCTATCAAAGTAGCTTGTTCTGTGGCTACTGCTTCGTCCATCAACAGGGCAGTCTTTGAGTCTGATTCATTGTCTCTCATTAACTTTATTACCCTACCAGATTCAAGATGTCCATGGGAAGTGAAAGTGTTGGTGGATGATATCAAGTCTTGGTCTCTGCATACTTAGTGGAAGTTCGTCTGGTGTAGCCGAAAAGCTAACAGTGCAGCTCATTGGTTGGCATCAAATTCTAGAGCTGGGCATCTCCCTTTTCTCTTGCACCCCTCAGCTATGCCTTTGAGTTTTGCCCAATTGGTTGCATCTGAGGCCTCATAGTCTGTTTGCTTTTCTTTGTTCCTTTGCTTGTTTTTTTTGTCTCTTTGGCCTTGTGCTGTATGGCCCTTTACCAAAAAAAAAAAAAAAAAAACCACTAACAAAGTCCAAAATGAAGGGCTTATATTACACTTCTTAAGTGTAATCACTTGATAAAGGTCCATGGACTATGATGAGCAATTTGATGATAATCGAACCTTGGAATCCTAGCCTCATCCTGGGAGAGATAGATTTCTCAACCTCCCCATTCTGGGTTTAGAGTCATGGCCTTCCCCCAGATCGTATGACTAAACATAATGCTCATAAAATTGCTTCAACCCTGGGAACTCTCCTAAAGCTAGATGAGTGGAGTGTTCAAAGGGAAAATACAGTCAATGTGTTCGGATGAGAGTAGAGTTTGATATTGCAATGCCCATCAAACCTGGTTTCAAGCTTCTTCGACGGGGTTTGAAGGAGCTGAACATTGAGATCAAATACGAGAGGCTTGGTGACTTCTGCTACGGGTGTGGGATCATCGGACACTATCAATGGATGCAAATCTGGAGAAGGGAAGAAGAGTGATAAGTTTGGACCTCACCTTAGGGCAGCTCCGATACGAAATTTTGTCACAATCAAAAGCCTCCCGGAAGGGGTTACTGAAGGTAGTGGTGAAACAAAAGGGACCTTGGAATGCACTCCTGTAGAATCATCGATCGGAATGCCACCAGAAGTGCCAGAAGTTGTAGCAACCATCCAACTCACGGTGGAGGATATGAACATGGTGGCGTGTGCAGATACGAACAACCATGAGGAGAGTGGGAACGCGAACCTGTACAATCAAGACCTGTCCTTGGTCCAGCCGCAAAATACACTGAGGAAGTAAGGCACATATTCTCTAACTCTGGCGATCGGGACAGGTGGCGATACAACGCATGATAGTACGAGGGTGGTAGCTGTCCAGTGCACAGAGATCACACGGGGAGTGGAATCCTCTCGCTCCAGCAACTATAATACTTTATATAGCCCTAGTCGGAGAATAGAGGTTATTAACCTTCAAGGAAAGGGATTGGGCCATTGTACTGTAGAATTTGGGCCGTCGTACATAGCCCAATACATTGAGGCTCAACACCTTCTTCCTTTTGCGTGGCTCTCTTGTGGATGTAAATAATATAGAGCCGAAGAATGTAAGTGCAACCCAATCAAATCTAGCCCATGAACTAGAGGAAGATCTTTCAGCCGAAGATCTTCTACAATCATGGGCAGAAAGGGCTAAACTAGTGGAGCACCGACTTCAAACACAAGCAAACCCGCCAATTCCCAAAGTGGTGGAGCTTAGTCTCTCACAGGAACTTAGTCTAATGTCTCTGAAAAGGAAGAGGAATAGAGACCCCAAAGATGGTGAGATGAAAGCCAACAAATGGAAAGGCCTAGAGCAGCTATATGAGAATGAAATGAATAAAGACCCACAATGAATGCATTCAGAGTACACTCAGGGAAACTGGAGCACAAAGCAAGTTATGCAGGCCAAGGTGAAGAAACGAATTACGAGAACAGTATGCCGAAAAAAGAAGGCCCATACAGAGGTACAAGAGTTGGAAATTTGTGTGGAATGGAATATGAAAGTGTCAACTATGGCTGAGGAGGCGGGCCTAACCATGCCCCCAACTCCACCATGATTGGTATTGTGTGGAACTGTCGAGGGTTGGCTCACACCTCGACAGTTTCTCAGCTAAGAGCTATTATAATGAAAATAAAACTGGAATGAATCTTCCTTTCAGAAACAATGCTCTTTGTCCAAAATACTAAAAAACAACTAAAGAAGCTTCCCTTTCCTAACTTTGAAAATTTGGCCCGCAAATGGGAAATCTGGAGAAATTTGCCTAGGTTGGAACAATAATGTGGATATGGAAGTGGTATATGCAGACTCGACCATCATCTCGGCTCTTGTTTTCTCGGTTATCCCTCAACAATCTTGGCTTTTAAATTGCATATACGCTTTGGCAGCTAGGCACCTACAGCATAAGCTCTGGAACTCGATGCAGTACATCTCAAATACATTCCAAGGCCCCACAGCTTTCATAGGAGATTTCAACAATGTGACCTCACAATCAGAGAAACATGGAGGAATGGTTTATGCCAAACCTTCACATGCATGGTGGGTTTAGGAATGTCATGGAATTGAGCTTAATTGATTTAGGGTATGCAGGGAACCCTTTTACCTGGTCCAACAATCGAATGGGGGTGGCCAATATTAAGGAAAGACTGGATCGTGGGTTGGTGTCTACAGAATGGCGTGACATGTTTCCTAAAGCAAATATATGCCATCTCCCTACAATCCAATCAGATCATTCTCCTATAGTGTTCAACATTGATGGTGAAATTAATTCAGTGAGGCGGCATTTCAAGTTTGAAGCCATGTGGACTAGGGACCCCTCTAGTCATGGTGTAATACAAGAAGCTTGGACTATTCCAGGGAATGGATCTACAGCTTTTCGATTCTCCAAAAAAATCAATTGTGCCAAGAATGCTCTAAAGGTATGGAATAAGGAGCACTTTGGGCACCGTGATAGAATGAAACAAGAGCTATCCCAGCAAATTGATGACATCCAGCAAGCTCCTTCGACAGATGTAAATGTCCAAGCTCAAAAGGAGTTAAAGTTCAAGCTTAGAGAAATCCTCCTTCGGAAAGAAATTATGTGGAAGCAAAAATCCAGAGTTCTGTGGCCCAAAGAAGGAGTTGCAAATACGAAGTTTTTTCATACTTCGATAGTAATTAGAAGGCAAAGAAACCATATCGATGCTCTTAAATTGGAATATGGGACCTGGACTTCGGATCGAGATAGGATTGGTAAACAGTCCCAGAATTTTTACGGTAACTTATTCTCATCGACTAATCCTAGCTCTCCTGACTGGATAGACACTTTGTTCCCTAGTGTAATTACTGAGTCAGAAGGGGTGGGTCTCTGCCAGATTCCTTCCTTTGAGGAGATTCGAACTGTGGTTTTCAGCATGCCTCCGTTAAAAGCCCCTGGGCTGGATGGTATGTCCTCTATCTTTTACAAATCCTATCGGCATATTGTTGGGCATGATCTCTGTCATATGGTCACAGCTTTCTTTAGGAATGGATATATATTCTCAAATCCTTGAATCATACATTCATAGCTCTCATCTCGAAAACCCAAAACACTGGCAAGGTGGAGCAATATCGACTAATTAGCCTTTGCAATGTGGCTTACAAGGTGATATCCAAGATTATTACAAATAGGCTTAGACCTTTTAGTTTTCGTTCCAAATAGAAACATTGGAGAAAATTCAATCCTAGCCCAGGAGGTTTATTCACACAATGAAGAGGAAAAAAAGGCAAAGATGCATTGATGGAAATCAAGGTTGATATGGCTAAAGCTTATGATAGCACTGAATGGAATTTCCTTATGCGGATTTTGGAATGCTTGGGTTTCCTGGAGCGATTCACACAATGGATTCTACAGTGCATATCCACTTCATCTTTCTCCTTGTTGATTAATGGTGATTCATTTGGCTTCTTCAGGCCTCAACGCGGTCTACGTTAGGGAGACCCACTATCGTCCATTCTTTTTATTATGTGCAGCGAAGCTTTATCTAGGCTTCTCTCCTTTACGGAAGGGAAGGGGGATTTTCATGGCATAAAAATTGCTCGAAACTATTACTCGTTGTCTCACTTGATGTTTGCCAATGATCTGCTGATTTTTTTGGAGGGCTAGTGAAAAGGACTCAAAAGCTGTGCACGAGTGCATAGCCATGTATGAGGAAAGTTCAGGGCAAGTTGTCAACAAAGATAAATCTGGTGTGTTCTTCAGCTCTAATGCCTCGAGGGATAACATCCAGAGAGTCAAGATGGAGTTGGGGTTCAAAAAGGAAATGTAGATGCTGTTTACTTGGGTCTTTCTATGTTCATAGGTAGATCAAAAAAGCAGGCCTTCAACCCAATTATGGAAAAGCTGAGCAATAAGCTTTCTGGTTGGAAGTGCCATTCCTTGTCCTTGCTGGTAGAGCCACTCTCATTAAACCTGTAGCATCTTCAATCCATGTATATGCTATGTCAACCTTTAAAATATCAAAATCCATTTGTCAAGCTATGGATAGAAAGCTATGTAGGTTCTAGTGGGGGCAAAAGGAAAGCAAGCAAGGTTGCTACACAAAAGCATGGAGTTTTTTTCTGTAAACCCAATAAGGTTAGGGGTCTAGGTTTTCAAAAATTCCATCATTCAAATAGAGCCCTAATAGCGAAATTGGGATGGCAGCTTATTAAAGGAACGGACAAGCTTTGGTCTTCCTTACTTCTTAAAAGATATTGTCACAAAGTTCCTTTCCTAGAAGTTCCTAAAAAAGCATCGAATTCATTCATATGGAAGGGCATCCTGGATTGTGAAGACCTGATAATCAAGGCTACTTGTCGACTCATCCAAAACCAATATGTGGAACTTAAAGTTAAAGATTTCATTAAGTTTGAATCTCTCGATTGGAATACAGAAGCTCTATCAAGTGTCTTTGACCAGAATTCAGTACAGGAAATCAGAAAGATCCCCATTCCAGTTTGGCCCAAGGCTGACTCTTGGAATTGGCATTATGAGGACTTAGGAATATTTTTATTCAAGTCTGCTTACCTTTTTGAAATTAATAGTGCCAATCTTCCGCTGTATGCTCTGAGCTCCAAGCAGTGGCAGAGGCTTTGGAATCTCAAGATAAATGAAAGGCAAAAGATGATGTTATGGAGGATGGCAACAGAAGCCATCCCAACCAAATGCTTGCTGGCATCCAGATTTGATATGGATGATATAAAATGCACCCTGTGTGGAATGCATGGGGAATCCTCTGAGCACTTGTTTTTCACATGTGCCATCGCTCGTAGAATCTGGTTCAGGCTTTGGAACTTGCTATTGGAGGTTAACAATATCAACTCTCCCTCAGAATGGATTGCTAGAATGTTAGATCCTACTTCTCTGGGACTTCCCCCATCGACCAACTGTAATAGATTTTTGGCTTCTGCTGCCATCATAATGGAAAGAATATGGAAGTGGAGAAATGCAGTTTGGTTCGAAGATGCTGCAGTTGATGTGGAGGAATTGATAAAGGAAATTCAGGTGGCATGGTCAGATCACTGTGAAGCTAGAGAGGACCCCGCTAATGCTGCCATCTGTTGTGTAACTCTTGTGGCCAGATTTGTTAATTGGTGCCCCCCTGCCCTATCAAGAATTAAATTGAACGTTGATGCTGCGTTTTTTAAAGGAGCCATGTCTGTTGCGGCAGTGGCTAGGGATAGTCAGGGAGCAGTTATTTTCGCAAAGGTCATTTTTGGTGTATCACAATCGGCTTTATCAGCAAAGGCACAAGCGGCTAGGATGGCTTGTCTATGGACTGATGGGGAAGGCTGGGACTTGGTGACCATCAAGGGTGACTCTCAGGTGGTTATTCACTCTAGCCTTGGCTTTATCCACAGACCTCACTAGTCTGTCTGCTCCTTAATTGCTTATATAAAGATTTTTTTGGACACGAGAAGTTCGTGAATTATGTCATTTGTGCCCCGAACTGCGAATAGCTCATGAGATGGCTTCCTGGGCTGCTAGGAATGGTTTTACAGGTTCTCTTCATGCAAATGAGCTGCCCGTCTCAGTCTCGAGGATTGTCTTGGCTGAGGCGGCTGGAGTCCCCTGAAGTGTTCCTATTTTTATGCTCTTTCTTGTCCTGTTTTGCTTTCTTATTTGACTCAGGAAAAAAAAACTTGTATCTTTTCTCAACACTCACTATCAACAATCTGGAAAATTTTCCACTTGTTTAGTCTTGGATGGTATTGTATAGTTTTTCCTAAAATTGGTCACCAGCGATGAATATCACAATTAGGAAGTTCCATGAAAAAAAAAAAAAAAAACCTACCAGCTAGATGAGTGGGAGAATCTTCTAAATTTTAAAGCGTAAAACAAACAATTATGCAAAATTGACTTCTCTTAGTATTCAACCCCATCCAAAGAGCTAAACTAGAAGAGACAGGTTTCGTAGAGACATAATCAGGGGAGCAATCGTAGACTATGTTTTTCACAATTATTACAGCTTCTACCTGCAAGCCTGTCAGCATAATTCCATAACTCATCACTTTGTTTATCTACTTAGTTATCGGTACATTACTCATCGAAGATAATTCTTACATATGCATTATGAACAAATATAGGTTAATTACAACACCACCTTCTGAACTAAGACTCAATATTACTAAATCTCTCTAAACTCTAAAACGTGACCTATTGATTCAGTAATTTTTTTAATTAATCGTTCAATTATTTCATATAATTTTTGAGCTATATAATTTGCATCTTCGTGCATAGTTGATAAGGCTTCCATTTCAAGGCATGTTATCAGTTAACATAACTTACATAAATAGAAGGTCTACCTCTATGCTTTTTGTAACAAAAATCCTCAATGACATTTATAATAAAAACTAGACATCTTATTGAACTTTAAAAAATTTAACAGAGTAATAAATTAAGTAATGTAATTTAAGTCAATAAAGATTTAGCAGCACTATTGAGGCAAGGGGTTGGCACTTCCTTGCCACCCAAATGAAGATGACATTTGATTTAGGTCTTTAATAATTGAAACTAGCATCTTGTTGTGTAACCTTTTGAATAACCTTTGGCCCAATTTAAAAAGCTTGAATGTGGGAGAAATATGATTTTGAAGTGGTTCGATCCCACATTAAAAATAATTAAAAAAAAAAAAGGAAAGGAGAAAAAATAAAAATAAAAAAAGGAAGGCATCTGGCCTAGGCATTGGATATAAGTAGTACCAAAACTCCCCCAGTTTATTTCAGTTTATACAGAAAGGTGTAGCTATTATCGAAGACTCGAAGCATATTAGCCTTGGTTTTATGAAACCATTACAGTAACAAATGGGGATTGGATTTAGAAATTATCCGCTATTGAAATTATCCGTAACGTGGGGTTTGTGGAAAAATATCACTTATAGTTCAGCAAAAACCTAAGAGGGGTTTTTTCTTCTCTTGTTTTGAGAAAATCCATACACATTGGCTACTTAAAAACATTTTCTTTTTATGATTTGGAATTCAGAAAAAAAAATCCTGAAAATTTTAATGTGGTCACCTCCACATCCTGCAGCCATTGAGGAATGCCCTTAGCCCATGAATAATGGGAAAGGTTTGGTTAAGCTTAGGACCAGTTCTTGAACTAACAGTCCTAATACAAGCTGCAAAAAACATTCCTATGGTGAGATCAGTCTGGGAAAAAAGGCATCCATTGTGTTTAGTGGGGTAAAGTTACCATCAGCAAGAAGAAATTAAGGAGGACTAGGACTCATTCCATTTAGAGTAATGAACATGGTATTACTGGCAAAGTGGTGGTGAAAATTTACAAAAGACAAAAATGGTCTTTGAAGAAAAGTTGTTTGTCAAAAATATAAGTGGGGGGACCCCAGATGGACATTCCCTGCAGAGAATAGGGATGATTACTCAATATTGATTAAGGATATTCTTTTATAAAAGGGATCAGCAAGGCTTCAAAAGAATTTTGATGGCTAATCTTAAGGTCATTATTGGGAAAGGGGACACAACATCTTTCTGGTAGGAACCATGGATGGAAGACTCGTTATTGAAATTCAGATTTCTCAGGCTACACTTATGATCAGATCAAAAATGGGCAAAAATTTCTGATATCAAGAATGAATCTGGGGTTGGTTTCTGAATCAAAATGATAACTCTTTTTTGTGAACTATGCAAGGAAGAACTGGAAGACATAGATCATCTTCTTCTCAAATGCAGAGTATCCTGGTTAGTTTGGAGCAATATCCTCAAATGGTGGGGTTCTTTATGGTAAGTCCCAAATCAATCAAGCTGCATTGCACCTGGTGGTTGGATCAGAAGCAGAGGAATATGGGAAAAATCATATGGGAAGCTTTGTTCTTAGCCACTGTGTGGAACATCCGGTTAGCCAAAAATGATTTAGTATTCAAAAGCAAAATCCTATCCTAGGATGAAAGAGTTGAAGCAATCAAACAACAAGCGTTGCTATGGATCCAAGCCTAAACAAGAAATGGAAGTTGCAATAGTTTTAATTTTTACCATTCCATTAAAGTTGTAAAAACTCTTGATCCTTCCCTCCTAATGTAGTTCTCATCATTGTTAGTTGGTTGGTTGTATCTGATCAACCCTCTCTCTGTTTCCTTTTGTTCTCTCTGTAAAGCCTTTTTGGCTTATAGAGTGTCCAATGTATCCTCTGATTTCATCAATATACTCTTTCTTTACTGTTCACAAAAAAAAAAAACTAATAGTGCTAATGGAAACAAGCTAAAAAATTGTGTATTTGATATTTAAATTTATTATGGAAGGATTGTAATCTAGTGGAAAAATGTTTTTTCCTTTTCTCATTCGCACATTATCCATCTTCATGACAATAAAATTTTATATTCTATTGGTTAATGAAGAGAAACTTATAATTCATTTTTTCATTCTCAAGTTGATTCATTTGAGTAGAGACTTGAGACATAGGTTCAAGAAACTTATTTGGTAGAGGAAAACACGTTTTCGGTATAGGTATAAAACTTGTTTAGAAATTTTGAAGAAATATTTTTGAAACACTAAAACGATTAGGATACATTTGGAATAATTGGTGAAAATTCTTGGAAAATTAATGGGAAAAGCTGTGAAAATTTGAAATATTAATTTTATTCCTTTTTTTTTTCCTTGAGTTCTAACTAAGTATTTATTGAATAAATTACCTATGTAAGTTTCCACTAAATTTCTCAAAAGTTTTTATTAAGTTTCTTACAGGTCTCCCTTCAGTTCTAGAAAAGTTCTATAAAAGTTTCTTAATAAGATTTTCAAAAAGTTTCTCAATCGTTTATTATTTTTCATTTTTTCCTATATTTTTTAAATTTGTTTCCTCTGTCGTCTCTGACTTTCGCTTCCCATTTTATTAATTATGTATGAGACATCCACCTGTTTTTTTCCAATACTATATATATTCAACTGTGTGCACCTTAACCCTATCAGTTTGCCCCTCTATACGTACATGTTTACCTTTCTAAAGTCTAATTGTACTCCATTAGTTCAAATTCATTTATGAAATTCAGCGGATTTTAGCTTCCTCCAATTTTTCAACAAATTCAAAAGGTTTTATAACTATTCTCAACAACAAAATTCAATCAACTTAAAAAAAAAGTAATATGGTTGAATAAGTGTTAGTCACTTAAAAACAATACATTCGTTATGATCACTTATAGTTAGGAAAGTACCATTTCCACATTATCTTGGTAAAATTTTTTGTGTAAATTTTTTGAAAAAATAGCATTTAAATTTCTTAAAAAATGAGAGAGAGAGAGAGAGAGAACTGTCTTTATTTTATTCCAAAAGGGGGTGATTTCAGCCAAAATCTGGCCAAAGATAACATTAAGCTCCTTTCGCCAACTAAGTACTTTTCGCATGTTTTTGCAAGAACCATAGTCACCTCATTGACTGCACTCATGAAAACACCCTTAACTACACATTTACGCACATACATACGTGTATATATATACACACAAATATGCATAGGATTATGACTAAGTATGGTAGCTTCTTGGGTGCCGTGCAATGACTAATTGACGTAAAAATTGATGGAAACCTATTGCTATGTGTATTGTTTATAGCATCTTTGATCGTTAAACACAATTTAAAAAGTAAGAGAAAACAACACATTTAGAAATTTTGTTGAGAGGGGCCAAGATAAAAAATAAAAAAAAATGTTAATTTTGGAAGGTGAAAGTAAACTTTGTAAATTTTGGGGGATCAAGGTAATAAAAAAGTTTTGTATTCTGGAAGGTCAAGTTATAATTTTTTGAGTTTTGAGAGGAGGCAATACACTATTTGTTATTATAATACTTAATATTTTTATGACTTTTACAAAATTTTGTCTAAGTAGAGAGGACCATGGCTTGGGGGGATTCATTCAAGCCAGTTTTCCTTTTTCATCGTTTGTAAGAAATCCAACTGATAACAAGGCTACATAGAAAACAAAACAAAGAGAAAAAGAAAAGAAAAGAAAAGAAAAAGAGGGTGAGGGCAGAAAAATAAGCTGCTGGAGAATTAAAACCTGTACTTAGCTTAAAAAAAAATTGAAGGAAAAGAAAATAACATGAAATTAACCTGCTGTGGCAAGGAGAAGAACTAGAAGGACAGCGAAAATGGATAAACTCTTCATGGCCAAGGTCTTGATGTTATTTCAGAGGGAAAAAAAAAAAAAATATATATATATATATGGATCTAGTGTAGGTACAAATAGGGGTAGACATCGAGCGGACCAAGCTGAGCTCAGGCCGAGCCTACACAAAAAAAAATTTCATCGGGCCCAAAGCCAAAACCAAATCCCAAGCCCACCCAATTAAAAAAATTTCATTCCCAAACCCGTCCATTTAGCATAAAGTTTGTTTAATATATAATTTTTTTCTCTATGAATAATATTGAATAGCATAATATTTAATTACATATACATATATAATATTAAAAATATAAAAATATATTATTTTATATATATTTCAGGCCGAGCCAGGCTTCAAAGACAAATCTCAAGCCCGTCCATTAAATTAATTGGGCCTAAAAAAATTTCTCAAACCCTATAATTTATGGGCAAGCCTATCTAGCTCACGAGCCTATAGCTACCCCTAAGTACAAGTGGAGATTTATATGAAAGTGTTTCTCGCTTTGCACTTAATGTATAAGATTTATGGTATGCATAATTTATTTCGGTTAAGATAGTAATAAATATATACTACTGCATTCTAATGAGAGAGAGAGAGACTCAACTTACCAAAAGAATTGAGACATTGATTAACAAGTAGTCAAAAGAGAGGAAGGTAATTCATGATATAATTTAACTAAGAAAGTAATGGTAGGGAGGTTTGAAACAGAAAGGAAATTTAAGGAATAGAAATAATTAGTGATTGAAAATTTTTAAAGATAATAATAACACTAACAAAATAAAATTAGGGACAATGTCCATTTTATATGGAATTTAGATTTATTAAATATTAATAATAACACTATAAGAGTATAGATTTATACATGAATAACACTATTAGATTAGAAATAACTTATTTTTAAAAGTTGGAGGACTTAAATAAATAAATAAATAAAAGTTAAATTATGACATTAAAATATGAGGTTAAATTAAAGGGACAAAATAATTGTTTATCCTGATTATATGAAACCATACCCAGGAATTAATGGGGATGGATTAGAATATCACTTATTGTTCAACAAAACCTAAAAGGAGTTTTTTATTTTCTTTTTTTTTTTAAGAAAATCCATACACATTAACTACTTAAGAACATGAGTACACCTCTTGTTTTGTTATTGTCTTTGTATGATTTGGAATTCAGAAAAAAATACTGAAATTTTTATTGAGGTCACCTCCACAAGGACCTTCATGTGGTCATTGAGGAATGCCCTTAGCCCAGGAATGTTGGGAGGGTTTGGTTAAGCCTAGAACCAATTCTTGAATTAGTTCTGAAAACCATAATGGTATAATTCTGGCTCGTCCACTAGGTTGTCACCTTTTTTTTTTTTTTTTTTTTTGCATATCGTTCAATTTAATGATTGGTTTCTGTCTTTTTTTTTTTTTTTTTGGGTCGGGCTTCATTTCTAGTTTAAGAATATGTTCTGTGGGCCTAATAAAAGCCAAGCCCAAGACTAAGAGAGACCAGCCCGGTAAGGTTTGCCTATGAGCGTCGACCTATCAGATAAGGCCCATGCCGATCAGAGGTATGAGCCCAAAGAAGCTAGCACATGAATCCTAATCCAAAAGGCACTAGGACAAATGAAGTGTGTAATACAAATCATATTCCTAAGTGAATTAGGACAAGCAAAAGATAAGTCCAATATGTTAAACCGACTCAATTAATGAGGATTCTTAGGAGGAAAGTAACCTTAATTCCCAAAAGGAACATGGTATTTTGAAAATTATAAATACCCACATGCACTAAAGATGTAAAGTACGTTAATTTGAGTTTTAACTCTCTAATATTCTATTCGATTCATTGTGATTAAACTTGCTAACTTAATCATCGAAGTGCCTTCGGCCCAGAGAGGGTCGAGACATTCTCATTGTCTTCTTCTCTTACAGATTATTCGTGCTCATCAATTCAATTTGAGAGTTCAACCGTGCCTTTCCAAAAATCTCACCTACAATTGACGCCGTCTGTGGGAAGGTCTATACAACGATAAGTACTAGCTATCTTGGAGGAGGAGTTAGTCCCAGCAACAAGAAACTAGATGACAGCCATGATATCTGTAGTTACGACGGCACACACTAGTCAAGTCAGCATGATGATGATCTGGTGTGAACTCTAGGAGGACGTTTTATCAGATCAGAGATACGATTCCCTGGAGGCAACCGGCCGAAAGGATATGAGGGTCTAGCTCAAGCTCCGTAGTATGCCTGAAATCCAAACCGTCGAAGGAATCACCACAGGAATTTGAATCCATCACCATCCAGTGGCCGCGTACCCGGTAATTTATCGCTCCGAACAACTGAGTTGGAGCTCCGACAACGAGATGAAGAGATTGCCCACCTCAAGTCAACGATTGAAAGGATGAGGGAAGCGATTACCAAACGAGATGGAAGAATACTTGAGAAGTCTCCAAATCAGTGGCAAAGAATGAAGACAAATTCAAGAAACATAAGCCCCCCTGACTGCACCCGCAATAAAGAGCTACACAGTTAGTACAGGGCACTACATGGACCGACAAGAAAATTGGTAGCGACGAAGGAATCAGACACCAGCAAGAGACCCGACCAGGGTCGAGCTAGAATAGTAGAATTGGGATAAGTGGTTGGACGACCGACTAGATAACCAGAATAAGCACCAAAAAGGACAGATAGCCTAGGTTGTAGCAAAAAGAGCCCTAGACCAGATTGCTTCCACTCCTTTCACAGAAGATATTGACACACGCCGACCTCCTAGAAAGTTTGCCACACCAAAGTTTACTCCTTATGATGGGAAGTCGGATCCTATTACCCATGTTTGGCATCATAAGCAGATGATGACACTATAGAATTATGACGATTCACTCATATGTCGAGTTTTCCCTTCAAGCCTGGGAGAGGTAGCTCTACGATGATTCGACAAGCTGCAGTCCATATCAGTATCAAGCTAGAGATAACTTGCCGAGTTATTTACAAACTATTTCATAGCAAATAGCAAATAGCCCAAGGAGGTGGACTACTTGCTGACCTTGCAGAAGAAAGATGATAAGGGATTATGCGCATATGCAAAGAGATACTGGGAGGTGTACAATGAAATAAAAGATTACAACGAGCAGTTGGCTGCTGCACAGTTCAAGATTATCCTTCTTAGAGAACACCGGTTGAGGCAATTCCTTATTAAGAAACCAGTGACCCGGATACAAGATCTGATGCTATAGATTGTACAATATGCATGGATGGAAAAAAATATAGCACAGCCAATACAAGAGAAGATCGGCAAGAAGACTGAGAAGAAAGATGAGCTTGAAAGCAAAAAGCCTAGACGTAAGGAGAACAACAATAATAGCAGGGGTAGGAAAGTGACAGAAGGGTTAACATAGTCTTGAAGAACCCTTTCCTCCTTCTAAAGATCGACTAGCTGGTGGATGCAACAGCTTGATTTGATATGATGAGTTTCCTAGATGCCTACTGCGGGTACCACCAAATCTCGCTCCACGAAGAGGACCAAGAAAAAACCGCCTTCATCACCCCAAGGGGCATTTTCTATTACAAAGTAATGCCCTTTGGTTTGAAGAACGCAAGCGCCACATATCATAAATTGGTCACCAAAATGTTTAAGCAACACATCAGCATCATTGTTAAAGTGTACATTGATGACATAGTGGTCAAAAGTGAGGTCGGCAGACAGTACTTGGGCAACTTAAAGGAAGTGTTTAACATCCTAAAAAACTATAAGATGAGGCTAAATGCCTCCAAGTGTGTGTTCGGGGTAAGCTCTGGGAGGTTTCTTGGATTTTTGGTTACACACCGGGGTATTGAAGTAGATCTGAATCAAATAAGTGCAATCTAAAATATCCAGGCCCTGAGGAACATCAAGGAAGTCTAGAAGTTGACTAGAATGGCAGTGGCTCTCAACCGGTTCATCGGCCGATATTCAGATAAGTGCCGACCATTCTTCCAACTTTGGAAGAAATAGGAGTAGTTCAACTGGAGCCATAATTGTGACCAAGCTCTTGCCGACCTGAAGAAATACCTAGCCTAGCCACCACTACTTTTTATGCCGTTGAAACATGAAGAGCTCTATCTCTATTTGGCAGTATCAAACCACGCAGTAAGCACCGTCCTACTTCGACAACAAGACTGGCAGCAGAAGCTAGTCTACTACATCAACAAAACTCTTTTGGGAGCGAAGAGTACGTATCTTCCACTGGAAAAGTTGGCCCTAGCATTAGTGATGGCGTCATGCAAGTTGATGCACTACTTCAGGGCTTATACCATCAACGTCCTCACGGACCGTTAACTTAAGCCACTCCTTAGTATAGCTGATTTCTCGGGAAGACTAGAAAAATGGGCAGTGGAGTTGGGAGAGTTTGACATCAAATTCCTACCAAGGTCAATAGTAAAAGGCCAAGTATTAGCTAATTTTATTACCGAATTTTCTATTAAACTGCCCCAAGAACCCATCCAGACATCTGATGTCGATCAATCAAATGGTGACCCCCCATTAGAACTCTAGGAGATTACTGATTATTGGAAGCTCTTTATCGATAGAGCGTCCAACGACAGGGGGGCAAGATCAGGCATTGTCTTAATCACGCCAGATGGCATGGCATTGGAGTAGTCTATCAAATTGGAGTTTACCACATCAAATAACGAGTCAAAATATAAGGCTCTGCTCGCCAGACTGCGCCAAGCTATAGAGCTCAAAATTGCCAAGATAGCTATATATTCAGATTCCCAGTTGGTGGTTAACAAGATCATGGGTGACTACGCAGCAAAGAATGACATGATGACGTAGTACCTAGCAAAAGCAAGGGAGCTACTTGCCAAATTAATTAAATACAAGCTCCATTAAATCAATCACGACAATAACGCTTATGCCAATGCCTTGGCAACACTGGCAGCAGCTCTAAAGTCAAGATCAAAGAGAACAATTCATATGGAGACACTGCTTAGCCCAAGCATATTTCAAGCAAAAGTACAAGCTTTGGCTATTGAGCAATTAGGGCCAACCTGGATGAACCCAATCATCTCCTACCTCAACAAGGACGAGCTGTCAGAAGATAAGAAAGAGGCCAAAAAAATCAAGCATAAGTCATTAAAGTATTGGCTATTACCCGACAAGGAACTATATAGAAGATCATTCACTAGCCCCTATCTTCATTGTGTTCACCCCGACAAAGTGCAGAGCATTTTGTTTGAAATTCATGAAGGTATCTGTGGGAGTCACATCGGCGGAAGATCCTTGACCCACCGAGCTATTTCATAAGGTTAATGATGGCCTTATATGCAAAAGGATGCCGCCCAGTATGTTCTGAAGTGTGAGAAGTGCCAGAAGTTTTTGCCAATAATCTACCAGCCTGTCGAGAACCTCATAACTATTACCAGCTCATGGCCTTTTGCACAGTGGGGGTTGAACATAGTCAACCCGATGTCCCAAGCTCCAGAAAACAAGAGATTCCTCACAGTGGCAACTGATTACTTCACCAAGTGGGTGGAAGCAAAGCTCTTATCGACTATCAGATAAGTTGACGCTAAGAGATTTGCATAGAATAGCATCATTACAAGATTCGATATACCCCGTGCACTGGTTTCAAACAACGGTACCCAGTTTGACGACAACATGTTCAGAGAGTTCTGTAATGGGCTTGGGATCAGAAATTACTATTCAACACCGGCCTATCCACAGTGCAACAGGCAAGCCGGGATATCAAACAAGAACATGCTAAATGGAATCAAAAAGAGACTAGAAAAAGCTAGGGGAAGATGGGTAGAAGAGCTGCCTAATGTCTTATGCTATTACAAAATCACTCCAAGGAGATCTACTGGAGAAACCCCTTTCTCAATAGCATATGGGGTGGAGGCAATACTACCATTGGAAGTCGGACTTCCAACCATTAGATTGGCAGTATTCGACACCGGCTTTAATGACTAGACTTTGGCAAAGGACCTCGACCTTATAGAAGAAAAGAGAGAGGTTACCTTACTCAAACGTATTGGGTATCATTAGTAACTTGGCCAAGCCTACAACAAGTGAGTCCAGCCAAGAGCTTTTGCTCTTAGTGACCTAGTGTTAAGGAAAGTATTGGGGGTAACCAAGAATCCAGCAAAGGGGAAGCTCGACCTAAACTAAGAAGGTCCTTACAGAGTCGCATTCCAAGTCGGCGTGGGGGCATATTGACTGGAAACTGTCGAAGAAAAGCGGTAACTAACCCGACCTTGGAACGCTAACAATCTAAAAAATTTCTATCAGTAGGGGTGTTTCCCAAATGATGTAATGATCTACAACAATTTATAATAATACATTATTTTTTCCTCAAAAGTCGCAAGTGATTTAACAAAACCGCAAACAAACACAAAAAAGGGATAACCATAAAAAAACCAAGTGCAAAAACTTGGTCTTATCCAACTTGTTGGCAAGTTGGCCAATGAAGGCAAAAAAAAATCATGTGTAAAAACTTGGTTCTGTCTAATTTGTTGGCAGGTCGGCCAATGAAGGCCATAAAAAACCAAGTGTAAAAACTTGGTCATGTCCAACTTGTTGGCAGGTCAGCCAATGAAGGCCATAAAAAACAAAGTTTAAAAACTTGGTCATATCCCAAAAATTGGACAGGTCGACCAATGAAGGCCTTGGCCAACAAAGGAAAGATAGAACTAGAATACAGAGTTAAAATTGTGTGGTTTAACTAAGAAACATCCATACAAGAGTCAACTTGGAAAACAGAATCCATATTCATTCAAAATAAACCAGTTCACTACAAGACTTCGCAAAAAAAAAAAAAAAAGATACAGAAAAAGTCCATCGAGAGTATGGCCTTGTCATCCTCCAACTTTAGCAGGGTCAGTCGAGTAAGAGATAGTAAGTTCAACTTCAATGGTTTTCAAGATTTTGGCCTACACAATCTTCAGTAAGTCTGCTTCAGCTGTCTTTAGGACACCACCTTCAGCTGTCTCGAATACACCTTTAGCAAGAAGCACTGGAGTGTTTGTACCCTTAGCTATCTTGGAGGCATCCTCAGCGCTACCCCCTAATGTTTTCTTGAAGTAGTCTGGAACATCCTTCCAAAGGTTGGAAGAGCTCTCGACGTTCATTGTCGTCACAGCCTCGTCCCAGCCTTCGATAAATATTGACTACAAGAGGTTAACCATTTAGTCAGCAATATCTTTCATGTTTTGCTTGTACCTCTCCTCGAACTCGGCTTTCTCCTTTGTAAACTTAGTTTTAAGTCCATCGACTTTGCCCTTGCCTTGAATAAGTCCATCGAGAGTATTGCCTTGTCATCCTCCAACTTTGACATTACATCATTTTTTTGGATCAAATCGGCTATAGCCTGGTTTAGTGCAATCTTTGCCTTTTTGGCTTCCTTTTCGGCAGACAATTGGGCCTGTTTTGCCTGGATCCATTACACCTTCAACGTGTCGTGCTCTTCAATGAGCTTGTTGTGCTCCTCAGACAGAACTCGGGAAATGTCACATGGCCTCCAAAGCATTGAGAGAGCCCTGGAAGTGAAACAGAGGGAGCAAGATTAACACACAATTAACAAGTCACTACTACAAATAAATCGACAAAGGAACTTACCAGCAGGGATTCGTGGAAGGCTCCTAGAAAGACAGAGAGGTCATTGTTGTCCAACAAATCAACGTCAACCTGCTAGAGGTTACTTTCGACCACCCCCATCGCCACTTCAGCTGACCTGATCAAGGAGTCGGTCGATCGCATACAACCGTCACCAACCAAGGGTCTGACAACCACAAAGTCAGCATCATCAGTTGCTGTATTGGTACTTGGACGAGGGTCTATCAACACAATTTTGGCCTTCTTTGGCGCAGGCTCAACCAAAGCATCTCCTATTGTTGGCTTTTTCTTCAACGCCCTTGTCTCCCTCCTCTGCTTCTCGGGTTCAGTGGAGCTGACCTCTGCAGCGAGGGCAGGGGGAATGGGCTTTGCCATTTTGACCACTGGCTTCCCTAACTTCTTCAACTTCTTTGTCGCATTCTGTAGCACCATCTCCCTCAGGTTCATCATATCGGGAGTATTGAAGTTGGAGGACAAAGGGTATACTAGCCTACGCTTGTTCCCAATTTTGGTTGTAGTTAAGCGGTCCGGCACTGTGAGTGGAGTTGAAGTTGACGTCAATTCGGATGATCTTGACCGATCTGAGGATATGTCTTGGACTAAATAATCTACAGGATAGGCCGTCGTGTCAATAGTGGTTTGAGGCAACTCAAATGATGCCCAACTTGGGAAGCCAACTCCTGAAGTCACTAGGACCGTGTCTTCAACTACTGGAGTTCTAGAACTCGC
The DNA here is from genome assembly GCA_033060915.1 of Euryodendron excelsum. NCBI lineage: Eukaryota > Viridiplantae > Streptophyta > Magnoliopsida > Ericales > Pentaphylacaceae > Euryodendron > Euryodendron excelsum. Next base: position 9,627,289 of record CM065387.1, on the reverse strand, counting down.
TACTGGTGGTAGCACGTCAAAAGGAAAGTTGATAATAGTCACCCGGTCGTCAAGATGTATGCACTCAATAGTAATCCCTATAGGGATTTCGGCGAACTCATCAGCTACACCCTCCTCCGCTAACTTAACAATCACACCGGGCGGGATCCATGATAAGGCGGTGAAGGTGGAAACCCAGAGTGGGTAGTTCAACAAGATGTGAGGCATCCTTATGATATCACGAAGCCGACTAGTACCTCTGTAATTCAAGACCTTGTTTAGATTAGGCAAGTTGACACCCCACGTCTGCTTCTTATTCTTACCAATTGTTGAACAAAACAAGACAAGACAAGTTGGACATGTACTAGTCAATACGTATGAAAAGTAAAAGGTCAACACCAACATGACTCTTTAGGGGTTCTACGGCATCGACTGAACGGCAGGAAGGTCGCCAAACTCCCAAGGGCTAGAAACCTAGATTCGGACATCATCCGTGCCCTTACCTGAAGAAGGGAGACATTTTACTATTTCTCTACTTTTGTCAGTCACCCTAAGGCATACTTTCCAACTATCACGCCCGACTTTATACAAAATATAGTAAAAATCAAGCTCGGCAAGCCCTAGGTTAACACCTAGGATTCGGTTTAGCTCAAGCATCCCTATTACAATCCGATAAGCATTTGGGCTAACTTGGGCAGGACATAAATCGTGGTGTTGAAGGAAGTTTACAATAAAAGGATATAAGGGAAATCTAACCCTACCCTCTACGATGACAATCATAGGGAAGGGCATCCCTTTGTTGGTTTCTTCCATCCTATAGTCATCTAAGTTAACCAACTCAATGCTGACCATCACGTGGTGCAAAGTGACGGGAAGACTAAAGGACAGTCTTTAAATGTAAGTCTCAGCCTTTGCCCCCTATGTTTGCCCAAACAGGAAGCAAGGGCTAGGGGCAATTGTGGGCCCAATAAGAGCCAAGCCCATAACAAGGAGAGACTAGCTCGGTAAGGTCAGCCCATGAGCGCCAACCTATCAGACAAGGCTCATGCCGATCAGAGGTAGGCCCCCAACGGGACTGACCCATGAATCCTAATCCAAAATGTATTAGGACTAATGAAGTTCGTAATACAAATCATATTCATAAGTGAATTAAGACAAGCAAAAGATAAGTCCAATACATTAAACCGACTCAATTAATAAGAATTCCTAGGAGGAAAGTAACCCAAATTCTCAAAGCGAACATGACATTTTGAAAACTATAAATACACTAATGCACTAAAGGTGTAAGGTACGTTTACTCGAGTTCTAACTCTCTAATATTCTATTCGATTCATTATGATTAAATTTGCTAACTTAATTATCAGAATGCTTTCAGCTTAAAAAGGATTGAGACATTCTCCCAATTTAACTGAACCCTTTTTGCTCGATGAACTGAGCCTTACTTTCTCACTATCGGCCCACAACTATGGCTTGGCCCACTCCTTGAGTCCACCTGCTCTTTTTCATTTTCTTTTCTCTTTTAAGAAACTAGGTGTTCTTTTTTCTTTTCTTGTTTTTTCTTTGTTTACTAAACTAATAAAGTATTCAAATCTCCTACGTCGCGTTTTTTTACCAAATATTGTGGGTGAGATTGGATAAATTTGTAAACATGCATATAGCGTAATGTATCCCACGCACGTGAGATCAGGCAATCTCTTGGGAGTTGTAATTGGCAGTTTGAGGACAAGAGATAGAAAGTAACGCGGTAAATTGTCAGTAATCATCTCTATAAAATAGTAAGACATAGTATTTTATTACCTCCTCAACTAGAATTTGTAGAAAAATTTAGTGACTTTCACGAAAAACATACTAAATGGCAAAATATGAGATGAATGACTGCCAAGTAATTCTAACCACTGGCCTTTTTTCTGAAGAGAACGTGAGTAGCCTAATAAGGGTCAAACGGTGATATATGCACGCCACCTGTTTTTTTTCATCTCTACTGGATTTTTTTTCGAGGAGAAGGTGAATAGCGTAATAAGGGTGCAATGGTGACATATGCACGGACCGGTTTTTTTTCATCTCTTATCCACGACCAAATACTAAATAAGATTACGTTAAGGCTCCATTTGTTTTATTGAAGAATTTTAGAAAAAAAATATATTTTCTAAAAAATTAAAAAAATTTGATTGTTTATTTGGTTAGAAATTCTTATAATTTATAAGAAAAAATATTCCAATTACAAGGAAAAAGTTAGAAAATAACATTTGAAATTTTATCACGGAAGTTGTTTTTCAGTGGTGGGAGAATTAAAAGATTGGATCAAATCTACAAAAATCAAAAGTTTAAATTTCTCTCACTCTCTCTCCCTCTCTCTATCCTAATCCCATCCCCTATAATTTCACTTTATAAAGAAGTGTTTTAATTTTCTATAATTCCTCATTCTTTCCTAATGTCTGAATCATTATATGTTATCTAACTAATAATTGTGGCCACAATAATTTCTCTAAAAAATTTTTATAATTTATACCAAACAGACAAAAAATAAAGGGTAAACAAATTTTTATGCCACATATTTTCTGAGAAAAAAAAATTTCGTTTCAAAATTTATTTTCTAACAAACAGACGGAGCCTAAAGTAAGAGAAACAGTAGGAAAAATTCTCGGGATTGGTTTTCTGCAGAAAATTTAACTATGCTGGTACAGTGGACCATTCAATCCAGCCCCTAATATTATCTATGAGACAAACACAACCTTAAAGCACTCAACTAACCAATAGACAGTATACATGGTACACAATATGTCCATTCTTAGACAATACTCATACCCTTAGAGAAGCTAAACAAAGTATTGATTGGCTGGCTTGCTAAACAACTACCGTCCATTCGCTAGCTAACCATGCACTAATTTTCACAACGACGACTTGATTGTTTATATTCTCCACAAATATTTCTCCTCTCTGTCGTATTTTTCCAATCATATCGCTATATTTTAGACGAATTTCCATGGACAAAAGATGAAATGAGAAAACAAAAAGAACATCAAAATAAGTTACTTGTCTTTAGCCTTTTTCCATTATTTTGTTCTCTATATCCAGTTAGAATGGTAAGGAATTTGCCTTTAATTATTGAGTATTTGATATTCAAAATTAAGAAAATACTGTATGTAATCTCATTTCTCAATCTATTTTCTCTTCCACAGCTTTCTATTTAGGGAGTGAAAAAATAAATTAAAAAAATAAAATTACATATAGTATTACTCTTAAAATTACTACGGAAGCATTGGTAGGATTGCCATCAAAAAAATGTTTTTCCCTTTTCTCGTCCTCACCTTGTCCATTTTCATGACAATGAAATTTGATAATCGATTGGTATATGAAGAGAAACGTATGACTCGTTCATTCATTCTCAATGATCCATTTAAAGTGGGTGACAACTTTCTGGAAGAATAGCACTTTAATTCCTCTAACAAATATATGCTGACAATAATTAGTAATAGAGATAATTATTAAGAGAGAGAGAGAGAGAGAGAGAGAGAGAGAGAGAGCTCTGTCTTTATTTTATTCCAAGAGGAGGTAATTCAAGCAAAATCTGGCCAAAGAAAACATTAAGCTCCTTCAGAGATGTGAAGGAACTAGCTAGAGAGAGAGAGAGCTCTGTCTTTATTTTCTTCCAAGAGGAGGTAATTCAAGCAAAATCTGGCCAAAGAAAACATTAAGCTCCTTCAGAGATGTGAAGGAACTAGCTAGCATGGGTAATTACAGACGCAGGTGAAAAAAGATGAACAATGCATGTGAATTCTATCTGTAGCAGTACGCCTTGCATCTCTCACTTTTGGCATGTTTTTGCAAGAACCATAGTCACCTCGTTGCTTGCACTCATGAAAACACCCTTAACTTCACATACACACATATATACAAATATGAATAGAACTATGTCCAAGTATGATAGCTTGTTGCCTGTTGGGTGCCTTGCAATAGTTGATGATGAACACAGAAAATCTGATGGGCGAATTTTATTACTGTAGCCTTGATCATTCTACCATTGTGAGGGACGAATTTTGTGTTAAAGATATAGTGTCAAATACTAGCCTCGATCATTCTACAATTGTATATTTCTATATTCTGTAAGTTTTCCATTCTTTATTTTTTAGTACAGTAACAATGATATGTACAGTGGGGATAAAAATTTCAGAAGTAAACTAAATATGGAAGTAGGTACAAGTGGAGATTTATAGGAGTGTGCTTCTCACAACGTCTTTAATTTAGTATATTTTGAATCCATAATTTTTTTAGGTTATTAGTAATTAATGAATAGATACATAATGGCTAATACGACATCCTTGAGAGAGAGAGACACAGAGAGAGAGAGAGAGAGAGAGAGAGAGAGAGAGTGTGTGTGTTAATTATACTTACCAAAAGAATCAAGACATTAATTAACATATAATCAAAAGAAAGGAAGATAATTTAGGAAATAATTTAGGTAAGAAAGAAATTATGGGATGTTTGAATCATAGTTATCAGAAACTCGTTTGGGAGGAGAAAGTGCATTGCCTGAATGAGTACGAAACTTGTTTAAAAATTTTGGAGAAACAATCTAGAAACGCCGAAAATTATTTTGGAAACTCTTGGAAAACGATTAGGATATGTTTGGGGATACTTGATGAAAACTCTTAAAAACTAAAAGGAAACGCTACGGAAACTTGAAATATTAATTTTTATATTTTTTTCTCTAAGTTCTAACTAAGTATCTATGAAATTATTAATGTTGATTTCTACTAAGTTTCGCCAAAGTTTTCATTAAGTTTCTTAAAAGTCTCGTTTGAGTTTTGTGAATGCTTGTCAATAAGTTTCCTATTAAGTTTTCTAATAGTTTCTCTCTTCATGTTTGCCCTATATATTTTGGCTATGTTTCTGATTCCGTTTTTTCTAACTTTTTCACTTTCACTTTGTTGGAAATGAGTGAATGCAAATGGTCATGTGTGAATGCAATTGGCCTTTGGAATTCCACCATGTGTGAATGAAAATGGCTTATGGAGTTTCACCATGTGCTAGAAGATGAAAGAGTGTGACTTTTGGAGTTTCACCATGTGCTAGAAGATGAAAGAGTGTGACTTTTGAATTTCATCATGTGCTAGAAGATGAATGAATATAACTTGCATATTCAATTCCATAATACCTCATGAATGTTGGTGGCTTTTCATGTGTATCTATGTCATCTATATAAGGGTCATTCTTCTTGGTGTAGAAAAATTCTATCTCAAGCATTTTATCTACTTCATCCTTGTTTCCAAATCATTTTTGTCCTTGTTTTCGAATTGTTTGTAGAGAGAGTGTACAACACAGTCGAGTTCGCCGGGTGAACGAGGCCGTGCTACCTCCAACACCGAGAAGCCACTGTATCCTGGGAATCGAAAGTTCAATAACTCAAGCACCGACGGTGAGGGGCTAATTCGGTTTAAGGACATCGTGTGAAACACGAGCCTCGGCTGGTTTGTGTTTTCTTGTTTTTGTTCAATTATGTATTGCTAAAATATTTATATGAGAATCTTTTCATGTTTATGATTTGAGATTTCGTGTCTTTTAATTCTGGTTTTCTAACACACTTTTCATTTTGGTAACTATGATTTGAATTAGAAAAAAAATTCAAAGAAAAGAAATAATTGATGATTGAAAAAATTTGAAAACATAATTACACTAATAAAATACAATTAGAGACACTGTCCATTATATGGAATTTAGATTTATTAAGAAAATAAGAATAAAACCATAAGAATATAGATTTATTATGAATCCAGATTGTTTTCAGATTTCATTAGGTTGGCTTTATAAGCCTAAAGATGTAATGGCAATAAATTTATAAATCTAGCTGGATCTGTTGGTTTGGGTGAAGGGAAAATGCTTTTCTTGGCCCGTAGTTTTGCTTTTGGATGCTTACCATTTATTAGTGTGGTATTTAAGGTATCTATGTAGAAAATTTTTACAAAATAAAAAGTTTTTTTTTGGTTTTTTCACGTCCAAGTTTTCGGTCTGACTACTCCCTCGAACTCATATAAGGTTGTTGTCCACATGAGTCATATATAGGTTATGCATGACATGAATAATGACTTGTCATAAAGGGACAGATCAAACTTTAAATCTCATACTTAGTATAAAGATAAAAAAAAATGAAAGTTTCAAAGAAACAAAAAAGATAATAAGTGAATATGAGTTGGTTATTAATTGACTGATCCTAATTAATACTTATCATAAGATCTCAAGTTTGATTTCTCTCCATGCCCCTTACAACAAATTATCGTTTATGTAATTCTGGAGGTTCACATAGTTTGTATCGGTGCGCAATAGCCCTAGACGAGCTTGAGAGGAATCAATTCAAAACCTGAACACCCTCTAGTAGAAAAAAAAAAAAAAAAAAAGGTTCTATAGATGATTATTTCACCAGTACCTATGAAGGGAAAGCTGAACCAAATTACTGTAACTTCTATCTAACAAACATGCACAAACCTAACTACTGATTTATCAAACTAATGTTGACTCTGGCTAATGAGGTGAGGCCATACAAAGCCACCACAGGCTTAGAGTGCCTACAAATGGTTACCTCAGATTCTGGACTGATCCAATTGGGAAACTCCAAGAATGATAACAGCATAAAAATGTAAAGCAAAACATACTTCTGCAAAATGACTTCTCATATATATTGTTTAAACCCATTCGAAAGAGCTAAACCCGGAAGAAAGAAAATCTTATTAGGAAACAATCAAAGTCAATATGTTTAATACATTTATGTGCCAGGCAAGTTCATATATATCTGACTCTCCTCGGATACTGTAGTAACGAGAGCCTTGTGTACTTGTGAATCGCTTCCAAAAATGTTCGGAAATTTAGCTTTCCAGCAAAGGAACATGTGTCATGATAAAAGTATAAATCCGGTGAGTACCGGAGTCGATTTTCTCGAGGACCAAGTCAAATATAAGCTACCAATACTTAGAGAACGCTAAACTATCTTGAATTGAATCACAACAAGATAAATTGATTCTAAGTAAAAGAGATTGAAAATCTTTTGATGCTGAGAGTTGTGATTTCTAACTAACAATTATACTAATACAATTAAAAATAGAAGCTAATGGCTACAAAACTATTAATGCAAAATAGGAAAATTAAAATTCAAAGCAATTATAAATTGATTTCTATGCAATAAGAAGGGATTTAAGTGCAATTGCTCCAATTTACCAAGTATTTCAAAGGAGATTGGGATAACTCAAACCAAGAATCACTTGGTGGATCCTCGATTTGGATTATTTCGACTACACAAACTTGAATTCAATCCCAATTGAGTTTAGATTTATAAAACATTGGTAAAATCATGGATTCAAGCCTTAGGATTGTGCAATTCCTATGCCAATTGAAGAATTGTGCATACGAGTTGCCAATTTAGACTATGAATCTAAGTTTTCAAGAGGTCTAGAACACAATTGAGAAGAATTGGATAGATCTAAATATGAATCAATGAAAACTTTCTACCTCCATTGAAATCCTTGAAGGTCCTTAGTGTATCTTCACATTTGCACCCAAATGGAGGGATTAGCTACTGAATTCCATTGTAGAAAACATAAAAAGATGTAAACAAAACATGTAAATATGCAGATTTAGGCTTTAATTAAAATTATCTAATGTTTGGATACAAGAAATAAAAAGGAATGTGCAAGAAAATAAAGGAAAATTGCAATGAACTATGAATTTAAGACTTTCTCTCTCTAAAACTATCCTAAATACTCTCTAAAATCATTCTATCCATCTTTCTATATCAACTAAAATGGCTTACTATGCCTTTTATAACCCATGTGCTCATCCAAAGATAGATACAACAATAGATACAAAAGTTTATTATAGGCCCACCGTCAAGACGAAGATGGGTACCATTTCGATGGTAACTTATTAACTCTCTGATTATCAAGATGAAGATGGGGACTGTCCTAACGATCACTTTAGATTGCTGAAGTTGAGCTCTCTAATCATCAAGATGATCAAAAGTATTGTCCTAACGATCAGTCAAAGACATTTCCTCCTTCTCAGGTCATCAGGACGATCAAAAGTGTCATCCTAGCGATCAGCAATTGACAACTCAATTTTGACTACTTTAAAAGCCGATTCAACCAATGCACATCAGACACAAAGTTGTAGATCTTGAAGTCTTCTTTCCAATCATAAAAAAATCAGCTCAATTGGACATCGAAGTTAAAAGTTATATCAAATATCCTAAGATAAGATCGAATTTCCATCACTGGTTTATTCGCTTTGAAATCGCTTTGATCATTCTTGCTCCCTTTTGCCTCCATTAGCTTTTATATCCTACAAAAGCAAATAAAATATCATTAGAACTAAAAAATAAACTAGATTAAGCTAGTTACAACTATTTTAACCCTAACAAAGTGCAAAATCAAGGCTTATGATCACATTTTTATGGTGTAATCACACCCTCCAACTTGCATTTTGCTAGTCCCTAGCAAACATTAAATGAAAATATAGAGGATAATCTCCAATTTTGTGGGAGTCATGAGTGCATTTGGCCTATACACCATGCCTTTAAATCTCTAGATTACCCCTAGTGGACAAGTGACATCTTGTGAGGGTTTCCAATGATGATACCCACAAACATCTCCTTATGAATTGCAAAATAAGATGAAGATAAGGAGAATGCATATAATCCAACTCATGTAAATATTAGATGCCACTCCTAACTCCTAACACATACAAAAATTTGCAACAATTCATACATAAGAGAGGGTCATGTATATGGGTGAAAAATCATGCTATATAATTCAAATAAAACATACTTATGCAATCCCAATCCTTTAAAGTTTTGATTCAAACTTCATAGGGCATACACTCAACAAATAAAGTCCTACATAGTTCTCATAATGGCATGTTCAATAATAGAGTAAATGTAAAAGAAAATCAAGTGAACATACTAATTACAAAAACTGAAAAGATAAAAGTGTATCAATCTAGCATAGCTTTATGAAGGAACATTCATAGTCAAGCATTGATTCAAAGTAGTTGACAAGTAGTGACTTATACTCTAATGAAATACTCAATCAAATAGAATTAAGATCAACTAGGCCCTTGAAGGTAATTATTATGGTGTGCAAGAATAGGGGCAAGAACAATGGAGGATAGGCAAAAGTCATATCATGTGTAATCAATGCATGAAATGATGAATGAAATACTACTCTAACTCTCTCCTTTTGAATTCAAAACACGCTTCTCAACATTTTGCTCTTTTCTTTCACTTCTTTCTCAATTGATAGCTTTCTATCTTCTTTTTTTTTTTTCCTTCTTTCTTCTTTTGCTTTTCTTATTTCCATTCTTTTGATGTTCCATTTTTCATTCAATATTTTTAACTTCATGATATGCTCATTTTCTATTGAACTCTCAATCAATCTATTTCTTTTCTTTGTTTTCTTTCTTTCTTCATTGCCTCAATACAATACACTCTTTTCTTACATAGACGTACCTTTACAAGTACAAGAGAGGACGTAGCATCACTTTGCATTATAACAAAAGAATGAAGAAAAGAGATCAAAAAAGGTCAAAGAAACATATATCTTTGTAATGGAAAACTTATGGCTATCAAGATAAATAAGGGCCTAGAATCATATCCCAAAATACTTAACTAAAACATTTCTTAGAGTATAAGTGTCAACATCAAGATTAATACTCAACTTATGAATCAATTGCAAGCATATGAAGCTATTAAAGAAAATGAAGTTGAAGAATTAATCCTTGAATAAATGTAATCACTTTGAAAGGCGATAGATGCTCTAAAGGTTACAAGGTAGAAATCTCCACTAACGTAACGATGGAAATGCAAAAGATAGCACAAATGATGTTATAAAGCATAATTGTGCGCAATGATGTATTCCCATGTACTGATGCATGAATAAAACAAAACCCATAATGTGCTAGGTGTAAAGAGTGAATCAACATCAACTTGAGAAAGATACGTGTAAAGATTCCTATTTTCTAATTTCAAGTGGCACTCACAAGTAGTGTTATGGTACCTCAAAAATAAAAATTAATACATCCACCATGAATAGCTAGGGATCAAAATGAAATGTACATGGATATACGTGCTGAAGAAAATAAAGAACGACATCAAGACCATAAGATACTTCAACCTTTTACCAAAGATCCCAAATAATCAAAAAATTATCGTTCAATTATAGTACCTAAGAAGAATCAACATACCATAAAGAGATTGAAGTTTAAAAAGATATATATAACAATGAAGTTCAAAAATGACATCCACCATGAACAATAGAGTGTTAGATATATGCAATGAAATGATGCACTTAAATAAAGGATATCTACACTCTACCTCTAACTATAGGATGTCATCATTGAAAAGCAAAATTTTCAAAGAAAACAAAGAAAATAAAATAAAAAAAATAAAAGGTATCCCCACGCCCGAACTAAAATGATGCATTGTTCTCAATGCATGAAGACAAAGCATGTAATGAAATGCAATGGTGAAAGAAGAGATGCTAGGGTGCCAAAATGCACCCCCAACTAAGATAGAAACCTAAATAATAAAACAAAATAAAGGCAAAAACAAAAACTATCTAAACTACTCATACTCCTACACAACTTTGGAGAGAAGTCACCCAATACCCTGAGGTGAAATTTTCTATCATCCCACAAGTCCACTCTTGAAACTTTTAAAGAGTTCAAATAAGCATAAAAATAGGGTAATCAAAAGTAAGAGGGTAAAAAGGGTCAAAGGAGTCATACAAGGTGGAAGGTAAAATAATGTGGCACAAAAGTGCCAATTAAGTGCATGTTATGAACCTCTTAAGCCTCCCCTTTTTCTAGTTAGTCATCAATGTGAAGGATATTTGGTTATATTGTTAAGGTATGAAATTCCAAAGGATCCGGTATAAGAGAGTCTGTTAGAAGTGAAAAAGTATGGATCTTATGACCTATTGACATGTTAGAAATGACCTCTAGACCATCAACATCTTCTTTTACTTGCACATCCCCAATATATAAAAGACCAAAATCCTTACTAAGGGTAGGGGTGCTCTCTAGAAGGTCCATTTCATAGTCCTTCTCACTTTCAACCTTCTTTGGCTCCTCTTTTCTCTCACTCTTTTTCTCCCCCATCCATACACTCTTCTTGCCTAGAGTCATCAATTTTGGACTCCTCTCTCTCAATTTAATCATCCCTAGTTTCATCTTCAAGAACTGTTCCACTCACCTTAGGACGTCTTCCTTCGACTCAAAATCTTGGGGAGGAGTGGTGTTATCAAGGATGCCCTCATTCCTAAGGTTAATGATGGGATGGATGTGCTCAATTGGATGGATTTGTCCCTGGTTAAGGTTAAAATCAAGGTGATTTTCATTAAAGCTCTCTTGTGTGGTGATTATCTCTTGAACATTCCAAGCTTCCAAGAAGAAGGTCAATTGACTTTTTGAGTTGGCTAACTTGCTTGATATCCATTCGAGAGACGTAAGTTGGAGATCCTCCCAAGAAGATTCATTAGGTAGGGTTAGATACTCAATATGCTCTTGGTGGGCATAAGTTTGTGGTAATTCATGATGATGGTCAAAGGGCTCTTGGTAGGATTGAGGTGAGGTTAGGTAATGAGGTGAAAAGGTTCTTTCATAGCTCCTAGCAAAGGTGGAATTGGTTACACCACCCCGGATTGTAAGTTGGTGTAAAAGGCTTTCTTTGGCTATTATCATGAATACAATCTCTAAGAGACTGGCAAGATGGTTCTTGGGCTCTAATCTCACTAGCCCAAATCAAGTCTCTAAGAGATCTACAAGGAAATGGTTCCACACTGCCATTCTTAACCCATTGAGAAGAGTACGTCATTGTGCCTATGTCAAGGTGTTAAGATGATGATGAGTGTGAAAATGAGCTATCAAGTAGGATAACATGCACAATGAATGATGAATATAATGCATAAACAAATGTAGCATACCGCGCCTTAACACATCATACACAATAATGCTTAATACTCTTCCTTCCAAACCTCAAATCTCCTAATAGATATACCACCAATGCAATAATCAAACTTGGCCAACCAAAGCTCCAATCTCCACAAGATATATATACCACCAATTAACAATAAAGCACAATCCCTAATTCTCTTCTAACAATCCTCCAAGCTAAGTAAGAAAACAAAACAAATTCTACATTAATTAAGCAAAATAATCCTAAAATAAAGAAGAAAATAAAGAATCAAAATCTAACATTGTATCATACAAAAAGGGTGAAATGAAGTTACCAATGGCCTTACCCGAAGATTACGTCATTGTGGTGGTGATCCCCGTCCAAACATGCACTTAAAAGCAAGTGGTCTTGTTGTAATTTGCCAGTTATGTTCTAAATCGTTCTTCCCAAAGGATTTATGCAAACCTTCGCAATTAACACGTAGCATGATATTAGGGAACTATTGAATCAAATTGCTAAAAATCAATAGAGAATTAAATCTATGGTAACCAAAATTAGACAAAAAAAATCTTTAGGAATTTTGGGAATTGATTGACTAATCTCCAAACAATTATCAACTAGAGCAAAAAGATTAAACCTAATTAACTCTAACAACTTGCAATTCAAGTTGATTAACTAGAAAATCAAATGGGTTTTAAGAGGATTGTAAATACAATTGATCCAATCTATCAATTCTCACATGCAATTGAAGATAGAGTTTAGATAACTCAAATCATGGATCTTTCCATAGATCATTGATTCAAAAATTTAGGCTTGAAAACCTTAGGTTCTCTCCCAATTAGAGCATGACTTCGAACATCTTTGTGAGATCCTTAGAAGCAAACCATGAGTTCATCAAACCATGATTATGAATCCAAGAGTTTTGGAGAAATCACTTTCTATTGAGTAGAGAAGAAGAAATCTAAAGATATTCAATAGAATTAGAATACTTCCTTTTAATCTCTATGTAATCCTTGGTAGATCTTCACAATTGCATTCACATGAAGAATTTAGTTACTAGAATCCATGGAATAAAGGATAAAGAAATGTAGATCTTGCATTTAATTGAAATAAATCAAATATTTAGATACAAGGAAAATAAAGGAAAGCTAAGAAAAATGCAAGAAAATAAAGTTTATATCTCTACCCTCTTCTTAGATACAAAGAAATCTAAGCTAGAAACTAAAGAAAAGTGAGAGAGTCCCCTAAAAGGCGTTTAAAACAACCTTATATACGCAAGTTAAAAACAGGGCTGCAAAGACCAATTGATCTGTTAGCGAGGCGATCGATTGCTCGATCAATCAGACATCAATTGCCCTTTGATTGGAAAAACACCCTATTTGAAGTTTGGTTTTGGAAGAGCTCTGCAGCTGCAGTAGAGCGATCGGTGGATTTTTTATGTTACCAATCGAACAGGGAGTTAAAAGATTGATCGCCCGATCAACCGGTATGTTGGGAGATCGATTACTGATCGAACCCTCTTCTTCTTCTTTTCTCTTTGTTTAAACTTCAATTCCTAAAAAACCAGATTAAAGCACGTTTAAGCCATTTTAGAGGATAAAACACCAATCTAATATGTACAAAAATAACTAACAACCAACTAATTTGGGCTTTGAGATTACACTTTTGGAGTATAATTAGGTGGATAAATGGAAATCCAATCCACCAATTGCTCTTCAATCCAAAATTTGTTAAATGCTCACTTCGTGCCTTTTGTTCCCGACAATGGTGCCAAAACTTGAATCGCTTCCAAAAATGTTCGGAAATTGAGCTTCACCGTAAAAGAATGGGTGTCGCAATTGAAATATAAATCCGATGAGTACCAGAGTTGATTTCCTTGAGGACCAAGTCTAAACATAGGCTACCAACAATTAGAGAACAGTAAACTATCTTGAATAGAATCCCAACAAGGTAAATTGAATCTAAGTAAAAAAGATTGAAAATCTTTTGATGTTGAGAGTTGTGGTTTCTAACTAACAATTATACTAATGCAATTGAAAATAGAAGCTCATGGCTACTAAACTATTAATGCAAAATAGGGAAATTGAAATTCAAAGCAATTATAAACTGATTTCTATGCAATCAAAAGGGATTTAAGTGCAATTGCTCCAATTCACTAAGTATTTCAACTATTTCAAAGGAGATTGGGATAACTCAAATCAAGAATCATTTCGTGGATACTTGATTCGGATGATTTTGACTACACGAACTTGAATTCAATCCCAATAGAGTTTAGATTTATAAACCTTTGGTAGAATTACGGATTCAAGCCTTAGGATTGTATAATTCCTATGCCAATTAAAGAATTATGCATAAGAGTTGCCAATTTAGACTATGAATCTAAGTTTTCAAGATATCTAAAACACAATTGAGAAGAATTAGATAGATCTAAATATGAATCAATGAAAACCTTCTACCTTCATTGAAATCCTTGAAGGTCATTGGTGTATCTTTACATTTGCACCCAAATTGTGGGATTAGCTACTGAATTCCACTGTAGAAAGCATGTAAAAATGTAAATAAAGTATGTAAATATGTAGATCTTGGCTTTAATTAAAATTATCTAATGTTTGGATACAAGAAAAATAAAGGAAAGTGCAAAAAAATGAAAAAAATTACAATGAACTAAGAATCTAAGACTTTTTTTTCTCTAAAACTATGCTAAATGCTCTCTAAAACCATTCTATCTATCTCTCTATATTGGCTAAAATGGCATACTTTGCCATTTATAGCCCATGTGCTTGTCCAAAGATAGATACAACAATAGATACAAAAGTTTGTTACATGCTCACCATCAGAACGGAGATGGGTACCATCCCGACGATAACTTCTTGACTCTCTGATCATCAGAACCAATATGGGGGCCATCCTAATGATTACTTTATATTGCTGAAGTTGAGCTCCTTAACCATCAAGACGATCAGCCAAAGACATTTCCTTCTTCACGGGTTGTAAGGACGGTCAAAAGTGTTGTCTTGATGACTAGCAACTTACATCTCAATTTTGACTACTTTAGAAGCCGATTCAGCCAATGCACATTAGAGACAAAGTTGAAGATATTGAAGCCTTCTTCCTAATCACACAAATATCAGCTCAATTGAACATTGAAGGAAAACATTACAGCCAATATCTCAAGACAACATCGAATTTCGATCACTGGCTTGTTCACTTTGAACCCGCTTTGATCATTCTTGGTCCCTTTGGCCTCTTTTAGCTTCTATAACCTACAAAAGTAAATAAAACATCATTAGAACTAAAAATCAACTAGATTAAAGAAACACCCACATGGCTCTCACAATAACATGCTCGAAATAAGAGTAAATGTAAAGGAAAGCAAAGGAGCATGCTAATTACAAAAACCGCTAAAATATAAGTGTATTAACATAACATAGCTTCATGAAGGAAATCTTATAGTTGAGCATTGATCCTAAGTAGTTGATAAATGATGGCTTATACCTTAATGAAACCTCAAATCAAGCATAATTTTAGATTAACTAGGACTTTCTAGGGTGAGAATGTGGCAAGAAAAGAAAAAAGGCAAGGGGAAAAGAAGAATGAAAATGAATCAAGTCATATATGATCAAGGCATGAAATGATGAATGGCTAAACAACTTCAACTCTCCCTTTTTTGATTTTAAAGCATATTCCTCAACATCTTCCTCTTTTTCACTTTTCTCAACTTTGCAATTCTTATTTTTCTTGCTTTTATCTTTTGATTGCCTATTTTTGCATTCAACATTTTTATTTTTCACAATATGCTCTTTTTCTCATTTGAAACTCCTCCCTCCCCCCCCCCCCCCCTTAAAATCAATCTTTCTCTTTGCTTTTTCTTTCTTTTCACATTGCCTCAAGATATTTCTTTTCTCTTTTACTTTACCAATGCATTGTTTGCAAATGAAAACAATAACATCTCACACTTAAGGAAGATCTTTCAACACATTCCAAATTACATAAATATCGAGCGAAAGAACAGTATCAAAGGCGATCAAAGGAAACAATTCTTTTCATGAAAACTCATGGTTTGCAAGAAGAATAAGAGCCTAGAATCATATCCAAAGTATCCAATAATAGACCTCAAAAAGGTATAAGTGTCAACATTCTTGATACTCAGCTCATGAATCAAAAGCAAAAATAATAAAGCTATTGAAAAAAATAAGGGTGAAGAATGAATTATTGAGTAAATGTATAGGCTCTAAAAGACGGGGAATGCTGTAAAGCTCACAAGGTAACAATCTCCACTTATGTAAGGATAAAAATGTAAAAGATAGTATCAAGTGAAGTTATAAAGCATGATTGTGTGCAAAAGTGTAATCCCCTTTACTTATGCAAGTGTGATGCGATCCCACAATGTGTTAGGTGTAAATAGTGGATTAACATTACTTGAGCCAAGATATATGCAAAAACTCCTATCTTCTAATCTCAAGTTTCACTTCCACAAATATTATTATGGTACCTTGAAAATAGAGAATCAGCATATCCACCAGGAATAAGTAGGAATCAACACGAAAGATATATGAAAAATGTGCTAAAATAATGAAATGAACAATACCGAGATCATACGGTACTCCAATCTCTACCAAATGGTACAAATGATTGAAAGATAACCAAGACATAGCACACCAATGACTATATAATCCATACATGAGAGATAAGATAAATATAATGAAAGATATACAATCAGGCTCAAAATAAACATCCACTATATAATAACAGAGTTTTAGATACAACATGAAATGGAATGCTATGACATATAAGTACAAAGAGTATCTAAACTCCACCAAAAGCTACAAATAGATCAATGTCCTTATCCAAAAGTGAATGTCCCATATGCTAGATGATCTCTTGAAGACGAGTAGACTAAACCTACTGTTGATCCTAAATGGCAGTCAACTGTGTAGAAAGTACAGCTATAGTAATGTCCTGAGCATCCAATCTGGCTAAAATAGCCCTCTGCCAATGAGTCCACTCTTTTTGGGAAGCTTTAACCGGCTCTTGAATGACACCAAGAGTCTAAGAATGTAGTAACATCATTTGACTCTGGATGCTCCCTGACCCTACTGCTGCTTTGTCAAAGGAGGTGGTTAAGCTGCCTATTGTCTTGTTTGAGGCGATGACTGAGCTGCCCTGCTGTCCTGTCTGAGGCTATGGCTGAGCTGCCTATTACTCTGGCTGAGCTAGCTGAGGCTGAGCTGCCTGAGCTTTCTTTTGAACATCCCCTAACTACCCTGGTAACCTCTTCTCCGTGACCAAGTTTGTGTCCATCCTTGAAGTCATGGGGACCACGTCAGCAACATTCACCCCCGTTTTGCCCTAATCCTAGCAATGATAAAGCAGCCAAAGGGGATGCTGGCATAAGTGGTCATCAACTGAGTGCCAGCCCTGAGTGCCATATATATGAAGTGCGGTAGATCGATGGTTCGACTCGTCCTAATAGCCCACATAAGCTGGCCCCTAAATCTACTACACTCTACCGTTGTACCCAAAGGAAAAATAGTGTAATAAGTTCAAAGGAAAAGTGGTTGATAACGAGCAACAAGTTGCCTAATAAGCTCCTGGGAAGTAAGCTATGTCTCTCTAGGGGCCAAGATCTCTGCACACATCTCCTCATGGGAGAGGGCACCTAACCTGTCATAACTGCACTAGGGATTAGCTACCCTGGGAAGGTCAAACTGCTTGGCAAATGAATTAAGAGCAATCAACATCTCCCTACCCCTAACCCAAGATCGGATGATGAAATGATAAGAGGTCACGTCTGAAGAAATGTTGGCCATGAACTCAGCCACTAGAGTAGCTAAGTACTGGCTCTTAAACCCAACCATTGGCACTGAGTCATAGGCTCGAGCCAAAAGTATGGGTCTTTATCAAACTGACTCACAACCCAGTGCCTCTCAATCATTGTCTTCATCCTACCCTAGAGACGACTTTGCTCTCTCTCCTGCTCTACCCCTTTGAAGCAAGTCTCATCATACTCCTCATCTTTGTTGCCCATCTGAGATGTTTGACGGGCTTACTGGGCCATCGCATTGGCCAGGGCAAGCTCGACCCCAACACTTCACTAGCCATGAAAAAAACTAATAGCTCCAAAAATAATATAGCGATAAATGAACAACGACACACTCCCCTTACCCCGCAAACTCCTAAGAATAGAAGTAGCAATAAATAAGATAGGAGAATCGGAGCAGGAATACCTATAGGAGGCTAGAATACGACAGGTTTGAAAAGTAGGGTCCGTTGGAATGATCTGGCAGGGACCCATTACTTCAGAATAACTCGTGCCTCTCAAAAATCTCTCTCTC
Source organism: Euryodendron excelsum (assembly GCA_033060915.1). Lineage (NCBI taxonomy): Eukaryota > Viridiplantae > Streptophyta > Magnoliopsida > Ericales > Pentaphylacaceae > Euryodendron > Euryodendron excelsum. The sequence continues at coordinate 9,609,040 of CM065387.1, read as the reverse complement.
TAAGCAATCGAAAGCAAATCAAATGAGATCACTCGACCTTATATAGAATTTTAGACACCGATCGATCGGTTCATTGATCCGATCACTCCCCTAGCAAACGATCGATGCCTTGCGTTACTGATCGAACAACCGATCGATCATTTACACTTGCCTTTGATTGTTCGATAATGAATGCCTTGGAAACCCAAACAATCTTGACATGTTCGATCGATCGGATGACATGATCGATCGAATTTCAATTCTTAGAGTAACAAAAAGAAAAAGTCTGACTATTGAATGAGAATCTCTAAAAAAAACTAAAATTAGTTTGGTAAAAAAATCAATTATCATGATTCACAGTTATCACAATATAATCAATACTATGATCAATCCAAGGGTTAAATGTCCTTGCGATATCAATAAAAATAATTTATTATAGGTTTTTATAATTTTATTTAATTTTGTAAATATAACACTAATATTTTACATTCAAACACATAGGAGAGAGGAAAAAAGTTGAAGACAAAAACTACTTTTATATGAATTGTAAAAAAAGAAATTAATAATTTTAGTATAAGAATCATCAACAATTTTTTTAATTAATACGTAAAATAATATTTACATATTTATACATAGATAGACATGTCTACATTAATTCAATAATATTAATAATATTAATGAAATATTGTTTCGCTAAAATTTTTTTTTATCTTGTCTCATGCACTAGGCTGTTCTTTTTATTTTTATTTTTATCATTAAATGAGTGATTGGTTTCAGTCCCTTTTCTCTTGGGCAGATTATACCAACCTCCCTTGACTTTTTATCTAAGTACGAAAAGCTACTTTTAGTTTCGGAAATTACAAATTCTCCATTCTTAGTTGAAACTTAGTAACAAAATTTTCCTTTTATTAGTCAAACAATTGTTTTACCACTAATAGAATTTGATGATATAAGCATACCACTCTAGTTTGTTAACAATTTTGCCTTTGAAACTGACCTTTTATGAACTTCATTCATTAGAACTTACTTTTTTATGGTAGTCAGAACTGAAACCACTATGGCAGTCTGGTGAGGGGTAGGGGAGGGGGATGGAGATTTGTGGTGGGGAGAGAGAGAGAAATGATTCTATTAGAAATATAGTGAGGACAGAGAAATTACCTGTTGAATTCAGCTTTCCTTCCAAGGGGGTATTTTTTTTCCCGGTATGTAACAATATCCCTGTAGAGAGTCTTAGGGATGCAGTCTTCTTAATATAGCATAACAGCTATAACGGGGTTAAGGGAGTACGTACATACTATAGGCCAGGCCTGAAGGGTAGGTTAGATTACAATTTTTCCTTCTTTGTTAACCTCCATTACTTGACTGACTTTGACAATAGATATTTGTAATTTTTTAGAATTAAGAGTATCTTTTTGTATTTAGGCCAAAGATTAACGGCAATTGATGTAATTTGCCCCTTTTTTGGTCAGCTTTCATTTCTAGTTCTTTTTTTTTTTTCTTCATTCATCGTTCAAGAATTATGTCCATACTCCAGAGTCCAGACTGCGACTTGGCCCACTGCCCACCTGGTCCATTTTGTTTTCTTTTCACTCTTAAGAAGTGGTCATATATATATATATATATATATATTTGTGTTTCTTAATATAGGTTGAGTTTGGCTCTCCTACATTAAAAGAGATAGGTGTGTGTATTAAGTTAATAATTTCTTCTCACACTTCCAGTTTAACGGGTTGTATTGAGTTTGGTTTTTGCAAAAAATGATGTAGGTTGCATTTGTTTACCAAATAACGTGGGTGAGATTGGATAAATTGCTAAAAGGAACCGAGATTATTTGTCTGGCAAGAAAGTCTAATATTTAGGTAGTAAATGATGTCATAGTTATCACTATTAAATTATGACATGTACGGTTTTATTATATAAACAATCTAAATTTATGATAAAATGAAAAGCCTTTTAAGAAAACATATCACATAACGAAATTTGATCGGAATAATTACCGAATAATTTATACTACCGAACCATTGAACCTTTTTCCGTCTAGTTGGGACGTTAATTTATCCCTGGGGTCGTAAGCAATCTCAGTATAGGGCAAATGTTGGAATAGCCTAACACAAAATCCAACGATAATAAACGTACTTGATTGGATTTATCCCATCTCTTATCAACAACCAAATATTGAATAAGATCAGATTAAGGTAGAAAACAGTCCCGGAGTGCCTTCTGAGACAATGTATGTTGGGACATAAATCCGGCCCCTAATCTTACCCATGAAACAAACACAACCCTAGGCCAACCAAATAACCAATAGACAATATAGACAATATTCATGCCTTTAAAGAAGCTAATCGAAGCATTGATTGCCTGGCTGGCTAAACAACTACCGTCCATTCCCTAGCTGATCATGCACCAATTTTTACAATGGCTACTTGATTGTTTATTTTCTCCACAAATATTTATGTTCTTTGTCATGATTTTTTCGGTCATATTACTATGGTTTGGACAATTTTCATGCACAAACGATAAAATGAGAAAACCAAAAGAATGTCAAAAGAAATATATATATATATATATATTTGTCTTTAATCTTTTTCCATTATTTTGTTTTCTATCCAATTAGAAGGGTAAGGAAATTGCTTTTAATGTTGCCACAGTCCACTCCTGATAGAAACAAGCTAATTTGTTGAGTATTTGATGTTTAAAATTACTATGAAAGGATTGTCATCCGAAGCAAAAATCTTTTATTTTCTTTTCTCGATTACACATTGTCCATCTTCATGATAATGAAATTGTTATGACTATTGGTAAATAAAGAGTTCTCTTATGATCTCATTCTTTCATTCTCAATGATTCAATCGGAGTTGGAGAGCTGAGACTTGAGACTTCAAACTGTTTTTCCAACACAATATTCAACTGTATGCACCTTAACCCTACCAGTTTGCCGCACTATATAATATGTTTACCGTTTCAAATTCGAAGTGTTTCTAGTTAACATTCATTTATGAAATCCACCAGATTTTAGTTTTCTCCAATAGTTCAAGCATTCATAAGATTTATAACTATTCTCACTAACAAAATTTTAAAAAAATATAACATGACATCGTTGAATAATTGTCGACATTCACTTTAAAACACAACACTCATTATGATGACTTTTACTTACAAAAATATCATCGGCACATTATTCGGGTGAAATTTTTTGGAAGAATAACACTTAATTCCTTTAACAAATATATTCTCATTCTGATTATTGAGAGAGAGAGAGAGAGAGAGAGAAAGAGAGATAACTGTCTTTATTTTATTCCAAGAGGAGGTAATTCAAGCCAAAATCTGGCCAAAGATAACATTAAGCTCCTTTAGAGATGTTAAGGAACTAACATCCGTAATTACAAACGCATTGAAGGGTACCTGCACAATGTGCAGCTGCATGTGGTCCGTAATGCCCTTTGCAATAGACATCGCATCTCTGTTGCTCGCATAATCCAGTGTAATTCATGTAATTCTCGCATGATTTTCCATTGCCTGCACGCATGAAAACGCCCTTAACTACACATATACACACATAAATGTGTATACAGAATATGTATAGAATTATGTCCAAGTATGGTAGCTTGTTGGGTGCCTTGCAATGACTGATTAACGTAAAAATTGATGAAAACCTACTGCCGTATGTATTATATATATATATATATAGAGAGAGAGAGAGAGAGGGAGAGAGAGAGAGAATCTTTGATTGTCAAACACCTTTCCAAAAAGAACCACATTTAGGGGTGCCCGAGGACCCGATGGCCTGTTTGGGTTGCCCAAGTTCCTCCATCATTTATAGTACTTGAAATTTTTTTAGACTTAATTAGTTTAATGGGCAGCATTATAATTTGTATTTAAAGCCCGAGCAGGCTAGAAATATATATAAAATAATATATTTTATATATTAATATATTTATGTATTTAAATTTATATTATTTAACCTTATTTTTGAAGAAAAAATAATTATTAAAAATATTTTCAAATTAAATGTACTGGTTTGAGGATCATAGTTTTTGTTTTGGGCCAGTTTGAGATATTATTTTGGACATGATGCAAAAAAATTTTTGTGCCAGCCCAACCCGACCATACCAATGTCCATCTCTTTCGGTGAATTGAAAATTAATGTTTTTCCTGACCGTTATTTTTTCTTTTGGATACTTACCATTTAGTGTGGTATTTGCAGTCTGTTTGAAACTTGGGAGACGGAAGAGAAGGGAAGGGAAATGAAAAAGAAAATGAAACTGTTTGGTTTTGTAAAGAAAAAATAAAAGAAAAGTGGAAAGAATGAAGAGAGAGAGTAAATTAAAATTTTCTCTCCTTTTTTTCTTTCCCTTTTTCCTTCTCTTTCCCAATCCCAAGTTCTAAACAGGTTCTTAAGGTTTCTATGTAGAAAAATTTTAAAAAAAAAAAAAGAAGAAAAAGTAAAAAGGTTTTGATTAAGCTCCTATATATAGAGATGTTAAGGCACTAACATCCATAATTGCAAACGCATTGGAATAAGCCTGCGCAATGTGCAGCTGCATGTGGTCCATACTGCCCTTTGCAATAGACATCGCATCTCTGTTGCCCGCACCTTCCAGTGTAATCGAAGTAATATTCGCATGTTTTTGCATCAACCATAGTCATTTCATTGCCTGCACTCATAAACATTTCATTGCCTGCACTCATAAAAACACCTTAACTACACATATATATACATGCAAACATACACACACACACACACACACACACATATATATATGTATATGTATAGAATTATGTCCAATTATGGTAGCTTGTTAGGTGCCTTGCAATGACTCATTAACGTAAAAATTTATGAAAATTTATTGTCATATATAGCATCTTTGATTGTTAAACACCTTTCGAAAAGGAAGAGAAAACAACACATTTAGGGAGAGAACTAGAAATTTTGTTGAGAAGAGGCCAAGGCAAAAAAAAATTTTAATTTTAAAAGGTCAAGGTAAAATTTTCTAAATTTTGTGGGAGATCAAAGTTACAAAAAGAAATTAATAAATATATTTTGGAAGGCCAAGGTATACTTTTTTGAGTTTTAGGAGGGCTAATACATTATTTCTTATCATAAATACTCAAAATTTAAAAGACTTATACAGAATTTTGTATATGATCACTTACAAAAAAACAAAACAAAGAGACAAAAAGAAAAGAAAAGGAGGGAGAGGGAAGAAAAGGAGGCTGCTGGAGAATTATGACTTGTACTTAGCTTACAAAAAACTGAAGGAAAAGAAAATAACATGAAATGAACCTGCTATAGCAAGGAGAAGAACTAGGAAAGCGAAAATAGATAAACTCTTCATGGCCAAGGTCTTGATGTTATTTCAGAGAGGAAAAGATACATATGGAAGTGTAGGTACTAGTGAAGACTTATAGGAATGTGTTTTGTCACTCCATACTTCATGTAGAAGATTTATGGTAACCTCAATTTGTTTCGGTTAAGGTAGTAATAAATATATATATATATATATATCTAATACTACACCCGAGAGAGAGAGAGAGAGTCAACTTACCAAAAGAATTGAGACATTGATTAACAAATATCAAAAGAAAGGAAGATAATTTATGATATTATTTAAGTAACAAGGTAATTGTAGGAAGCTTTGAAATAGAAAGGAAATTTAAGGACAATAAATAATTAGCGATTGAAATTTTTTGAGATAGTAATAACACTAATAAAATAAAATTAGAGACAATGTCTGTAAGTGGAATTTTTCGGGAAGGCCAGGCCAATTTCTCAAGCCCACGTCGATGAGTCCAAACTCACTGCAAGAAAGAGAAGTTGGAATGGGCCGACTCTTGTTGGGCAGATCACACTCCGAAAATTAAGTTAACAAGCTTAATCAAGAGCAGAATGAATAGAAGTGGTGTATGCTTGGAGTTGATTCATCATACCTGGCTCTTGATGGCTTGTGTATTTATATTGTAATCGATGCAGTATTTCGCCATTGGCCTACCAGCAAGTCATCATGGCCTATTGGGTAGGCATCATCATTCGGCGCCGTCTGACCACATGCAGGGCCTGCCTTACCGTCGCTGAAGAATCTAGCTGATCGGACGTTCAGGTCGACATCACGTGGGGAGGCGCTGGCACATTTAATGCGGGTCAACTCAGCATTTAATGCTCTGAGACTACTAGCGGTTTGGGCTCACCGCTCACAGTTTGGGCCAAGGTCGGTATGAGGTCGGCGGCTTGGGCTAGAGTCTCTTCAACACTGAATTTGGGCCGCCAAGCAACCCAGTTTTAACTCACGTAGTTTGGGCCTAACCACATGGGTTGGGCGACATGCTTTTGCCCCACAATTGCCCCCCAACCTTTGCGTCGTTTTGAATTCCCAAACGGCCAAGGGCTGTAATGGATAATCGTGGCATCTTTTCAAGTGTATGACCGTTTCTACGGTTACCTGGCCACGCGGACGGAGGGGATTTTAAAAGCTCCATTGATGGGGTGCCATCGAATCGACAGCTGACGCGACGTTTCGGCAAAAGGACATGATTGCTGCCATTTTTTCGTGCACAAACCAACGGCTTAGATGTATATAAAAGGGTGATACCCTGTCCAGTGAAAGGCACTTGGTTTTTCTTCGTCTTTCTGTCTAGCATGTGCATCACCAGTTTCGACTTCTAACGTTGTAAGTCTTCCTTAGCCCACATTTTCTTCGCTCTTCTTTTCGTTTTCCTTCTTGTCTTCGACACTTGTCCCATGATGGCATCCTATCTTAGGAGAATGTTAGAGGATCCGATGGCCATGGCCGTTTTTAGGGCTAGGTTCGAGACGAGATCGGTTTAAAACTAGTCGATCCCAAAGATCACCATATGGAGGAAACCGAAAAGGGGGTACCATTCTCGCTCATTGCCATTGTAGAATGGGGCCTTAGGTTTCCCCTTCATCCCTTACTCTAGAAGTTTATAGTAAAGAAGAAGGTGTCGCCCTTCCAGTTGTCGTCGAACGTTTATAGAATCATCTTTGGCATGCTCGAAATTAATTAGCGCCTAGGTGTGGACTTGGGGTTCGCCGAACTAGATTATTGTTATATGCTTTGTAAGGTCAGGGGGAGCTCCAAAGTGTATCTGTGGGTCGTAGATGCGTCAAAAGAGTTAGTAAAGTGTCTACCCTCCTCTGGGAAGGGCATTGATGATGTTAGGGTTTGGGTAACTGGGCCCTGGGAGTTCGGCTACCTTCCTGGGGGAGAAAGACCAACTTTTCGATGCTCTAGAGTTCCCCTCAGAATAGGTTTGCTGCCGACCTTTTATTTTGCGTGTTTGATTTATTTCCAATGTGTTTCTGAAGTTGATTGTGATATTTTGCAAAGAAGAAGAAGCGTTCGACAGTACAAAACTGGCTCGTTAATCACGCCGATTTGAAGAAGGTTCTGGACTTTCGCGGTGAAGGCAGGCTGAGGCAGATTGCTCAGACCGCCCATATATTGCTCAATTACCCTCTCCGCTACTTGACTTTTATGACCGACACAGGGATCCCACAAAGTGTCCTTGCGAGTTTGGCCAAGGAAGGTGTCGAGGGGAATTTTGAAAATATCTCGATTGGTGTTACTGTCGAAAGGGTCAGTGCCCCCGCTGGAGTGACATTTGCAGTTGCTCCTCTCACAGAGCCCATTGCTGAAGAACTACGTGAGGCCTGCTCAAAGTTGAATAGTTCAGCATCGAGTTTGTCGCCACTTACGGTCCTTAACCGACGAGTTAGAGTTCCTGTCAGAACACAAGAGTCCACCCCATCCCCCCACGAGGAAGACACCATGAGTTTGAGGGAGAGGATGTTTGCTGCTGCTAGCAAGCCACTGAAGACGACTGCCACAACTTCTACCGATCCTCCATCTGCCGAACTGGAGGTTGCCCCTGTGGTGGAAGCAGTTCCCATTCAAAAGAGGCCAGAAACTCTACAACAAAAGAAAAGGGCACCTGAAATTGCAGCACTACCCCCGGCACCCAAGAAACCAAGGGGGAAAGGGGGGTGGAGGAGGTCGGCGAGGTTGTTACACTCACGCTAGATATCTTGGGGTGCCCTATGACGATGGCTGACTCAATGATCGACCAGGCCGAGGTTGCTTTTGGAGTTATGAAGAGTGTTCTTTCGAGGAAGAACATTGCCAAGATGGGAGCGGTGAGCGACACAAGCATCTTCATAGGGGCATTCCATGACTCCCTGCTTGTAAGTTGGCATTGCTTTTAAATTTGTTTGGAGATTTCACCTATACTTGTTTTAAAACAAACTTTTGCTTTTTGGAGTAGGGTTGCCTGAATTCTCTGGAGGCGATGACCCTCTACCAGAAACTTGCCGAGGAGTACCACCAACTCATAGAGGAACACGGCCATTTAAAGGTGGAGTGGATCAATGCCAACAAGGAACAAATCACCTTCAAGAAATAAGCCGAACAAGCTTCTATCAAACTCAAGATGGTCCAAGCAGACTATGAGAAGAGAGACAAGGAGGTGACCAACCTTCAAAAGAAATTTGAAGTGTAGTCTGTGGATCTATACAAGGCAAAATCGGAGATCTATGCACTCCAAGCCGAAGTGGCCAAGCTGAAGGCAGATGAAGAGGCCATAATGATGAGGGGTGAAGAAAGGGGAGCTAATCGTCTGGCCATTGAGATGACGGATCTGAGCCGTGTCATCTTTCGACAAGGCTGGAACGGCGCCTTTCATGTTGCTGGAGTGGACTAGTCTTATGATATTTGCACCTGTGCCCAGATTACTTTGACACTACTGAAGACGGCGTTGTAGACCCAAAGAAGGTGATCATCAACATCGAGTATCAAAGACAACTCGCTTTGGAGTCTGCTGTCGAAAGGGAGAAGGCTAAGAAGGAGAAAGCTGCTACTGAACTGTCTAAGTTTACAAAAGAGATCGTAGATTGCTCGGCGGAGAAATCTGTGTAGCCAGGGGAGAAGTCGGCAGAGTGATTGTAGCTTTTCCTTCTTTTGAACATATTTTTGTAACTAACTCTGCTACTTTTAATGAAAAGCTTGTTTTGTCTTTTATCTTGATACTACTCGCTCCTGGTAAATGTTAATCAGCTGTCCTGACTTTGCTTGATTGTTTGAAATTCATTTCTCCTTATGTTGTATGATTTTCTTCATCTGGACGGCCTATCCAACTCAGACAGGGACAAGTTTCCATACTTGGTTTTTGTGACCTTCTTTGGCCAACCTGTCCAACTTGAATCTTGTGCAAGCTTTTACCCTTGGTTTTTGTGGCCTTCGTTGGCCGACCTATCCAACTTGGAGAGGACCAAGTTTTTACACTTGGTTTTTGTGGCCTTCTTCGGCTAACCTGTCCAACTTGGACAGGACCAAGTTTTACACTTGGTTTTTGTGGCCTTCTTCGGCCGACCTGTCCAACTTGGACAAGACCAAGTTTTTACACTTGATTTTTGTGGCCTTTTTCAGCCAACCTGTCCAACTTGGATAGGACAAACTTTTTATACTTGGTTTTTGTGGCCTTATTTGGCCGACCTGTCCAACTTGGACAAGACCAAGTTTTTACACATGGTTTTTGTGGCCTTTTTTGGCCGACCTATCCAACTTGGAGAAGACCAAGTTTTTACACTTGGCTTTTATGGAGTCCTACAATACTCAAAGTAGATTTATTTGAACAACTTCATTTTCCATTGATCTCATAAAAGCTTTGCACATTTATTGAGTTGTTACATCATATGGGACTCTGCACTACTGGTAGAATTTATCAAGTTGTTTGCATTCTAGGGCCGTGGTAACTGTCTTCCCTCTTCAACAGTTTCCAACCGGTATGCGCCAATGCCGACCTAGGATGTCACTCTGTAGGGGCCCTCCCAATTGGGGCCGAGCTTGCCATCTGTTGCGTTCTTAGTTGTCCTCAGTACTTTTCGTAGGACTAGGTCACCTGGAGCGAAGTTTCTCAGACGAACCCGTTTGTTGTAGAAGCGTCTTAATTGTCACTGATATTCGGTAAGTCTGATCAAGGCAGCTTTCCTTTTTTTCTTCGGCAAGATCTAGATCCTTTGCCAGAGTCTGGTCATTGAGCCTTATGTTGAAGGCTTCGATTTGATAGTTGGTAGACGTACCTCCAAAGGTATGACTGCTTCCACCCGTATGGCAGAAAGAATGGGGTTTGGCCGGTAGACCTCCTTGGAGTTGTTCTATAAGACCATAAAACACTGGATAGCTCCTCCACCCACTTCCCTTTGGCCCTTTCCAATCGCTTTTTAATTCCATTAAGCATAGTTTTGTTTGAAATCTTGGTCTGCCCATTGCATTGAGGATAGGCTGGTGTTGAATAAAAGTTTCTGATCCCAAGCCCTTCACAGAATGATCTGAACATGTTGAAACTGGGTGCCATTATTTGAAATAATGGCACGAGGGACCTCGAACCTTGTCACTATGCTTTTCCATGAGAACCTTTTGGCGTCGACCTCTCTGATGGTTGACAAAGGCTCTGCCTCTACCCATTTAGTGAAGTAGTCAGTCGCCACGATGAGGAACCTTTTATTACTTAGAGCTCGGGGCAAAGGCTTGACTATGTCCAATCCCCACTGAGCGATAGGCTACAGACTGGTAATGGTTGCGAGATCCTTGGTTGGCTAATGGATGATGGGAGAGTACCTCTGACACTTTTCATACTTTAGGACGTACTAGGCTGCATCTTTTTGCATATAGGGCCACCAATATCCTTGTGAAATAGCTCAGTGTGCTACCGATCTTCTGCCAACATGGCTTCCATATATTCCTTCATGGATTTTGAATAGGACGCCTTGCACTTTATCTAGGTGGACACAGTGCAAGTATGAACCCGTGAAGGAACGACTGTAAAGCTCATTGGTTGGTGATAGCTAATACCTGAAAGCTGCTTGTTTGATTAGCCTGGCTTTGTTCTTGTCCTCCGGTAGCTCGTCTTTGTCGAGGTAAGAGATAATTAGGTCTATCCAGGATGGTCCCAATTGTTCTACAGCCAGGGCTTGTTCTTCTTCTTGAAAGATGCTTGGCCTGGCCAGAGTTTCCACATTGATTGTCCTTTTTGACCCCGACTTCAGGGCTGTTGCTAACGTCGCCAGAACATCTGCATGAGAGTTGTTATCCTGGTTGATCTAGCAAAGCTTGTAACTGTTGAATTTGCTGAGCAGTTCCTTGGCTTTAGTTAGGTACTGCGTCATTCTGTCATTCGTTACTGCGTATTCTCCCGTAATCTGGTTGAAAACAAAGAGGGAGTCCGAATAAATGATAATCTCAAGAATTTTAAGTTCGATGGCTCAGCGTAGTCCGGCGAGCAAGGCCTCGTATTCAGATTCATTGTTGGAGGCAGCAAACTCGAGCTTGATAGCTTGTTCGATAGTCAAACTGTCTAGTGTATTGAGCACTTTGCCCGATCCTGCCCTTCGGTCATTAGAGGCTCCATCGATGTAGAGTTGCCAATGATCAGTTTTTTCCCAAAGATCTAGAAGGAGGTCGTTGTGCGGTTGGGCAGGCGCTGGTGCTTGGTCGACTTTGGGTGGCAGTTCAACGGAGAATTCGGCAACGAAATCTGCAAGGACCTGCCCTTTCACTGCCGATCTTGGTTGGAACTTGATATCAAACTCCCCTAACTCCACAACCCATTTTGCCATTCTTCCAAAGAAGTCGGCTCTCCTGAGAAGAGGTTTGAGCTGGTGGTCTGTGAGGACGTTGATGATATGAGCTTTGAAGTAGTGCACCAACTTGCGGGATACTACTACTAGTGTGAATGCCAATTTTGTGAGGGGTAAGTATCTACTCTCTGCCCCAAGAAGTGTCTTACTGACATAGTAAACTAGCAACTGCTGCCGATCTTGTTGCATGAATAGTACGACATTGATTGCATCAACTCCTGTTGTTGTATTCTGGTCGAGGTTTCCTGGCATCTTTCTTATTTGTTTTGTCGACAATAATACTGACCTTTTCCGAACTTTGCTGGGGTATATCTTCATCCAATCGTGCATAGCGCTCGATTCTTAGTATCAACTACTATATGGTGAGGGCTAGTTTTTTCATCAAGGACTACTGGTTGCTCTCTCCACGTTCACCGCGATGGAGGTGCTTGTAGTTTAAGTGGGGGTATTCCTACTATCATGTTCTCCCGTGAGACTTGTGCCAATCTAACAATAAAAACGGGCAAAGTTTACAAACCTATGCAAATTGAAGTCGCAAACCAAGAGTGGAATCGATGGCTATGGTAACTAAAATTGACCAAAAATCTTTTGGTATTTGAGGATTTGTTTTACTAACAACTAGGCAAACAATTAAAATGAAATTAAAGCCAACAACTTGATTCTAGCTAAAGCAATTTGACCAATATGAGAATTCTACGACAACAATCACAATTGTAACTAAATTACTTTTTGATTTAACTAAAATTCCAATGAAATTAAATAAAGATTTAAATTGAGTAAAAAGGGAGTTTGGGTTCAAATGTTCCAATCTACCAAGTCTATCACGGAATTTGAAAGTGGGAGTTTAGGTTAACTCAAATCAAGAACCATCTAAAGGGCCTTGATTCGAAAAGTTTAGCTTTGAAAATTTATGGATCTCTAATTATTTTGAAATTAAATTTTATCCTCATTTATGGGTTTTTTAGAAATAAATCACATGTTACTAACTATGATTATAGATCTAAGATTTCTACAACAATTAATTCCAAAATGATTAGAGAAAATATAAAAAATAGATATTCAATGAGATTAAAAACTCCCCTTCTATTTTCTATGCCTTCCTTGGTAGATCTTCACATTTGTCCCCAAACAACGAGTTTAGCTTGTAGATTCCATGGTCGAAAGCTTTCAAAAGTGTAGAAACAACATACTTGACTCCAAATCAAAAGGGTATATATATATTGAAGGATTACAACTAAACAACACTAAAAATCTAACTAAATCCTTCCCAAAGTCCTAAATACAACAAGGTAAAATAAATCTAAGCAAAATACAAGTTTTTCCCTTTTTCTATCCCTCTACCTGCGGCTACAAACCCTAAACAAAACATAACTCTTTTTCTCTTCGACTGCTAGGTTGTAGGACAAACCTGTGCTCATTGTCCGAAGTGCGTCCGACGGCCGTCCGATTAGCGTCCGGACGCACCGTCCGGACGGTGGAGTAACCTTTCGACCGGTCTTTAGACGCCAAATCACGGCTCTGTATTTTCTTTGAACAGAAAAACATGGCTCTGTGAGGTCTTCAAATAGGAAAAGATGAATCTGCGATAGCTTCGAATGGGAAAAGATGAATCTGTAACTCTAATTTCCGTCGTAGTGTCCGAACGCTAATTCGTTCGTCCGAACAGCTGTCCAAACGCCCTTTTTCTGTCCGGACACACAAACCGTCCATAGTTACCGTCCGAATGTTGTTTTATTCGTTCGAACGGACCGTCTGGACGGACTTCTTGCCTTTAGGCCCATTTTCGCCATTTTATCACCAAAAACCTATAATACACACAAAAAAATACTTTAGACCAATTTATTGCTAAGAACCTATTCTAATACCCATATAGATGCAAACAAACAACTAATTAGGGAACAAAAATTACACTTTTAGAGTGGAATCAACACCCCCAACTTAGCTTTTACTAGCCCTTAGCAAAAATGTATTATAGAAAGGAGATATATAAATGCAATGAAAGAAAATATGCACAACCCACTCAAGATATCAATGGACGCATCTCAAACCTCAAACACATGTAGGAGTTATACAAAAATTCATACACTAGAGAAGTTTGTGCATGTGTGCTTGATAAGCCAATACTAAGCAACATATAAGGAACTCAACTATGTACTTTCGAATCGTAAAGTTTTGATTCAATTCTCACCGGGCATACACTCGGAATGAAAGACCCATATGGTTCACACAATAATATGTTCAACAATGGAGTAAATGTACAAGGCAAAATAAGTGAATATATCCAAAACAAAGAACCGGACAACATGAATGTATATTGCCTTTGGCATAACTTCATGAAGGAATGTTCATAGATGAGCAATGATTCAAAGAATTGACAACATAAAACTTTTACTCTAATGAAAATTATAATGAATCATCTTTGGATCGATTAAGTGATTTGAAAGGCTAAGGGGTAAGGTTGGAATGATAAAAGGTAAGTACAAAACACATCACGTGTCAATGAAATGATGAAAAGATGTCATTTCCAACTCCTCCCTTTTTATGTATCCAAAGATTCAAACAATAAACATTTTCAATTTTTACAACTCCTTCTCTTTGACTTCGTTGCCACTTTGCATGATTCTCATAACTTTTTTTTTTTTCAAAAACTATATCTTCGTTTCCCCAACATAGTATAGAATAGGGTTATGAAGTACCAAAAATTTTAGTGATATCTTTAGTGAAAGAAGTTGGTGATAAATGAAATGATACATGGGTTATATGGTGAAATAAAAAGGATAATGGCTATCAAGAAAGATATGGGCATAGAGTTACATAAAGAAGCCAAATTATAATATTCCATAGAGTAAAAGTGTCAATGTCAAGATCACAACTTATCTGATGAACGAAATGCAAGCATAAAGAAGTTATTCAATTGAAATGAGGGTGAAAGATCAATGCTTGAGTAAATGTAGACTCTCGAAAAGACGGTAAACGCTCTAAGGCTCACAAGGTGATAATCTCCACTAAGTATGGATGAAAATACAAAGTAGAGTAACAAAAATATGTTACATAGCATAACTCGTGTGAAAAGTATATAAATTTCTACCAATGCATGAATCAAGCACTTTCCATAGAGTCAAAAGTAAGAAAATGAGTCCATCTCAATCTAAGTTGGGTCATACTGTCAAAAATAGCGGTATAGTGCATCAAAACTAAAGAGTCAACACATCCATTGCAAAAATTGACAAAGTGTACACATTAAGAGACGTAAATAGATGTGTGAGTGAAATGAAGACTAATATTGATACCATACAATACCAAAATCCCCATCAAAACAGTACAGGTGAGTAATATATACCAAAATCTTAGCACACATGTAGCTAAACAGTCCAAAAATACGAGATAGATAGAAATGTTATACAAAGATAAATGATGTATAGTAAAGAAAGCTCAAACATAATCCACTATATCAAAACAATATACAAAACCTGATACAATGATATGCTATGTGTGTACAAAAGGCATCAAAACCCTAGACTCTAATCAATCATCTCCATCATCATCTGGAGGAGGCACAATAGCTGACCTAAGGGCCCGAACCTCAACGAATAACTCCTCTATGATCCTGGTTTGCCCTCGGGTCTGACCCTGGAGTGCGGTGACCTACACGGACTGGACTCGGATCTGGCCCTCAAGTGCAGCAAAATGAGCTGCGTGGGCAGCCTCCAGCATAGCAATATTGGCAGACTGTTGTGCTGATGTCGTAGCTAACATATCTAAGGTTTATCGCGTCTGTACTGCCGGATCAGGCATCTGCGGTGGCCGAAAGTGTTGCTGCTGCTGCTGATGTTAATGAATATATGGGTCGTACTGGTCCAGGTCAGCAAGGTCCGGCTGCTCCTTCTACTGAGCAGCCATCTGCGGCTGCAGCTGGAACTGCTCTTGCTACTGCTGCAGTCTGCGAGATCTCAATCCCCGCTAGATGGTGGATCTACCGATGGCCTCCCTCGACTGCGGGAGACGAGGAAATCCAACAACAGGGGCCCCGAATGCAGCCTCGATCACCTGTGTCAAAAGAACTGAGAAAGGGGATGGATTCCTGAGAGCACTCCTCCGTAAGGGCCTTAAACTAAAATAACAGGAGATCTATGGTCCTACCCGTCCCAATGGCCCACAACAGACTCGCCCTACCCCTCTTAACCTCAGAATGCCTAGCAATGTGGTAAACGGACTGACAGTAAAAAATGTACAAGGGGGCGTAAATCGAGAACAATGAGCTAACCGGCAGCTGCTGACGAATACCCCAATCAGTGCTTGGGAGGCAGACCTCGTCAGAAATGACCCTAAAGTCATCCGGAGCTCCCCTAGATGGGAAGCCATACTGAGGTTCTGCCACCCTAGGTAGTCCATACCTCTCTGCAAAAGTGCCGAGGGTGATCCTAATGTCATGCCCCCTGACCTAGGACACAATCTGCTCGTGTCTTGGAGTAATACAACAGACTGACACATTCACTATAAACTCAGTGAGCAAGGTAAATATGGCCTTTCCCATGAAAGTAGTGAGAGGGACCTAACCCCTACCCTCAAAGATACTGGCCCACAAAAAACCGAGGTCCCTAAACTGTTATAGGTCCATCTGGCGCTCAAGTACTACGCCTCTCCTCATCCAAGTATGGGAGAATGCCTCGAAGGCATCCTCCGACACAAAATGTGTGGTGTCATAGGCTGGGGCTGGCTCAGCCTCAGCTGCGCCAATCGAAAGGGCAGCTAGGGCCCCTCTGCCTGCCATAATCACAAAACCCCCTAAAAGTATCCAAGGTAAATAATAAAATAAGCAAAGAAAAGGCACAGGAATACCTAGGGAAGCATGAAACCAAGGGTGGAGGAGTCAAGGGCGCGTGCTCAGGCTCCGGCAGGGCTCCGCTATCGTTCAAAAGCTCTCAAAACTCTCAAAAACTCTCCGTATAGCGTTTGTATTGAATTTGAACTCAATCTGAACGCTCCTATTTATAGGGCTGGCCAAGCATCCGATGCGCGTCCGGAGTACGTCTGGACGCACCGTCCGAATGGTGAAAATGTGTCTGAACGCTCAAAAATGCGTCCAATCGCTTAACATTGCGTCCGAACGGTTCGTTTGGCGCGCGTCTGGGCACCATCCGAATGGGAAATAATTGCATGACGAACTGATCGAATTCACCGTCCGAACGGTAAAAATGCATTCGGGCGCACCGTCCGAATGGATAAAATGCGTTCGGACGCACCGTCCGAGCGGTAATTCTCAAAAAAGTTCGAATTGACTCAGGAAAACCCAGAAAACTCAAAACACTATACAAAAACTAACTTAAACTTCAAAAACTGCAAATGAACAAAAGAAAACCAACCAAAATATACAAATTTACATAAAAACGAGCTTAAAATAGGCTCGCCCCCCCCCCCCCCCCCCCCCCACTTAAGAGGTTGCATTATCCTCAAAGCAACAAAAGTAGGAAAGAGACTGGAAACATCAATAACGGGAGGGCGAAAGATCATAGGGGACAATCATCAAGTCAAGATGGGTGGATCAATGAGATCCACACAATATACCTCGCCTCAGAAGGGTTCGAAGTAGGCCTTTAACCTTTGCCCGTTGACCTTGAAAGGTGTGCCATTCTTAAGATTTTGCACCTCAATATCACTATAGGGAAAGATTTCCCTAATTTGGTAGGGGCCAGACCATTTACTCCTCAACTTTCCCAAAAAGAGATGTAACCGGGAATTGTAGAGAAGAACTTTTTGACTAACATGAAAAGATTTGCGATGAATGTGTTGGTCATGACATACTTTCATTTTAGCCTTTGAAATTTTTGCATTTTCATACACATCATTTCGTATTTCATCTAGCTCATTCAATTATAGCTTCCAATGGTTGTCGGTTTCATCCAACCCTTCATTATATTGTCGAATAGCCCAATATGCCTTATGTTCTACCTCAACCGGGAGGTGACATGCTTTTCCATACACAAGACGGTACGGGGAGGCACCGAGAATGGTTTTGTAAGCTGTTCGATAGGCCCACAATGCATCAATTAAGCGTAACGACCAATCCTTTTGAGACGGATTAACCATTTTTTCTAAGATTGTCTTGATTTCACGGTTAGCCAATTTGACTTGACCTTGTGTTTGGGGATGGTATGGAAAACCAACCTTGTAAATAATGTCGTACTTTCTCATGAATATCCCTAATGGCTTATTACAAAAATATATATTCTTTGAAAATTTTGACCGCGACTTAGTGGTCATTGGTTCGTGCCGGTATTGCCTTTACCCATTTGGAAACATAATCAATGGCCATTAAGATGTAGAGATACCCAAAAGAACTAAGAAATTGACCTATGAAGTCTATGCCCTAACAATCAAAAACCTTCAAAACAATGATAGGGTTAAGAGGCATCATTTGTTTCATAGTAAGGCTCCCTAGCCTTTGGCATCTATCACACGTCACACAAAATAAATGCACATCTTTAAACATAGTCAGGCCAATAGAGTCTACTTTACAAAATTTTGGCCATGGTTTCTTCGACGAGAAATGGCCCCCACATGCACGAGAATGACAAAATTTCATTACACTTTCAAATTTCTCATCCGGCACACTTCGCCATATAACTTGATCCGAGCAATATTTGAACAAATACGGCTCGTCCCAAAAAAATTGTCTCACTAGCCTAAAGAATCGCCTCTTGTCCAATGCGGACCAATGAGAAGGGATAGCCTTTGTGGCCAAATAGTTGGCCACATCGGCGTACCACGGAGTTAGGGCTTGATTCAAGGCGTTGCAAGACATGAGTTGCTCATCGGGAAAAGTCTCACAAATAGGAAAGTCATCTTTGGTAGGGTGCTCAAAAGCGAGGCGGGACAAATGATCCGCGACAACGTTTTTCACTCCCTTTTTATGTCTAATTTCTAGATCAAACTCTTGAAGAAGGAGAATCCACCTAATTAATCGAGGCTTTGCATCTTGTTTGGACAAGAGGTATTTAAGTGCAGCATGGTCGGTGAAAACTATCACGTGAAAGCCCACTAAATAAGAGCGAAACTTGTCCAAAGCAAAAACAATAGCCAACAATTCTTTTTTGGTGGTGGTATAATTTATTTGGGCCTCATTCAATATTTTGCTCGCACAATGGAGCACATGAGGTTTCTTATCAATTCGTTGGCCTAACACAGCCCCCACAACAAAGTCGTTAGCATCACACATTAATTCAAAAGGTAGGCTCCAATCCGAAGGTCATATTATGGGAGCCGTAATCAAATGATTTTTCAACTTATCGAAAGCTAGCTGACAAGACGGAGTCTACTCGAATGGAGCGTCTTTTGCCAAGAGGGCACATAAGGGCCTAGAAATGGAACTAAATGATTGAATGAAGCAGCGATAAAAACCCGCACGCCCAAGGAAAGATCTCACATCTCTCACGTTCCTAGGGGCGGGTAGCTTTTGAATAAGCTCAACCTTGGCGGGATCTACCTCAATGCCCCTCCCGGAAATGATGTGGTCTAGAACTATACCATGTGTTACCATGAAGTGACACTTCTCCCAATTTAACACAAGATTGCTCTCCTCATACCGTTTTAGCACCGACTCTAAGTTTTGAAGACATTGAGCAAAGTTGTCCCCATATGCAGAAAAATCATCCATAAAGACCTCCAAAATTCACTCCACCATATCACTAAAAATATTTATCATGCATCTCTAAAAAGTAGTGGGAGCATTGCATAACCCAAAGGGCATTCGCTTACAAGCAAATGTGCCAAAGGGGCATGTAAATGTGGTTTTATCTTGGTCTTCCATGGCAGTTTCCAATTGATTATATTCGAAATAACCATCAAGGAAATAATAGTAAGCTCGTCCCATTACCCGCTCCAAGACTTGGTTTAGAAAAGAAAGGGAAAAATGATCCTTGGTAGTTACGGCATTCAGGCGACGATAGTCAATACACATATGCCATCCGGTTTGGATTCGGGTAGGTATCAATTCATTATTCTCATTTTTAACTACCGTCACCCCCGACTTTTTAGGAACAACTTGGGTGGGACTCACTCATTTAGAGTCAGCAATTGGGTATATAATACCCGCATCAAGAAGTTTTTGTACCTCACCCCTCACAACTTCTTTCATAGTTGGGTTCAATCGGAGTTGCATTTGGTGCACCAGCTTAACCCCTTCCTCAAAATATATGCGATGAGTGCATACAAGAGGGTTAATGCCGTGCAAATCGGCAATTGTCCAACCTATGGCTTTTCGGTGCTTCTTGAGCACCTCCAACAAGCTCCTTTCTTGAGCCTCCGTGAGTAATGAAGATATCACTACGGGATAAGATTCACTTTTACCCAAAAATATATATTTAAGGATAGAAGGCAAAGATTTCCTATCGGGCGTAGGAGCCTTTAGTTCGGATGGTTGGGGCTTGGTAGGGTTAGGAGTCAAAGGCTCAAAAGTGGGGGTCTATTGACCCACAGCCATGATAGGACAAACCTCTAGACCACTACCCTCATTAAGAACATCCCCCTCTTCCTTATGTCCCAAGCAATCTAGACCCTCACTAAATGTCAAAATTCTAACCAAAGGTTCTTTTACCATTTTCCTCTTAAAGTGCTCTTGCACTATCGAGTCAATAAGATTCACCTCCGGACGTTCTCTAAATCCCCTAGCTATTTTCCCGTGTTAAACATGTTAAGTTCAACTGACATGTTCCCAAAAGACAACTTCAAGAGACCCCCCTCCCCCCCCCCCCTGCGGCACATGGACGATGGCATCACATGTGGCTAGGAAGGGTCGACCCAAAATGATAGGAATGTGGTTCTGAGCATGGGGATCTACAACCGGTTAGGTATCTAAGACCACAAAATTGGCCGAGTAATAAAACTTATCAACTTTCACTAAGACATCCTCAACTATTCCCCTAGGGGCTTTGATCGATCGGTCCGCTAACTGAAGCGTGCTCCTCGTAGGTTTCAACTCACCTAGTCCCAGTTGCTCGTACACCGAGTACGACAATAGATTCACACTCAACCCCAAGTCTAGAAGGCACCCCTCTATCCTATGGTCTCCTATGACACATGTCACGGGAGGATAATAGGGATCTTTGTACTTTGGTGGAGTTTTGACTTGGACTACAGAATGGACATCCTTAGCAAGAAAGGCGTTCTCCCTCACATTTAATCTCCTCTTAACAGTGCATAAATCCTTAAGGAATTTAGCATAAGAGGGCACTTGTTTAATGGCTTCTAAGAGAGGTAGATTTATTTTGACTTCCTTGAAAGTCTCATAAATCTCCGAACTTAATTGATTCTTGGGTTTAACTAACCGGTGAGGAAATGGAGCGTGAGCTAAGATCTCATGTTTCTCTCTCAGAACTTCCTCACCATTGGGCATGGACCCACTCTGTTATTTCTTCTCACAATTCCCTTCCTCTTTCTTTTTTCTCTCATTTTTTTCTTTCTCACTCCCCTCATTCTTCTCACTTGGCACTCTCTCACTTCTTTTTCTTTTGTAGGCTCTTCCTTATTAACGCTCGAACCCTCATCTACCTTAGACACTTTTTCCCCACCCTTAGGGTCCCTAGGAAGGGTGGTCTTGTCAATAGCTTTACCACTCCTCAAAGTGGTAATGGTCAAAACATTCTCGTGGCTAGTTGATGGTTAGGCCAAGGTTTCGGTGGAATGCACTTGCCTAGATGGATTGGGTTGAGGTTGTGCAGGCAACTTACCATTCTCAGTAAGGGTCAAAGCTTGTGTAAGAAGAGTCAATTGACTCTTGATGTCATCTAAAGTTTAATCAACCCATGAATTTACCCCCCCTTGGGTTTGGATAAATTATTGGAGGGTATCCTCCAACAGCTTTCGATGTGGAGGGTGATATGAGTTGGGTTGAGCTTGAGGTGGAGGTTGGAACGGTTTCAGTTGGGTTGGAAATGATGTGACCGGTGGAGGTTGGTAATGTTGTGGGTGTGATGGTGGAGGAGGTGCTTGATAAGATTGAGCGTTGTGATACCCTCCTTGATAAGCTTGAGGATTTTAAGTCTCCTCATTGCGCCATCCAAAGTTAGGATGATCCCTCCATCCCGGGTTGTAAATATTGGAGTAGGGGTTTCCCCCACCTCGATTGTATTGCCTAATAGCATTGGCTTGGCCGTGCAAGGCTTCCTTAATCCTTGGGATAACTGGGCACGACGTGGTGTCATGCTCTTTGGTCTCACAAACCGCACAACACATTCCCTTAGGCTCTTCATTCCCCACCAAACTTATGTTCTTAAACTCTAGAGCCTCTAATTTTCTCACCATGGTGGCAAGCCTAGCATTCATATCATTAACCTCTTTCAATTGATACTTCGCCCCTTGCGTGTTTGGTCTACCTTCGGGATTTTGGGTCCCGGTGGTCGCCCAATCGCGAGCCAAATTAGCGAAATAGTCAAAGTATGAATAAGCTTCGCGAGGTTGCTTATCCATAAATGTTCCAGCGCACACAGTCTCAACGAATTATTTGAGTTGGGGCATTAGAGAAGAGTAAAAGATATTGATGATGTGTCATTCGGCAAAGCCATGGTGTGGGCAAGACACTAAAAGCTCTTTAAACCACTCCCAACACTGAAAAAATGATTCTCCCAACATTGGAGAAAATTGTGAAATTTGGCGTCTAAACGCCTCCATTCTATTTTTCAGAAATTTTTGTTACAAAAACTCTCCTTGAAGTGTTTGCCAAGAGTGGATAGAGAGTGGTCTCAAAGAATTGAACCACGTCTTGGCAGTATCCTTTAAACAAATTGGAAAGAGTTTAAGAAAAAAGATTTTCCGTGGACACGAGTTGTCCATCACTAAGGAGCATGCATCCTCAAATTCTTTGATGAAGGCGTAAGGCTTTTCCGAATTAACTCCGTGGAATTGAGGAAGCATTTGCATCATGCCCAGCCTTATGCTCAAGGTTGCATAGTGGGGTGGAATAACAAGGCAAAAACTCGGTGCTTGCCGCGGCGGGTTCAAGAAATCTCTCATTCAGAATTGGGGAGCCCCCATGTCCCCATGGTTGCTCTCATTTTCCATGTTCTCACCCCTTAAACCATGAGCCGGATGCAAAGGAAGTTGTTGTGGCAATCCACCCATTAGTGGGTTTTGCAAAACATTTGGATTGGGTGGAGCAACATTAGTTAGCCTACCTTCATTGTTTATGTCATCCATAGGAGTTATAGCTAGGTTAACTACTAATGAAATTCCAGGAGAAGGTGTGTTAGCCGGTGATGGTGGGTCGACTCGTAAAAGGCGTCTATTGTCAATTCATGCCCACTGAGACATGCAAATGAAACGCACAAATAGTATACCTCAATCCTAGTCGACACATCATACACAAATAATATATATGCCGGATAACGGCTTTTCAACTCCAATCTTCCACTCCATGTGCTCAATTACCACCGATTAGCAAATAAAGCGCACACTATCCTGACTCCTCTAATGCTCCTAGTAATATGCAATGCTACTAATTAATCAAACAAAAGAAACTATTGAAAAGAAAGAAATAAGAATCCTAACATGGTATCCACATTGAGTTTGAAGAAATTACCTAGGCCCGAAGTCGTAGATGCTTCTCTCGTAGGTGGGTGGTCAATTCCCACATTGTTTTTACGATTTGCAATTTTTTCATTTTCATAATTTGCTCGTTCCTTCAAGTCCCCGGCAACGATGCCAAAACTTGGTTGCTCTCTCCATGCTCACCGCGATGGAGGTGCTTGTAGTTTAAGTCGGGGTATTCCTACTATCGTGTTCTCCCGTGAGACTTGTGCCAATCTAGCAATAAAAATAGGCAAAGTTTACAAACCTATGCAAATTGAAGTCGCAAAACAAGAGTGGAATCGATGACTATGGTAACTAAAATTGACCAAAAATCTTTTGGTGTTTGAGGATTTGTTTTACTAACAACTAGGCAAACAATTAAAATGAAATTAAAGCCAACAACTTGATTCTAGCTAAAGCAATTTGACTAATATGAGAATTCTACGACAACAACCACAATTATAACTAAATTACTTTTTGATTTAACTGAAATTTCAATGAAATTAAATAGAGATTTAAATTGAATAAAAAGGGAGTTTGGGTTCAAATGTTCCAATCTACCAAGTCTAGCACAGAATTTGAAAGTAGGAGTTTAGGTTAACTCAAATCAAGAACAGTCCAAAGGGCCATAATTCGAAAAGTTTAGCTTTGAAAATTTATGGCTCTCTAATTATTTTGAAATTAAATTTTATTCTCATTCATAGGTTCTTTAGAAATAAATCACATGTTACTAATTATGATTATAGATCTAAGATTTCTGCAACAATTAATTCCAAAATAATTAGAGAAAATATACAAAATAGATATTCAATGAGATTAAAGACTCCCCTTCCATTTTCTATGCCTTCTTTGGTAGATCTTCACATTTGTCCCCAAACAACGAGTTTAGCTTGTAGATTCCATGGTTGAAAGCTTTCAAAAGTGTAGAAACAACATACTTGACTTCAAATCAAAAGAGTATATATATTGAAGGATTACAATTAAACAACACTAGAAATCTAACTAAGCCCTTCCCAAAGTCTTAACTACAACAAGGTAAAATAAATCTAAGTAAAATACAAGTTTTTCCCTTTTTCTATCCCTCTACCTGCGGCTACAAACCCTAAACAAAGCATAACTCTTTTTCTCTTTGACTGCTGGGTTTTAGGGCAAACCTGCGCTCGCCATCCGAAGTGCGTCCAACAGCCATCCGATTAGCGTCCAGACGCATCGTCCGAATGGTGGAGTAACCGTTCGAACGATTATTTCATCGTTCAGATTGTCTTCAGACGCCAAATCATGGCTTTATATTTCCTTCGAACGGAAAAACATGACTCTGTGATGTTTTCGAATGGGAAAAGATGAATCTGTGATGTTTTCGAATGGGAAAAGATGAATCTGTGATAGCTTCGAATGGGAAAAAGATGAATCTGTAACTCCAATTTCCGTCGTAGCGTCCGAACGCTAATTCGTCCGTCTGAACGGGCCGTTCGAATACCCATTTTTCGTCTGGATGCACAAACCATCCACAGTTACCGTCCGAACGCTGTTTTATTCGTCCGAACGGACCGTCTAGATGGACTTCTTGCCTTTAGGCTCATTTTTGCCATTTTATTACCAAAAACCTTTAATACACACAAAGAAAACACTTTAGACCAATTTATTGCTAAAAACCTATTCTAATACCCATATAGAGGCTAACAAATAACTAATTAGGGGACAAAGATTAGACTTTTAGGGTGGAATCAACTGCCGCAAACGATACTCTCTGGGAAGGCTGATTTTGAACTGAGTCACAGCCAGTTACTCGCTGCACTCGTCAATTTCGTTGTAAGCCTCCCAGTAGCATCGTGCATATGCCCGCAATCCTTCCCCTTCTTCTTTCTGCAAGGTCAGTAAGAAATCAACCTCCTTTGGCTGCAGGCTGTTTGCTATGAATCGAGTAGTGAACAACTCGGCAAATTGCCTCCAGTTTGACACAGATTTAGATGGCAACTTGTCAAACCATCATAAGGCCATGTCTCCTAGGCTGGAGGGGAAGATTCGGTACATCAACATTTGGTCATCGCACCATACCACCATTAGCTGCTTGTAATGCCGAACATGGTTAACTGGTTCAGCCTTCCCGTCGTACAGAGTGAACTTTGGTAGGGTGAATTTTTGAGGAATTGTGTGGGACTCAATCTCCTCTGTGAATGGTGAGGATGTGATATGGTCTAAAGCCTTCTTGACCAAGTCGTAGGCCGTGCGTTCCTTAGTTTGTTGCTTCCTATCTTCCAGTTTTTCGTTGTACCATTTATCCCAGTCTTTTCTCTACCTATCATCCTTCGCACGCTCATCATTTGGCGGGGTCCTACTCCTTCCCCTCTGCCGATCTTTTCACCCGTTGTCACAGCGTCTGGTACTAGAGGTGTAGCTCTCTCTTGCTCGCGGTGCCAGATCGTCCCTGCTTCCAGCAATTCTTTCGTGGTTAGGGGACCTTTCTCTCCCACACCCATCTTTTCCGAATATTGCCTTTCTCATGACCTGAACTTGGGAGGTGAGGTAAGCAATTTCTTTGCCGTGCCGCCGAATTTTCCTTTCTACCGCACAGAGTGTGTCTTCACTTGGAACTCGCCCACTGGAGGGTGATGGGCCAAGGTTCCAATGGCGGTTTTTACGAAAGTTTCTGTCCTTCACATAGTCTGTATTCTCCGTAGTTCGTCTGGTGCTTCCTGGTGGCTTTCAGCAGGGGTTCGTATTTCCGACCTTAATGTTCTTCCTCGGTGCCGATTTACTGGTGTAGATTGGCAGTATGCCGAATTGGTCTGATCTTTGCTGAAGGAGGCTCTGCTACCTCTTCCATCGTAGTTCTCTCTTCTTCCTCTTCGATCGTTCAGACTTATGGTTTTTCTAAGCCTTCCCACAGACGGCGTCAATTGTAAGTGGGATTTTTCGGGAAAGCCGAGCCGATCTCTCAAGCTCATGTCGATGAGTCTAAACTTACTGTAAGAAAGAGAAGTTCGAATGAGCCGACCCTTGTTGAGCCGATCACACTCCGAAGATTAAGTTAGCAAGCTTAATTAAAAGTAGAATGAATAGAAATGGTGTATGCTTGGAGTTGATTCATCATACCTGGCTCTCGATGGCTTGGGTATTTATAGTGTAATTGATGGAATGTTTCGCTCTTGGCCTACCAGTAGGTCATCATGACATGTTGGGTAGGCATCATCAGTCGGCTCCGTCTGACCGCATGCAAGGCCTGCCTTACCGTCGCTGAAGAATCTGATTGATCGGACGTTCAGGTTGACGTCGCGTGGGGAGCCGCTGGTGCATTTAATATAGGTCAACTCTGCATTTAATGCTCTGAGACCGCTAGCAGTTTGGGCTCACCGCTCACGGTTTGGGCCAAGGTCGGCATGAGGTCAGCGGCTTGGGCCGGGGTCTCTTCAACGCTGAATTTGGGCTGCCAAGCAACCCAGTTTTAACTCACGTAGTTTGGGCCTAACCACATGGGTTGGGCCGCATGCTTTTGCCCCACAATGTCCATTATGTGGAATTTAGATTTATTGAATATGAGGAATAATGCTATAAGAATCTATATTTATACAAGAGTCCAGGTTTTTTTTTAGACTGCACTAAATTGGCTTTATAACCAAAAGATGTATTGGCGTCAAATGAACAAATCTAGCCCAATCTGATGGTTTGGGCGATGGGAAAATGCTTCTCCCTGGCCTATTGTACCAGCTGCTAAACTCATGCATACCTGAAACTTATAAAAAGTAAAGCATAACATATCTATGCAATTTATAATAAGTCTATGCAAATTGAGTTCTCCAATTATTCAGACCCCAAATACATCCGAAAGAGCTAAACTGGAAAATAGGAAATCTTATTGGGAAACAACGGAGTTAATATGTTTAATACATTTGTGTATTTATGGGGTAAGTCTATGTACACTACCCCACAGCGACGAAGCCTTGAGCACTAGGCTGCCTTTATTTTCTCATGCATACTTGCATTTCAATGCCATGGCACTTCTTCTTTGTCTCCAATACCTCCATTGATGCCATGGAGCTCATCCTTGATCACATGAACACAGCGGCATAACCGGAATTTTACACACCGGAAGACCTTAGGGTTGCGAAGGGGTCCTCTTCTACAAGGGAGCAGGCAGTCATAATTATGCATGCATCTAATGGGCACTTCGAATGTAATTTTACGATCAGCTTCTACGGCCAGTAAACCTGTCAGCATAATTTCCATAGCACATCACTTTGTTTCACTACTAATAAGTTAAAGAAAGAGTTAAACATTCTCATGCATAAGTACGTAGCAACATTAAAATAAAAAATGTAAACACGAGATTATGCTGCACCGAGGAATCGCAGGTGCAACAAACATATACATGTGTGTGTGTGTATATATACACGCATACTAGCATCAAGTCCACTTGGTGCACATAATTCAGTATCAATACTAATTTAAGGCATAATTTATATGATAGTCAACCTTATTTTTTCTTCAAAATAAGGACCCATAATTTATATGTGGTCTATGAGGGGAGGGTACAAAGATTGTTTTATCCATTTATATTTTTTTTCTGTAGTAATTACGGGATATATATGCATGGGGTAGCACTTCCTTTTCTATGACCCTTTTCAAACCAAATAAAGGTGGGATTCGATCTCAGGTGTCTAATAAAATAATAAAAATTACTAGTCAAATTAGCAGAGACCTTTTGCGTAAAGATGGGACAGATGTGGTTTTGAAGTGGTTTGATCACACGTTAATAAAAACACAAGAAACTAGGAAGAAAAATGAGAAAAAAAAAAACAAAGAAGGAAAGACAACTACATTGCCTTGGCATCATAGATAAGCAATTCCAAGACTCCCCCAAAGGCCAAAGTTTATATATAAAAGGGCAGTTACTGTTGAAGCAGATGTGGCTTTGATCAAAACAAGCAATGCAATGGCCAGTGTGCAATACAATTAGTCGCAACATTACTTGCTTTGGTCATGTAAAAGGTGCATTTTATACGCACGTAGTGTGTTTGCATATATACATATATATATATATATATATAACACACACACACACACATAATATATATAGAGAGAGAGAGAGAGAGAGAGAGAGATGAGAGAGAGAGAGAGAGAGAGAGAGAGAGTAACTAGATGGCATAAGTAAGAAGACAACTAAGAAAGCCTTGTTAATTGAAGCCTTCTCCATATATTTTTTTTGTGGTCTGTTGTAGAGGGATCTTTGAGAAATCAAGCTTCTCTCTGCTATTTAACTAGATGCCATAAGTAAGAAGACAACTAAGAAAGCCTTGTTAATTGAAGCCTTCTCCATATATTTTTTTTGTGGTCTGTTGTAGAGGGATCTTTGAGAAATCAAGCTTCTCTCTGCTATTTAACTAGATGCCATAAGTAAATCAAGAGAACAGAAAATGAAAAGGAAAAGGAGAGAGAAAAGAAAAGAAAATGAGAGATTTTAAATTTTTACTTATTTCTTTTTCATGCTCTTTCACTAAGAAAGCTCTTTTAGATGCCAAAGTTAAGAAGCCTTGTTAATTGAAGCCTTCTCCATATATTTTTTTTGTGGTCTGTTGTAGAGGGATCTTTGAGAAATCAAGCTTCTCTCTGCTATTTATATATATAGGTGAAGCCATCAGTTAATGAGCAACCTAGGCAAACCTTCCTACAGAAAATTGGCATTTTCTTGATTGCACTAGATTGGCTTCATAAGGTAAAATATGTACTGGCATTAAATTAGCAAATCCTATTGGATCTTAGGTGCCAGGTGAAGGAAAACTTATTTGAATCCTGCTTGATTTTGTTGGTAGATTTTCTTAAATGTTGATGCTAGTGACCGAAGATCCAATCCTACTTTCATTGGGATTGAGGGGCTATATCATTTTTATATGAAAATTTTGCATCACTCATATATACACACACCTGCATATGCTAGATGTGTATTTCACTTTCATTATCAAATTGTATTTATGGAAGTAATAACCACCTGCTAATGCACCCTACCATGTATAAATTTTTATTGTGAAACGTATGATATCAAATGAATAATTCTACAAATTGACTTCTTTTATTATTGAATCCATTCAAAAGAGCTAAACTTACAAGAGAGAAAATCACAAACATGTTGAAGTTCATAGTTCGTACAACTTTTTTGCTCATGCACACACATACGTATATATATACTTGCAGTTCAATGCCATGGGACTTATTCTTGGACTCCATCATCATCTCCAACAATGGGTTCAACGCCGTGGGGCGGCCTGTTCTTGATGACGTGTACGCAGCTACACAACCGGTACTTTACGCATCGGTAGACCTTGGGGTTGCGCAGGGATCCTCTAGTACAAGGGATCATGCAGTCATAGTTATGTAGGCATCTAGCTGGTACTTCGAAAGTAATTTTTTCAGCTTCCTCGAGCAAACCTGTCAGCATTATTTCCATAAGACAACATTACTTTCTTTCTCTGGTAATTAGATGAAAAAAGAATTATGCATACGCATGTATAAGTAGGTATAAACATCGAGAAATATAAACACAAAATTATGTTATAATGTACTGATGAATTGTCGGTGCAACCAAACATACATACACACGTATGTGCATATATACTAGCACCATGCAAGTCCACTTGTTAGGGAGATCAAGTGGGTAAAAAATATAAATTCAGAATAATAATTTAAGCCATTTGCTTCTAGTTAAATTAGTTTAACACCCTACTGTGTAATTTTTTTATTCGCATTTGGAGCAAGTTAAAAAGCTTAAAACAATGGGAGAAATATGACTTTAAGGTGATTCGATCCCACCTTAACAAAAAAAAAAAAGAAACATATAAAAAGTGAAAGATAATAAAAAGAACAAATGACGGCAGGTAGACGGCCTTGGAATTATTAGATAAGCAATGGCAAGACTCTCGTGGTTTATATTGTCAGGGAGAAGTTGTTCTGGCCAAAACAAATAATTCATTGGTCAGTTATGCAGTACACTTAAACTAATACCTTGTTTGTTTTGGCCAAAGCCATTTCTTTATTTTTGTTGCAATAGCCATGTCTAGAAGGTAACATTAATATTATATGTACCATGTATATGTATGTATATATATATACAGAGAGAGAGAGAGAGAGAGAGAGAGAGACTTAACTACATTCAATAAGTAAGAAGACGACTTAAAAAGCCGTGTTAATCGAAGTCTTCTCCATATTGTGTGGGTTGTGTTAAGAGGGAACTTTGAGAAAGCAAACTTAATTCCCTCTACTATATTTAAAATTTTATAGGTGATGTCATTAGTTAATGAAGCAAGCTAGAGAACCTTCCTACGTTCAGTAAATTGGCTATTTTGTTTTTGGATTGCGTTAGATTGGCTTGATAAGCCAAAATATGTAATGACATTAAATTAGTAAATCTAATTGGTAAAAGGCAATTTCCTAATAAATACA
The DNA here is from genome assembly GCA_033060915.1 of Euryodendron excelsum. NCBI lineage: Eukaryota > Viridiplantae > Streptophyta > Magnoliopsida > Ericales > Pentaphylacaceae > Euryodendron > Euryodendron excelsum. Next base: position 9,578,415 of record CM065387.1, on the reverse strand, counting down.
CCAAAAACAAAAGCTTAAGAAATATCCTATATCCAAGTTTGCTTTTGCAATTGCAGCACATCTTACAGCATCCTTTTTAAAAAATTTTACTTTGCTATAAAATAAACTATGCACTTTCATTAATGGATTTTGACTCTGTTTCTCTCCCTAATTTATGCAACTTTTTCTTTATTTACTTAATTTTTTTCAAACATTACAAAAAGTGAAATGTCTAAATATTACATTTTTTAATTTCAAATACAAACTTTACTCAAACCAAAATAGTTTTACATCCATTCACAACTTTTTAATAAATCATATTTTATAAAATTATTTCTGGATTAGGTATTCCTATTATCCTCATTATCCACAGCAAATTTTCTGCTAATTATGCATAATAAAATTTTAAGTCGACTAGAGGTCGGCAAATTTCTCATCTATATAACTCTTTAAATAACAGTTATATTACATTAAGAATTGCGACTTTATGAATGAAGTAGCTAGCTACCCACCTTTGAACAACATGAAATTTGGGATTATATGATGGACATGGGAAGAGCATCAAATCCAACGATGGGTTTTCTAAATTATGACATATTAAAATAATTATGGAAACACCATGTGTAAGTTTGGTATTTACTCATATGTATATATACATACATATATATATATATATAATATTTCGTTAAAAACTACATCTCCTGGCTTTTCCTTTAAAAAAATCAGCGTTTGATTTTGTTTTGACAATAGGTTTTCCATTCTAGAAAAAAACAAAAAACTAATATGGAAAGTATATGAGGATTTATCTTGTTCAACTCGAGCAAAAAAACATCGAAATTCTTGTTGCAATCTACATGTAATAGAAATTTTAGAACTCCTTAATTTCTGAGTCATGAAGTAAGAAAAGAGAGAAGAAACAAAAAAAAAAAAAAAAATGGATGAACTGTTCTAAGAACTCAGAAGTAGAGGATGAGATCATGAGAGAGAGACCAAGAGAGTGTTGCGGTTGAGAGAGAAAGTAAGAGTGGTGTGGCTGTTTTGGAGCACTTTTTCCAGGCATCGAATCAGGTAGGGTGATGGAAACTGATTGAAGTCTTACAAAGCCATACCTTAGATTATTTGCTTTCTGTTTCATATATCTCTAGTGTTTCAACCTGGCTAAAACCTTGGATTTCTTTTACCAAGAAGAATCCCCATCAATGGTTAAAAGGTTTTCTCAAGAAAACAGAGAGTATGATAAAGATATGCATACCAATGAATTGGTAACTCTATTCGCAGAGAACTTTCCAAGCAATATGAGCCATAATGTGGGGAAATTCATTGATGTGTTCATTCCTAATAAGGTGAGGAAGATGAGCCAGTCGAGGTATGGATTTGTCAAATTTGCAAGCCGTAAGGAAGCATTGGAGGCAGTCAAAACATATAACGGAATTTGGCTTCTTGAGTTTATATTGAAGGTACACCTTGCTATGTATGGAGCCCAACACAGACGACAACAAAGTACTGGTATCAAATCTCAACCTTAAAGAAGACTAGTTGCTCATCAAATTATCGCCCACAATTCCGTCAGAGATAATAGAAGCTACAAACAAGTCTTATCTGTACCAAATGGAAATCAGACTCAAGCCAGAGCTCCTGCCCTGCAGGATAAGGTCATTGAGGTGGAAAAGGCTGATACAGAGTGGCTTAAAAAGTTTATAATTGGCCTCCCAAGGGACCCCAAGTGTATGTTTCGAATTCCGGATGCAATGAAGTGTGAAGGCATGCTTGAAATCAGCATTATATATATGGGGGAGAACAAAATGCTGCTACAATTTCCTAATGAAGAAGTGAAGCCAAGTTTTCTGCAAGAAGGGCGTGATTGGCTTTATCAGTGGTTTTCAACTCTTTATGAATGGTCTTACAAGGAATTTAATCTGTCAAGAAGATCTTGGTTGCTAATAAGAGGAGTGCCTTTACATGTGTGGAGTGTGAAAACTTTCTGCAAAATTGGAAGTCAATGGAGAGAGGTAATCATGGTAAATGGAAATTAGATTTAGATTTAGAGGTGGGTAGAGTTCAAGTCCAAACTGAATCCAAACACTCTATTGATGAGTCTATTAAGCTAAAAGTGGGGAATTTCCTGTCACACCTCACTTAGAGATGAGACCGGGCCGTGAGCCACAAGTCTTGACTCGTGGAACACGAAAGCCTGATCACCTGATAGATACGAATATCTTCATTGAAAAATATAAATGTTTAAGTTGATACTCTAAAGATAATCTGAATAAACCACCAATAAATCAATCATATTTAGGATTAACAACTCCAACAAAATAACTATCAAGTAAAAGATTAAATGATCTCAAAACAAATTATCCATTAAATGAATAGTAAATCAACTAGATAAATTCTCAAATCCACAACCTAACTCTAAAGACAACGGAAACAAAAATAGACACAAGTCCTAAGGAGGTCGACGACAAAAGGGGTCCTGGCATCCAGAGTCCAACTCTATTGACGTCCACGCTCGCTTGAAATGTTATAAAAAGTGTGAGTTCACAGCCCAGCTCGTGAATGGATTGCCTCAAAATAATAACAATAATTTGTAAATAGCAGTTTATGATCAAAATAAATTTCATGAAAATGATCCCAATGCCAATCAATTCACTTATAAGAATGTTCTTTTAAATCTGCATAACTTGATGTAAAACAGTATCTCAATGAATAATTTTTCATCTCATAACAAAATCTCATTATCACAAGGTGATAACAAATAAATCAATGGATAATCGTATAGGGAAACCAGTTAAAGAATAATGTAACATGTGCCAAATAATATCTCATGGGTAATATACCTGTTGGATCCAACATCGTACTTAGAGTCACCTAACCTAGTTTCTAGGTTTATTCCCTAAGCCGATCCGGTTGAGGTCACCACAAATTTCATGGGCCTGTTCCTACAACCGTTGAGAACTAGAGTCACCACGATTTTTATGGGCCTATTTCCTAGTTGCCAAAGTCACCCCACTTAAAGGGCTTATTCCCTGGGCTTCACCTGGTCTTAAAATCCATAATCAAAAGAGTTTTCACCATTAAATAACTCTCAAACCATGCTCATGTAATTTCTTAAAATACCTGAAGAATAATTCTCAATGCAATATAATAGAAAAAGATGTAAGATTTCTCATAATTCAAAGTAAGCTTTATTCTTTAAATAAAATATACCACATAATTTATAAAACATGTTTTTGAAATTAATTCTCCATGGGAGTTTGTAATTTTATATTAGCAAAACAAAAACCACTCACCTAGCCTCAAAAGAAATGCAAGTTCCAAAAGAGAACAATTAGAGATAATTTGCTCCTAACCTAAGTAATAGGAACATAAACGCCTATAATTAAAGGTCTATGCTACAATTAGAATCTACACAAAAATTAATACCAAAAAGGAAATCTACGGATCAAAAAACTTAGGATATGACTATTTCCAAAATTTCAAAATCAACAGGATGCACTAATATGATATAAACTTGACCACGTTGAATTATTTCCTATACATCATCAGCATCCTCACAAACACAGAATACATTCTGCGAGTTCACGTTTTCTCCTTATTTTCCCTTTTCTTTTTTTCTTTTTTTTTTGTTTGCCCCAAAAAATTTCCGAAACCAATTCCACCGTGCACGGCAGCCATGGTTACCCCCAGCACACGCACACGCACACGCACACAGGTTTTACCCATAAGATTCCCAAACTCAAAACATCCCATTCAACATATTAGCTTTTATACAATTTCATAACTCTAACATGTCCATTATGAACAAAAATCACAGTCAAGCCTAGCCTCATGCAGCGGTAATAGAGTATTTTCAAATATATCCATGCTAACCTGTAACAGTAACCATATATTGAAAACTCCAACGTAAGTATTCCATAGTACTCCCAACACCAATAAATATATTCAAGACTCCCAATATATAATAATATAATACACATAACATTATGCTCTTCCTACCATTTATCCATGAATATCATTATAAAGTTCAGTCCATACCTACGAAAATTGTTGCTCAATGATTTGAGGAAAACCCAAAGCTTCTCTTCCTTCTCTCTCTCTCTCTCTCTCTCTCTCTCTCTCTCTCTCTCTCTCTCTCTCTCTCTTTTTACACGGCTAGTGCAATCTCTCTTTTCTCTATATTTCGGTAGAATGAGTATATGGAAAACCTAAAATCTAATATTGAGATACGAATATATCACGTAACTAACCTAATATCTACCTTGCTTGATAATCCTATACACCCAAGCCCACTTATATCTTAGGGAATTAACCACTCATTTAAGTTATAAAATACCTACCACGTTAAGGTACTCTTGACCACACTACCCACATGTAAACTACCACACACAAACCACTACCACAATCCATTCATGGTCTCAGTCACCTCAAATCAATTCGTCTAATCAAACGGTTATCACTGCTGAAGATCATACAATTAAAATCTTTATAATTATAATAGGAATTATTAAAATTCATCTAACTCCATCTAACAATCAAATTAAATTATTGTGATGCATATAAAAATTTAGAATAACATGAAATAAAAATATGGGTGTTTACATTTCCTATACTCATCAGTTAAATCTTTTGAACTCTGTGGACTTGTTTACATTTCAATCTTTTGGAAGCTGATGCTCATCAGTTAAATCTCTACAATAAAAATAGGAAGATGGCCTCTTCTATATCTGACTCTGATTACGTATCCGAGGTCCCAGTTCAAGATAAGGCTATGAGCAAACTGATTATGTCTGAGAACAGAAACTACAACTCATTATCGAAGAAGAAGGTTAATGAAAGTCCTTGTTCCAATCTGGTTTGGTATGGTAATGCCGTACAAAATGATAAGTTGCAGGAGGTTGAAGATGATGCTGACCTGGCATTTCTTAGCCAGGTGGATGAATCAGCAGAAGCTGAAGGGGTGGCTATACTATAGCTAATGGCACAAGTCCACCGAGTTCAAATTCAAACTCTAACATAGGGTTGGGCAAAAAGGAGGCGCATAATGAGAATTATAGGGAACACAATGAACTTCGTAATGCAGCCCTTTCGTGGAATGCCACTGATATTGTTTCTCAACTACCTGCTAACCCTCAGAATTCTTTTAACAATCCTCGTCTTGAACCATAGAAGGTTGTAGGCCCCTCAGATGGTTTAGTAGCTGGGCCCTTAGAACTGACCAGCTTGGATGAGGCAAAAGAAGCCCATAGTTTGCATGCAAGGTCAAATCAAGTCCAAGGCCTCAATCAGAAGGGAGCACCCCTATGAGTGACAACTCCAGAAAGGAAAAATAAAAGGCCCAGTAACAAATTGAGGAGAAAATGTATTAGTCTAATTCCTCTCTCATCCAAGAAAGTAACAAAGGCTAAGGAGTCATCTGGACAGAAGAAGAAACAGATTGCTCCTCGGTCAAGTATCTCAGCTACTATATCCCCTGCCTTCATCTAATATCAGAAATAAAAATACCAATCTACTAAGGAGTTAGAAACTGCAATTCAAAAGGAAGTAGAGGATACAATCTCAGTTGGAAAGATGGTTGGTATTAATTTCAAAAATAATGAAAGAAGCATTTGCAGCTTAATCTGTTCAAAGGAATGGAAAGAGAACAAAACATCAAAAGGAGAAGGCATTAGGCCCTGAATTTCTAGCCCCTGCCTCCAAGGAGTTGAAGTAGTGTTTACAATGAAAATATTTTCATGGAATGTTAAGAGGTTCAGGAAGAAGTGAGAAAAGAAGAATGGTGAAAAGGGTTTGCAGGAGTAAGCAAGTGGATATTTTGCTATTACAGGAGAAAAAGTGGACACATTGTGATGAAAGTAAGGTGAGATCATTATGGAAGGGTGGCATTTTTTAATGGAAAGCTGTGGATTCTGTTGGTGCTTCTAGAGGTCTACTCTGTGTTTGGAATCCAAAAAAGTTTTCAGTAAACAATTTGGTTATTCATAAGCACTACATCATACTACAAGGGGAATTTCAGAACATGATCAGTTGCTCTATAGCAAATGTGTATGGACCTAATGATGAGGAAGAAAGAAAAGATGTTGGAGATCACTTGTTGGACTTATAGGAATCTGCAACCACCCTTGGTGCATAGGGGAGATTATAATGAAATTCTAAAAATAGGAGAAAGAACTAGCTGCATCAAAGTTAATGTTGGAATAAAAAACTTTAAAAAATTCTTGGAAGAAGTAGAGCTGCTGGGTCTCCCTGTAATTGGTAGAAGGTATACTTGGTCTAACCTCCAAGATATAGAAATCTAGAGTAAGTTAGATAGGTTTTTGGTTTTTAATTGAGAAACCTAGCATTTGTCTATATTTTGTCCAAGAGACTAATCACTATAATATTAGGTCAAGATGTAATGGCTATGAGCAATATTGTACAATCCAAGATAGAAAAGAGAACAAACCAATCAACCAAGAATACACAATCTTTTTTTCGTGAAAACCCTAACTGGGAGAAAACCCATGTGTTTTCTTTGCTAGACAAAGATCATACATTATAACCTGTAATTCAGACGATTACAAGACTCTTTACAATCAAAACCTATCAACTTCTTGATCTAATGATTGTCTGGATCTTGTTCGTATCCACGATTCACCATCATCGTGATTGGCCACCGTTCAAATCCCCTTTGAATGGATTTCGTGCCTTGAACTTCTTCAAGACTCTCAATCTCTTCAATTTTATTAAAGACAATTTTTTACTAGGACATGTTTCTGAGCTTTTTGGAAGGTGGAAAATACTTCTTTTAAGGTGTTTTTAATTGTGGCAGCTCAGATAAGATCTGGGAAAGTTTGTTGGGCTTTAAATATGCATAAAAACTCTAGCAGCACGATTCTCAATAATCTAGATTTTGCGCAGCTCAATCCCGAGAGAACCTGGGAGGATCCCATAAGCTACAACTCAATCTCTCGAGAGCCTACGAGGATCCCACGAGCTCAATCCCAGATTTTGCATACTCACTGTTTTTGCCCTCAACATTCGACGACATCCCGCGAGGAACCCGCAAGGTCTTATTCTGCAACCAACACACTATCTTTGCTCTCGAGATCCTTCAAAATCCATTAACATCCCTCGAAGTCCCCTTCATCAGCCAAGATGTATTATACAAGTCTCTTTTAGCACGAACTTGCATGAATAAGCTTCAAATCATTTTCGAATGATTATGATTGATATCCCAATTCTTCAAATTATATTAAACAAGACTTGGCACGAAAGTTAGCCAATTATAGAACCTTACAATCTCCCTTTTTGGCAATTTCGTGACCAAAACCCAATGCTAAAAGATACATTATCGGGAAATAACTGAAAAATACAAGCAAACCCCAATTACAAGCACTTAAAATGGTTCTCCAACTACATTTAGTATCATCCCTGCATATGAACCACTAGCAAATCAACAACCAATCAAGTGCAAAAAAAGATATAGTAGTAGCATAAGTAAGGTCCCCCCCCCCCCCCCCCCCCCCCCCCCCCCCCCTCCCTCTTTGGAATAAATTGACAAATTAAGCACAAGGAACAAACCAAACCAAGATGGAAACCATGGAAACACAGATATATATATATATATAGAGAGAGAAATATGTATAATATCCACAAACACTAGTACCTGCACACACTAAACAACCAAGAGACAATAATACCCTCAAGCACAAGGTATCATAATAATAAGTATATATCAGTATATATTAGTATATATTACATCAAGCATATATCAAGCATAGATTCTCTCCTCCTTGTTGGAACAAATTGACAAAGGATGCATAAGAAGTAAGAGAAGATAACTAAAAGATAAAAACTTGATGTTTCCCCCTTAATTTATTTTCCTTCTAAATAACATAAAAGCACATAAATTTTCCTTCCCCCTTTTTGTCTCAAAATAATAAAAAATTATCAAATAACCACACAATTAAGGATAAAAGAGAGATATACTTGTCGCGCTCAGATTTTTTGCACTCGAGAAATACTCACACAAGCGGAAAAAATGTTATAATCTCTCGTTAGAACTCACCTTCCTAAAAGAATGAGTGCGACTAGGTTTGAATTGAAAATAGATTTGAATAAAGGGTTTTTGAAAAAAATTTGGAGTCACTACTTAACTTGATTAGGGTGAGTTAGGTCACCTAAAAACTAAGAATAATCCGAAGACTACACTTAGGGTTTTTGGAAAACGATTTTGAAAATATCTCCTCAAGAGAGGGTTTTTTTAGGAAAACAGGTTGTTTGACAGCCTTTAGAAAACATTTAGCCCTTTTTGAAAAATAACTCCTTTTTGGTCTATGAAAACAGTGATTCTAGGTTCGGAGGTTGGTTACGTGCAGGGAAGACGCACTAAGCCATCACCCTATTCCGCCCTTTCGGTACCTACACGTCAATCTACCCCAAATTCACCTATGAGAGTCTTTAACTAACTAATGTTCAATCCTATCCACTTTAAAAAACACTGTTTAAAAAGACATGATGCATGATATGCAAGTGCTAGAAAAGAATATTAAAAAATAGATTTGGAAATAAATTGATTTGATTTTAGAAAAGATTTTAAAAGATATATTTGAAATTAGAAAGTTTAAAAAATTAGAAATAAAGATTTGGAAATAGAAATTTGAAATTGGAAGTTTGAAAATAGATTGGAGATTTGAAAAGATTGTGAAATTTGAGAACTGAAAAATGTGGAGACCGCACCCATGAGGGTTGCCTACGTATCCTTTTGGAGGAATCAGGTTAGTCGTAGTTCGGATAAGAGTTCGATTGAAAATAAAAGAGTTGATTGGAAGAAAGAGATTGAATTGGAAATTGGATTGGACTTGAACTTAGAATAGAATATTGAAGATTGGAATTTAGAATTTTGAAATTGAAAAGGTTAAATTTTGATTTGGAAAGATAGAACTTGGAAGAAAGATTTAGACTTGTTTTGGAAAGATGAAGGTTTAGGAAACCTAGACTTAGGAAAGATATGATTTTAGGGAAGGACTTAAGATTAGGAAAGATTGGATTTGAATGTTGGATTTGGAAAGATCTTAGAAGATTTGGAAACTTGGAATTTAGGAAAGATTCGGATTAGGAAAGTTTCGAATTAGGAAAGTGTCATTTTAGGAAAGTTTTGGAATTAGGAAAGTTTCAACTTAGAAAAGTTTTGAATTTGGAATGTTTTGAAATAGGGAAGTTTTGAAAATTGGAAAGTTTCGTTTTACGAAAGGTTTTGAAATAGGAAAGCGTTGAATTTAGAAATGTTTTGAATTAGGAAAGTTTAGTTTATGAAAGGTTTAGAATTTGAAAAGTTTTAAGTTAAGAAAGTTTTAGATTTGGAAAGATTTGAAGTTTAGGAAAGTTTAGAATTTTAGAAAACTTTAGAGTTTGAAAGTTTCGAATTTAGAAAGTTTAGGATTTAGGAAGTTTTAGAGTTTGAGTTTTAGAAAACCTTGAGATTAAGAAAGGTTGAGTTTAGGAAAGATTTGAAAACTTGGATTTGGAAAGTTAAGATTTGGAAAGGGGTAGAATTAGGAAAGGGTTGAATTAGGAAAGATGTGGAAGTTGAGTTTTAAAATTTAGGAAAGATTTTCAAGTTCAAGTTTTAGAAACTTAAGATTTAGGAAAGTAGAAAATTAGGAAGGATTTGAATTAGGAAAGATTTGGATTAGGAAGGGATTGGATTTTGTTTTTAAAAGGAAAGGTTTGATTTTGTTTTCAAAAACAAAGGATAAGATCTAGTTTCCTAAAGGGGAAGATTTGATTTGACAAGGATTTGGAAAGGGGAAGTTTTAAAAACCCTAGACTTGGAAGGCTATAGTTTTGACGTAGAAAATAGGTTTTGAAAACATGTATACTTTGGATGTGAAAACAAGAGGTTTTGGAAACTTAGGTTTTAAGGCAAGTTTGAAAACCATGCTTTTGGAAAGAAAATTAGGGTTTCCTAATTGTAGGTCTAGGGCTTGACTTGGGCTCTAAGGAAAGAGTTTTTGGAAAGTGCGTTTTTGGAAATGAAGATTTTTAGAAGAGAATCCTAGAGAGGAGTTTTTAGAAAAAAATTTTTGGAAGAGAGTTTTTAGAAAGATTTTTGGTAGAAGATTGTTGGAGAGAGTTTTTGGAAAGATTTTTTTCTAAGGAGCGTTTTTAGAAAGGAAACCTAGGGAAAGTTTTTGGAAAGTGGACTTTGAAGAGAGCATTTTGGAAAAGGGTTTAAAAAGAGAGGTTTTGAAAAATAGATTTTTGGAGGAAGTTTTTAGAAAACAATTTTGCAAAGAAGAGCTTTTGGAAAGCATGTTGGAGAAGAGATTTTTAGGAAGAGATATTTTTGAAAAGAGAGTTTTTAGAAGGTATAAAAACATCTCACTTTCTTAAAGCGATTCTAACCATAAGAAGGTTATCACCACTTTAAGAAAGTGGTTTTGAAAACAACAAGGGTTGAAAATATGGACCATGAAAGTCACTTTAAATGTAACACTTTCCTAAAGCAATCCTAGCCATGGAAAAGCTAGAATCACCCTAGGATTGTGATTTTGGAAACAAGTTTTGAAAAAGAGATTTTGATGCAATTTTGAAAACAAGTTGAATGCAAGTTTTGAAAACGAGTTTGAAAACGATTTTTGGAAGATGCGAGATCATGATATGCACAATGCAAGTTTGGGGTTGTGAACATACAAGGTTAAGGCTTCACCACATAATCAAGGGGGCCGAACCCACGTGGTCTCCGGTTAGCCTAAAGGAAAGCCCCGAAACGGTGACCCTCCGATAGTCTAATCCTACACATGGATCGGGAGTCCCCTTGTTTCAAGCATGCAAAGAAAGGGGGGGGGGGGGGGGAGAAGAGATGGGATTAAAATAGAGAAAACCCAAGTGGGTTAGGAGAGAAAAGAGAGAGGGGAAAGTGCAGAAACGTAAAACGAAAACCTACCTTGTGTCT
>CM065387.1:9530000-9562500 GCA_033060915.1 Euryodendron excelsum | reverse complement strand
GGAAAGAGATCCTAAGATCATCACCCTACCTCGCCCTTTCGGTACCTATATGCCTAATCACCTTTTTGTTCACTCACTAGAATAACTAGTTACTATTGCCCACTTAATATCCACTTTTAGAGTTTTGAAAATAGAGTTTAGTCATCACTTTTCGGATGAATGATGCATGATGCATTGTTTTGGAAGAAATTTGAAAGCATGGGAGTTTTAAAGGGTTTGAGATAGAAACTTTGAATTGGCTGAAGGTTTTTGAAAAAGGGATTGGAGTTGAAATAAAAGTTATGACCGCACCATTTTAGGTTGCCTACGTATCTCATTTGCCGAGAATTAGGTCGTTCGTAGTTCGAGTAAGAGCCCGATGGAAAATAGGCGCGTTAGGGCCTTTGGAAAGTTTGAAGACGCTTTGAGGTCTTTGAAAAAGTTTGAAGACACTTTGAGGTCTTTGGAAAAGTTTAAGACATTTTGAGGTCTTTGGAAAGGTTTAAGACACTTTGAGGTCTTTGAAAACTTTGACTCGAAATTGGATGGTAAAGTGCTTGAAAATGTTTTTGGATCAACTTAAGAGAGTTTTGAAAAAATGCTTTGGAATGACTCAAGAGAACTTGAAAGTATTTTAGAAGTCATGTTTTGAAAACCTTAGAAGTATGATTTTGGAACGTTTTGATAAATTAGTTTTGAAAGTGGTTTTTTGAAAATGGCTAAAGGTTTAGAATCCTAATATGGACAAACTTGAAGGTTGTTATTGATTTATCACTTTTTCTTGGAATCCCTAACCATGAGAGGCCTAGCGACACCTTAGGTTTGTGACATTTTAAAAACATTTTTGAAAATGCCTTGAAGATGGAGTGTAAGAACATTTGAAGAGTTTATAGAGTTGGTTTTTGAAATCAAGAGAGTAGGAGGTTTTGGAAAAAATTGGTTATAAGAATAGTCTAAAATTGAGTGATCATTTAGAAAAGGGTTCAAGTGTTGGAACCTTGAAGTATAATAACCTAGGTTGGATTGGCCTAGGGTTAGGGGTGACCTAAGGTTAACTAGCTTGGGTTAGATTAACCTAGGGTTAAGATGACCTATGGTTTACTAACTAAGGTTGGGTTAACCTAAGGTTAAGGTGACCTAGGGTTAGCTAACTAGGGTAGGGTTAACCTAATGTTAGGATGACTTAGGGTTAGGTTGCACTAGGGTTGACTAACTAAGGTTAGGTTAACCTAGGGTTGGACAACTAGGGTCAAATTAACCTAGGGTTGGTCAACTAGGGTCAAGTTAACCTAGGGTTAAATTGAAAGATGATGTTGAAATGTGGTTTGATGCACTTTTGGAAAGAGTTTTAAAAAACAAAACATATTATGTAATGAACTTTGGTAAGGCATCTTTTTGAAGATCATTTTCATGAAAATTTTGATTCTAGCCAAGAGTATGATTTGTATGGTGATTACACTTCAAAAAGTGTAATCTAAAGTCCCTAAATAGTTATTGTTAGTCCAATTAGGTTGTATATATGTTTCATTTTAGCATAATAATTGTTTTAATGAGTGCTCTTGGGTATTTTGCATGTTTTAAGTGGAAAACAGGTAAAATTGGAGCAAAAATGGCCAAAGTGCATATTGACCGTACGTACGGTAGGAGACACCATCAAAACTTGATTCGCTCTCAAATGTGCAATTGATTTTGAGTATCCCGCAAGGTTTAGTAGTCTACAACATTCCACCACCCAATCAATTTTCGGTCTATTTTTAGTTCAATTTCAATTTGATAAGCAATTCACTAGTTCATCCCATTTGTTTGGTTGTTTCGGCTTTTGTATTACCTATATTTGGTTGATCTTTTGGGAAAACAATACCGGTGCTTACCAGTTTATACTTTGATCGATACCTGTAAACCTTGCGAGAAGCTCAAAATCAATTGCACATTTGAGAGGGAATCAAGTTTTGGCGCCATTACCGGGGATCAAAAGCATAAAGCGAACACCAACAAGTTGTGGATTGGAGAAGCGTTTGGCAAATTGCATATAAAAAAAACACAAAAACAACAAATAAAGGAGAAAAAGAAAACTAAACAGACCAACAAAATTGCAAATGGGTGGGATTTGATCACTCACCCTCGACGGAAGCATATACGGCTTTAGGCTTTGGTAATCTCTTTCTCCCTTAAAGTGCTTAGATTTTTGGTTCTTTTTGTTTAGTTTGTTTTGTTTGACTTAGGTATAGTTGCATTGCATTTTGTTAGAACTCCTTGTGAGGAGACATTTAGTGGAGATAGGATAGTGTGCTTAACGTGCAAATCGGTGGTATTCCTTTGTATAAGGAGATTGGAGGATCAATTGGTGAACAAGAGAAAAAGCCGTTGTCTGGCAATGCATGATTATGCATGTTGTGTTGTATGACCTGGACGGTTCATTATTTGTTGCATTCATCATCGCATGCCACATTTCATTAGGGACATTCATAACCGACTTATGAGGCTTGAGAGTGAGATTAGTTTATCACCACTCACACCGGGACTTCCATTAGTTGTGGACCTAGGATTTCTTCCAATGGCAAACATAAATGACCAAGGTTTACCCAATGTCTTTCATCTGAATCTTAATGCCGCATTGAATGCACCCAACCCACAACTTCATCCTAATCTTCAACTCATTCCACCGGGGGTAGATCCTAATGTAGTGGGTGACGATGACATGGAGAGAGGGAGTAACCATGACGACATGGCGGCTCCCTATCAAAGAACCTTACGAGATTACTTGAACCGTCCACGTCAGGCACCAACTTCTTGCATAGTATTCCTGCCACATTACACTACACTTAACATTCGGCCGGGAAGCATGCAAATGCTCCCTCAATTTCACAGAATGGATTCCGAACAACCGTATGATTTCATTAAGGAGTTTGAGGATTCTTGCTCACTTATCATGGATAATTCTTGCCTGAGAGAGATTTTTTTGTTAAAACTTTTCCCTTTTTGCTTGAAAGACAAGGCCAAACTTTTGTTCAATTCGTTGAGGCCTATGTCTATTCATTCATGGAACATACTCCAAAAAGAGTTTTTAAAGAAGTTCTTTGTCAAGAACCGAACCGAAAGCATCTAAAGGCAAATTTTTCAATTTTCCCCTATGATGGGGGAAACATTCTTTCAATGTTAGAAGAGGTTTAAAGACCTCTTGAACACTTGCCCTCATCATGGTTTCGCCAATTGACACATCATCAACACTTTTTACTCATCTCTAACCCCTCAACTTAAACATTTGATTGAGTCAATGTGTGCGGGGACGTTCCTTGACAAACAACCCCATGAAGCTTATGAATATTTTGACATTTTAGCAAACAAGGCTAGGGATTGGGTACTCACCGGGACTCAAAATTCTGAGGGTCATTTTGTATAACAATGGGTGGGGAGATACCAATTGAAAGATGTTGATGATGTTAATGTGAGAGTGACCACTTTAACTAAGAAACTAGAGGCTTTGAAAGGGAAAAATGTGTTAGCGGTCGAGAGTGAGGTAAGGAAAGAGACTTGTTGCATAGTGTGTGACACTACCGACCATGACACATCTTCATGTCTGATCATTCTTGGGGTGAAAGAAGCTTTGCATGGCCAAGTCAATGCAATTGGCCAATTCCAAAGAGGAGAAGGTAACCCTTACTCTAACACTTATAATCCGGGATGACGGGATCACCCTAATTTTGGGTGGATGAACGAGGGAAATTCAAACTCCCAACCTTACCAAGGAGGGTATCAAAACCCTCAATACTATTCTACACCTATTCCTCCATTCCAAACACCTCAACCTCGAGCTTACCAACCCCAACCCATGGCACAACTTCCAAATCAACCCAAACCATACCAAGCCCCTCCTAGGAAACCTATGGAAGATAATTTTTATCAATTATCCAATGATGTGAGAGGGGTTAACGCAAGGGTAGATAAACAAGATAAGGTGTTGGATCAACATACTAGGATGCTTGAGGATATACAAAAGCAAACATCTACATTGACACAAGCTTTGACCCAAAATGCCCCGGGGAGATTCCCGGCTCAACCCCAACCCAATCCGATGGTTAGGCAAGTACACATCACCAAGGGTGGTATGGACCCTCAAACAAGTCATGCACGAGTATAAGCCATCACCACTCTTAGAAGCAATAAAGTCATTGATAACACCATTTCGTCCAAAGATATAACTTCTAAACCGTGTGTTGACCAAGAGGGGAAGGCTAAGGAAAAGGAAGGTGAGAGAGAAGAAACATTGAGAGAAGAAGGAAAGAGTGATAAGCATCAAATGAAAAAGAAGTTCGTTGCTACTCCTTTTGAGACCTTGAATGAGACCACTAGGGATAGGAGGAAGGATATTTTGAAACATGCACCTTTTCCTCAAAGGTTGACCAAATCAAAGAATGAACTCGTAAATGCTGAAATTTATGAAGTGCTTAGGCAAGTTAAGGTCAACATCCCTATTCTAGATGCCATTAAGCAAATTTCATCATATACCAAGTTCTTAAAAGACTTATGTACTTTTAAAAGGAAGTTACATGTCAAGGAAACAGCTATGATGAATGAAAATTAAAGTGCAATCTTGCAATGTAAAACCATACCAAAATTCAAGGACCCCGGGTGTCCTACCATCTCTTGCACTATCGGGAACACTAAGATAAATCGAGCTTTGTTGGATTTAAGGTCTAGCGTTAATCTTCTCCCTTTTTTGATATATAGGGAACTTGGTCTAGGGGAGTTACAACCTACTTGAGTCACTTTGCAACTAGCGGATAGGTCTATCAAGGTTCCTAGGGGTATCATTGAGGATGTGCTCATCCAAGTTGATAACTTCTTTTTCCCCGTGGATTTCATAGTGTTGGATACTTAACCCATGGATAGTTGTATAGCTCACAACCAAATTTCCGTCATTTTAAGGAGACATTTCCTAGCTACTTCCAATGCCATCATCCATTGTAACAATGGTTAGTGAAGCTTTCATTTGGTAACACCAATTTTGAATTAAATATCTTCTCAATTACCAAACAACCGGGTGAGTGTGAAGATATCTGGGAGGTTGATATCATCGAGACCATAGTGCGAGATCACTTTGAGAATGAGTTCTTTGAGGACTCATTGGAAAAAGCATTGTTGAGGAGTGAGCCTCACGAGGCTTTAGATTGTCATGGTAAGGCTTTAGGAGAAGTTTCATCTCTAGGTCACGAGAGTGCCCAATGTATGCATGTGGGACAATGGATCCCTTCCTTTGAACCTCTCCAACCTAGTGATACAAAGCCAATGCCATCGGAGGCCAAGCCTCCAATTCCCGAATGGAAACCATTACCAACCACTTTGAAGTATGTATTTTTAGGTGATGGTGAGTCCTATCTCGTTGTCATTTCTTCCAACCTATCTTTGAGCCAAGAGGGGAGCTTAATAGAATTGCTTAAACATCATAGGAAAGCTATAGGGTGGACCATTACCGATCTCCATGGTATTAGTCCTCTTTTGTGCACCCATCGTATTTTCCTAGAAGAGGGGGCTAAAACTGTGTGGCAAATGCAATGGAGATTAAATCCTAACATGAAGGAAGTGGTAAAGGGTGAGGTGTTGAAATTGCTAGATGTGGGTATTATCTACCCCATCTCCGACTCTAAGTGGGTAAGTCCTACCCAAGTCGTGCCAAAGAAATCGGGTGTTACGGTAGTCAAGAATAAGAAAAATGAGTTGGTGCTCACCCGTATCCAAACCAGGTGGTGTATGTGTATTGATTACCACCGCCTCATGCCGTGACCCGAAAGGACCACTTTCCCGTGCCATTTCTTAATCAAGTGTTAGAGAGAGTAGCCGAAAAAGTGTTCTATTGGTTTCTTGATGGCTATTCCGGGTACAATCAGATTGAGATTGCTTTAGAGGATCAATCTATGACCACCTTTACATGTCCTTTTGGTACTTATGCATACCGGCGCATGTCCTTTGGCTTGTGTAATGCACCGGCTACATTTCAAAGGTGTATGATGAGTATTTTTAGTGACATGGTGCAGCACATTGTAGAAGTGTTCATGGATGATTTCTCAGTTTATGGAGACACCTTTGAGGTTTGCCTTGAAAATTTAGGAAAGGTGTTGGAGCGATGTGAGGAGAGTAACCTAGTCCTTAATTGGGAAAAATGTCATTTCATGGTCACTAGCGGAATTGTGTTAGGTCACATTGTGTCTTCCAAATGGATAGAGGTTGATAAGACTAAGATTGAATTGATTCAAAAACTACCTCCTCCCACTTCTGTCAAGGATGTGCAATCATTCCTTGGGCATGCCGGTTTCTATCGGCGCTTTGTTGAGGGATTTAGTGCAATAGCTAAGCCAATGTGTCAACTCTTGTCCCTTGACGTGCCATTTGAGTGGACCCTATCATGTCAACAATCCTTTGATATTTTAAAAGGGTCCTTAACTTCCGCTCCAATCTTGCATGCACCCGATTAGTCACACCTTTTTGAGCTTATGTGCGATGCGAGTGACTATGCTATGGGGGCTGTTTTGGGACAAATAACTGACAAGAAGCCTCATGTTATATACTATGCTTCTAAAACCTTCAATGATGCCCAAATCAATTACACCACAACTGAAAAGGAACTTTTTATAGTAGTTTTTGTATTGGATAAGTTTCGTTCTTACTTGATAGGGTCTCTAGTCATCATTTACACCGATCATGCGGCCCATAAGTATCTTCTCACTGAACCCGATACAAAACCCAGCCTCATTCGGTGGATTTTATTGCTTCAAGAATTTCACATAGAAGTGCGACATAAAAAAGGGGTAAAAAACGTAGTAGCGGATCACTTGTCCCAGCTTTCACTTGATGGACGAGCTATTGACTCCACCCCTATTAATGAACATTTCCCGGATGAGCAAATTTTGCATGTGTAATCTTTGGAGAAAGTTCCCCCACCATGGTTTGCAGATATTGCGAATTACCTTGTGACCGGTGAGGTTCCATCCCATTGGTCATCCATTGATAGGTGCAAATTCTTTCGAAATGTGCGTTATTTTTCTTGGGATGATCCTCACCTCTTCAAATATTGCCCGGATCAAATTATCCAGCGTTGTGTGCCCAACCATAAATTTCAACAAGTCATGGAGTTTTGTCACTCCCAAGCTTGTGGAAGAGATTTCTCTTCCAAAAAGACCACCGTCAAGATTTTTCAATGCGGCCTTTATTGGCAAACTATGTTTAAGGATATGCATGCATTTTGTCTTGTATGTGATAGGTGCCAACAGTTAGGAACTCTTACTAAGCATCACATGATGCCCCTTCAACCCATTACCATTTTGGAGATCTTTGATTGTTGGGGAATCAACTTCATGGGACCCTTTACTAATTCTTTTGGCTAGCTTTACATCTTAGTGGCGGTGGACTACGTATCGAAGTGGGTGGAAGCCATTGCCTCTCGGAACAATGACCATCAAGTGGTGGTCCGCTTTTTGAAAGAAAATATTTTCTCAAAATATGGTATGCCCTGAGTCATCATTAGTGATAGTGGCTCACACTTTTGTAATAGGCCCTTTGCATTTTTGTTGAAAAAGTACGGTGTGGTTTATAAGGTCGATCTACCTTACCACCCTCAAACCCAAGGGCAAGTTGAGTTAGCTAATAGGGAAATTAAGAGAATCCTTGAGAAAACTGTCAACCCTAATAGGAAGTATTGGTCCCTTAGGCTAACCAATGCATTGTAGGCCTACTACACGGGCTTTAAAACTGTGCTCGGTGCATCACCATACCGGCTTGTTTATGGAAAAGCTTGCCACCTCTCGATGAAAATTGAGCATAAGGCCTATTGGGCCATACAACAATGTAATGAGGATCGTGAGGTCGTGGAGGCCCACCAAAAGCTTTAATTGAATAAACTTGATGAACTCCATAATGATACCTTCGTAGAAAGGATAGTTTTATTGCATTTGATTTCTTTTTACATGGAATTGAAAGTACATTTAAAGGGGAAGGGGAACATTTTCCTTGGGACTTTCGCCTATTCTATGCTTACATCATGGGATCCTAACTACTTTTGAGTCTTCGGATTCGCCTTCGTGACCGGAGGTTGGTGGGAGATTTTGATTTGAATTGCCCCTTCGTCTTCTTGGCAGCCCTATCTTTATAAGCGAAGAGGGATTACGGCCCCTTTTTATGAGATGACTTTGATACATGCCATGAACCCTTAGGGTCTCTTGGTACCCTTAGAAACTTTGGGATGGCTTAATTTGATCGAGAAGGTCATTGAGCCTTTCTCTGAGGATTAATTGGATGTATGAAAATGCAATGACTTGAGTTACTTTGGGAACTTTTGTCTCAAAATGGATTCTGATGCATGTACATAAGAATTAAATATCATAACAGCATGAATTGAACAAGTTACATAAAGAAAAATAAGGCGGTCGCCCTTTCCTCCTTGGTTTTAAAATTGACGCATGTGTCCTAAATTCGGCAGAGGTTCGGCTATGCATGAGGTGCTACATGAGCATGAGGTTAGGAGTTTACTAATGCTTCCTAAAAAGCTTGGTCCCTGAACCTTCAAACCTCCGAAATCCACCCCCGAAAGGGTGAACTCCATCTTTGGTTGGTGGTTCAAGTGGCGAAACTATCACGAGACCGTAGGCTAAGAAACTGATACAGCATCCACCCACAGTCAATATACTGTTCCCCCTTCTATCTAGAAGGGTAGTAGCCAGGTAGTATATGCAAGATGCAAATGCAAGTGAGTGCACCAAGTGTATGTGGAATTTTCAAAAATGGAGGAAAGGACCCAACAACACACATCACATCCTGTTCATTCATTCACATACATGGCAATAAATAAGACATGAAATAAAATGTGAACAAAGGTCCACCTACAAAAAAAAAAATGCAAGGAGTTAGTAACTTTTCAAAAAAACTCAATACAAGGTAAAATGGATGGTCAATGTAAGAGCATAAATGTAAGCAATAAATGCAAGCAATGACACTTATTTGAAAATTATTTTGGAGAATAGAAATTGTTTTGGAAGCTTGGAAAATTTGAAGAGTGGATAAAACTAGACAAAGTAATTGGAGATTCTAGGTGAGTAAAGGGTGAAGAGACATACTAATGGCCTAATCCTCTAAGTGTCTCCAATAGAGTCGCTAGCTGTCGCGCCCCGGTTTTTAGGTGTCCAAGGTCCTTTCGGCTCGGAGACCAAAAGCACGGAACTCTGTCACTAGAACTCGTCCTCTTAGAAGGATAAGTGCGACTAGGTTTGAGTGAAAAATTGGGTTTGATTAAGGGCTTTTCAGAAAAATAGGAGTCGCTATCTAACTTGATTAAGGTGAGTTAGGTCACCTAAAATTAAGTGTTAATCCGAAGATCAAACTTAGGGTTTTTGAAAAAGATTTTGAAAACTCCCCCAAGAGAGGCTTTTTAATAAAATGGGTTGTTTGGCAACCTTTAGAAAGATTTAAGCCCTTTTTTAAAATAACTCTATTTTGGTCTTTCGAAAACAGAAATCTATGGTCCAGGAGTTGGTTACGTGTAGGGAAGACATCCTAAGATCATCACCCTACCCCGCCATTTCGGTACCTACATGTCTAATTATCCTTTTGTTCACTCACTAGAATAACCGGTTACCATTACCCATTTAATATCCACTTTTAAAGTTTCGAAAATAGAGTTTAGTTATTACTTTTTGGATGAATGATGCATGATGCAATGTATTGGAAGAAGTTTGAAAGCATGAGAGTTTTAAAGGGTTTGAGATAGAAACTTTGAATTGGTTGAAGGTTTTTGAAAAGGGCATTGGAGTTGAAATAGAAGTTATGACCGCACCATTTTAGGTTGCCTACATATCTCATTTGGCGAGAATCAGGTCATTCGTAATTCGGACAAGAGCCCGATAGAAAATAGGCGCCTTAGGGCCTTTGGAAAGTTTGAAGACACTTTGAGGTCTTTAAAAAAGTTTAAAGACGCTTTGAGGTCTTTAGAAAGGTATAAGACACTTTGAGGTCTTCGAAAAGGTTTTGGACACTTTGAGGTCTTTGGAAACTTTGACTCGAAATTGGATGGTAGAGTGCTTTGAAAATATTTTTGGATCAACTTAAGAGAGTTTTGAAAAAATGCTTTGGAATGACTTAAGAGAACTTGAAAGTGTTTTAGAAGTCATGTTTTGAAAACCTTAGAGGTATGATTTTGGAACGTTTTGATGAATTAGTTTTGAAAGTGGTTTTTTAAAAATGGCTAAAGGTTTGAAATCCTAATATGGACAAACTTGAAGGTTGTTATTGATTTATCACTTTTCCTTGGAATCCCTAACCATGAGAGGCCTAGCGACACCTTAGGTTTGTGACATTTTGAAAACATTTTTGAAAATGCCTTGAAGATGGAGTGTAAGAACATTTGAAGAGTTTATAGAGTTGGTTTTTTGAAATCAAGAGAGTAGGAGGTTTTGGAAAAAATTGGTTATGAGGATAGTCTAAAATTGAGTGATCATTTAGAAAAGGGTTCAAGTGTTGGAACCTTGAAGTATAATAACCTAGGTTAGATTGGCCTAGGGTTAGGGGTGACCTAAGGTTAACTAGCTTGGGTTAGGTTAACCTAGGGTTAAGATGACCTATGGTTAACTAACTAAGGTTGGGTTAACCTAAGGTTAAGGTGACCTAGGGTTAGCTAACTAGGGTAGGGTTAACCTAAGGTTAGGACGAATTAGGGTTAGGTTGGACTACGGTTGATTAACTAAGGTTAGGTTAACCTAGGGTTGGAGAACTAGGGTCAAGTTAACCTAGAGTTAAATTAAAAGATGATGTTGAAGTGTGGTTTGGCACTTTTGGAAAGAGTTTTGAAAAACAAAACATGTTATATAATGAACTTTGGTAAGACATCTTTTTGAAGATCGTTTTCATGAAAATTTTAATTCTAGCCAAGAGTATAGTTTGTATGGATGGTGCTTGGAGACCATTCCAAGGAAGACTCCCTCATGACCATTATAACCATTATCTTGGCAAGAGTGCAAGGGGTCAAAAATCAATATGATGACAACTTTTTGAAGCACTATTTTTAATGCAAAGATAGAGAGAATGAATTTTTGGCATGATTTTCTAAGGTATCATCCTAAACCTCAAGGAGCCAATTCTTGGAACCATTCTTTGAAAGAAATATAAAGCTTGGAAATGGCATGAAAATAAGAGTAGTGTGAGCATTGTAGAACATGGTGATAAGCATAAAAATAAAGTCAAGCACACAAGACATGATCAAAATAGTAATATGCAAGGGGATCACATATAAGGCTCTTAGGCTACACCACATAAACAAAGGGCTCCTAGGTCATACCATCTTAAAGTAGGCTAGTGAGACATCCCCCTACACGGTGGCTCTCACTTGCTTTCTTCTAGGCATGATCTAAGAGCCCTCTTGAATCAAGCATGCAAGAATGGGGGTTGTAGATGGAGATTAAAATAGAGAATAGCCTAAGTAGGCTAGGAAGGAGAAAAGAAGAGTGGGGGAAGACAAAAATATAAAAGGGATACCACCTTTTGCCTTCAACACACTTGTACTCTTCAATGGATGTCTTGAATAGAGTTTGAATGACTTCAAGAAGGCTTGAAGGGCTGGAATGAAGTGTGTAATGGTGTATAAGGCCTTATAGGTGAAGTGTATAGGCTTGAGGGAGGTAAAATCTAGCCTAAGTGTTGGAGGAATGTAATATATGTAAGGATTCGAGATTCTGGAGCGGTTTCAGCAGAGCTTCTCATCAATTTCGGAGATGGAATATGTAAGGGGGGTCTGGTATTTATAGGCAGTCTGGAACAGGCCTGGCGTATGTACTACATGCGCTGGGCTAAAATTTGACCTGGCGTATGTAGGATATGCGCAGGTACTGTTCCATTGCCAGAATGACATGTGGCACCCTATGTACTGGTTAAATCTTAACTGTTGAACAAAATTTGGTCGATCTAATCAAAATTTCAGAGCATGTAGCATACACTCCATCACTGGGAGGGTTTGTCCAAACTTTGTCTCGATAATTGAGCCAATCAGGAAGGTTTTGGGAGAATCGGTTGCACCCAAGATGTTCTCTTAGGGTTTCTCGTGAACTTTCATGTTTTTGAAAAGTTTGAATTGTATTTGGAAATACGGGATATCATATCGGGAAGTGTGCATAAAAGGACATTTTTGCGGAGCATCTGTGATACGCTCCGAGGGTGTTCGAAAGTGGCTATTTTGTTGTCGTGTGATCGAGGCCTTTGGGAAGCGATCTTTTCAATCAGACTGTACCGATGGAAAGTACTTTGGAAATACTTTCAGGAATTCCTAGATTTATGCATTTCTCAAATCGTTTGACAGTGCATTTTAATCAGAGAATTGGAGAAAAAGTCAATCTTGGCAAAGCATATGCGAGACGGTTCAAGGGCTGTCGAAAGTAGTAGTGTTGGCACCGTGCCATGAAGGGCTTTGGGAGGCGATTTATTCGATCAAGTCGTATCGATGGAAAGATCTAAGAACGAGCTTTCGAAAATTTCCTGGTGTACGCATTTCTCAAGTCAGTTGACGGTGCGTTTTGATCAAAGAATTAGGGAAAAAGGGCAATTTCGGCGGAGACGCTCCAGGGAACTTTTACCAAGTCGTGAGTGTTTATCGTTGTGAGGTTTTCCTTAGGTTAAATGAGGGCTTATGGCGAGATCCGCCATTCAGTAACCAAAGACCGGTGTTGTTTTGGGACATGTTCAGGCCCCCAAGGGCAAAATGGTTATTTTGGCTGGTTTAGGCTAGGAATGGTAAGGAATGGATCGGAATGTCATGTTAAGTGTACTGATTCATTCAGGCATTTTTTCAGAAGAGTCTTTTATCGTTTGGTGGGGTTTGTGCAGTGCTAAGCTGTTCAAGGGCAAAACGGTCATTTTGCCTAGAGTTAACCGGAATGGGACCAGAATTAGACCGGATGCCGTGTGGGGTACGCCTAACAGTTTAGTAATATTTTGGAATGGTAGACTTTCCGTTTTGAGGGATTTTGAACTTTCTCAAAATGTGCCTGGAGGCCCAAGGGACTAGTTTGGTCATTTTTCACCGAGTCGGGCCAGCAGGCGCCGACGTTAACCTAAGTGCTGGTTCCCGAGACCGCCCAATCTCAAAAAACTACATGTGCGGTACTGGTCTCTAAGAACGCCTAGTCTTAGAAAGCTACCTATAAGGGTGGTGTTGGTTCCTAAGAACGCCTGATCCTAGAAAGCTACCTGGAAGGGTGGTGTTGGTCTCTGAGAACACCCAGTCTTGGAGAACTACCAAATGACGGACATTCTACGTTGGCGGGCTAGCGGGCACCAGAAGTGAACCGTCTGGAATTTGATGAGGTGTTGGTCCCCGAGATGGTCCGATCCCAAGAAGCTACCTAGATGGCATTGGTTTCCGAGACCACTGGGTCTAGAAAGCTACCTGGAATGATGATGCTTATGGCTCCAGCGGGCCTTTATGGGCCAGAGAAGCGACCAGTTGACTGGATTGGAGATTAAAGGCTTGTCTTAAGCTTGCACGTGGTGTGGTGTTTGAAGACTACATCTGGTCGGGCTAGAGATTGCCAAGCGGGCAAAACTGAGGTGCTTACAGCTGCCCCTCTTTTTCTGTCTTTGCTTGTCGAAGGCAGAAAAATAATAAGGAAGGATCCCATGTTGACTGCGAGGAAATTGGAGGGACCAGAGTGGTTGGAATTTAGAATTTTAAGTTTTGAAAACTGGATTGTTTGAATTTTGAAATTTTAAAAACTCGATTTTGAAATGATTTTGAAATTTTTCCTGAGCCGACATTCCGACCAATGGAATGATACTCTTTTAGGGAGATTCAGGATTTTTGAATTTTGAAAAGGATTTTTTTTTTTTTTAAACGGCCTTCTGTAATTAAGGGATTTGGATTTGAATTGGAAGGGTTTGAAAAACTTTTAAAACTTGGAAAGAAACTTTTGAGGAGAAAGGTTTGAAAACCTAGAATTTGATTTCGGAATTAAACTTTTTGTGGAGAAAGTTTGAAAACCCGAAATTTTTTTTGAAAGTACGCTTTTTAAGGCAAAAGCTTGAAAATCCGAGATTTGAGCTTTTTGAGGCAAAAGTTAGAAAACCCAAAATTTTGAAAGTTGAGCTTTTTAAGGCGCAAGCTAGAAAACCCGAAATTTTGAAAGTTAAGTTTTTTGAGACGAAAGCTAGAAAACCCGAGATTTTGGTAAGCGAAACTTTTGAAAGAGAAAGCTCGAGAAACCTAAGAAGATGTTTTAAAAATAGAGGTTTTGAAAAAGAAAGCTTGGGAAACCCGGAAATTTTGAAAAGCTAGGCTTTTTGAGGTAAAAGCTTGAAAACCCAGAATTCTTTTGAAAAACAAAGCTTTTGAAGGAAAAAGTCAGAGAAACCCAAACAATATTTTGAAACGGAGCTTTTGAAGGAGAAAGCTCAGAAAACCCCAAAAATGTTGGAAAGCTAGGCCTTTTGAGGCGAAATTTTGAAAACCCGAGATTTGAGCTTTTTGAGGCGAAAGCTAGAAAATTCAAAATTTTGAAAGTTGAGAATTTTGAGGTGCAAACTAGAAAACCCGAAATTTTAAAAGTTAAGCTTTTTGAAACGAAAGCTAGAAAATCCAAGATTTTGAAAAGCAGAGCTTTTGAAGGAGAAAGCTCGAGAAACATAAGAAGATGTTTTAAAAATAAAGCTTTTGAAGGAGAAAGCTCGGGAAACTTGAAAATTTTGGAAAGCTAGGCTTTTTGAGGTAAAAGCCTGAAAGCCCAAAATTTTTTTGAAAAACGAAGCTTTTGAAGGAAATAGCCCGAGAAACCCGAACAATATTTTGA
Source organism: Euryodendron excelsum (assembly GCA_033060915.1). Lineage (NCBI taxonomy): Eukaryota > Viridiplantae > Streptophyta > Magnoliopsida > Ericales > Pentaphylacaceae > Euryodendron > Euryodendron excelsum. Next base: position 9,547,708 of record CM065387.1, on the reverse strand, counting down.
AACGGAGCTTTCGAAGGAGAAAGCTCAAGAAACTCCAAAAAAGTTGGAAAGCTAGGCTTTTTTAGGTGAAAGCTTGAAAACTCGAAATTTGAACTTTTTGAAGCGAAAGCTAGAAAACCCAAAATTTTGAAAGTTGAGCTTTTTGAGGTGCAAGCTAGAAAACCCGAAATTTTAAAAGGTAAGCTTTTTTAGCCGAAAGCTAGAAAACCTGAGATTTTGAAAAGCGGAGCTTTTGAAGGAGAAAGCTCGAGAAATCTAAGAAGATGTTTTAAAAATAGAGCTTTTGAAGGAAAAAGCTCGAAAAACCCGAAAATTTTAGAAAGTTAGGCTTTTTGAGGTAAAAACCTGAAAACCCGGAATTCTTTTGAAAAGTAGAGCTTTTGAAGGAAAAAGCCCAAGAAACCCGAACAATATTTTGAAATGGAGCTTTTGAAAGAGAAAGCTCAGGAAACTCCAAAAATGTTGGAAAGCTAGGCTTTTTGAGGCGAAAGCTTTAAAACCTAAAATTTTTTGAAAAACAGAGTTTTTGAAGGAAAAACTCAAGAAACATCTTCTAATGGGCCATCTAATTAAGAGACAATCTTGCACATTCAAAGCAAGGTGACTTAGACATTGATGTAATGGGCCACACCTTTGGTGTAATATGCAAATGTGCATACATTCATGTGTAAATATAAATGTCTTGGCAAACAATAATATTAAGGGACAATATTGTCAGTTGGAAGCGAGTTAGTACTGTTGAAATGTTGCCACCAAACAAATATTGACATGGTGAAAGCACTTCTTTGATTTCAAAGCACTTTTAAAAAAAAAAATCACCAAACATCTGTCTTCTCTTAAAAACCCTTCTCGTGAAGTCCTCCTTACAAAGTCCTACATCAAAAAGATTTTCGGGTTTCTCGAGCTTTTCCTTCCAAAACTCAAGAAACCCAAAAAGCCTTTGGAAAACAAAGCTTTTCATTTAAGTAAGCCATGACTTCGGGAGAAGTCAATTTTGGACCTATTTGAGAAGTCACTCTAGGTAGCTTCTTTGGAATGGACTTTCAGATTTCATGACTTTTGCTGAAAGGTCTTCTACAAAACTTTACCAAACAACAAAAAATTTGCCAAAAGGGCTTCCATAGCTAGGAAGGACTTTAGGAAGCCCTGCCAAACGCATACTAAGTTTTTCTTGATGACTTCTAGATATATGAGGCTTTTTGGTTATGTTGCATGAACAGACAAGACGAAAGAAATTTTGTTTTATATACTTGTTGGGAACGGGCACAGGTGCTTTTGCTTTAGAACTTCTAGCACGGGGCATGATCTATGCTTAAGTATTTATGTATTTTTCTCATGGGTACTTAAATGCCACATGTATGATGATTCTTGAATTGTAATACTCTTGAAGATATCTTATTATCTGACTATAAACTCTTTCTTCCCCCTTCGAAGCTTCCCTGTCGTATGGTTTTTCCATGGCTCAAGGCCTATAACTTGTCGAAATTATTTTTCTTTGTACTTCGTAGCTCGTAACGTTTGTACATTCATGAACTTGGTAGTTATTGTCTTTGCTGGCTAAGGTTTTTTGCTCCTAAGTTTCCTAGACACTCATGTATACGTAACGCTAATATTAGAAGCAAGTGTAAATTTTACATGGTGATATGTCGATGAGAGTGTGGTGTGATTGTGTACTATTGATCCTGTTTCTTGTTACTTAAGATATATACATATATAAATTATCCCATGATTGGTTATTGGTTGTTTCATTTATGGCAATGATGTTCATCCACTGTTGGACTTGGGTTTCTCAATTATTTGGTGTACTGGTTTCTTATTTATTTTCTTCATTTTCCCCCTTTCTGCAGTAATGATGTGATAAATATATCTTTTGCATTGCATTATATATTCATAGGTTTTCCTGGTGAAAATTTGTAGGGCACGGAATGATTCATGCAGCAGACTAGGAACAAAAGCTTGTCGTGAGAGATTACGGAGAGAGAGATTGAATGACAGACAAGCATCTTGTTGAATAGGATGTTTATGTCATTGTACTAAGCGATTTGATTTCTTTTATTTCTATATACTACTTAAAAACTACATTTGGTAATCAGTCTTGATTAATTACGCAGCATGAGTATTGGCACAAGTTTATTATACAAGAAAAATGAAATGCCCGCAAAAATCTTAAGAGTAAAGAGGGTAAGCTTTTGTGCAAGGGTTACAACTCCTGTGTTTCCCAGTTGCTTGCTTCTGGAATGCAGCAGATATGAAAGGGGGAGGATAGAAAAGAATATAATAGTTTCAAAGAATGAACACATTAACTTGTGATATGCAGGAATTTTGATCTTGTGTCTTATTTAGCGAAAGACACTTTTTATATATCAACATGCATCTTTTCCCCCCATTGAGGGAATAAGGTCATTTTAGTTGGCCACTTGTATGGAATTCTTGCATGCTCTCTCTCTCTCTCTCTCTCTCTCTCTCTCTCTCTCTCTCTCTCTCTCTCACACACACACACACACACACACACACACAGATACACGTGCAGACAGGCACACACCTCCATGAATTTATATGCATGTGTTTGTTGTGAGAAGGTGATTAGTTGTTTTTTGAATGATAAATCCATTCTATCCCTCATGCAGGTTTCTAGAGTTGAGCTCTATTTTGGAACCTGGAAGACCTTTTAAAACTGACAAATTGGCCATTCTTGGTGACGCCACCCGAGTTTTGAGCCAGCTGAGAGCTGAATCTCAGGAGTTTAGAGAGACAAATGAAAAGCTTGTCGAAGAGATAAAAAGTTTAAAGGTTGGTTGGTTAGTTATATTCATGCCTTTTTTATGAGTAAAGAGGTTGATAATCCTCTTTGCTAATTTAGGCTTTGCACTGGCACATGATATACTTTGGCTATTAATAGAACTTATCTTCGCTATGATCTTTTGAAAATTTTAGTTCTTACTTTTGCTTCCATGATCTTTCTATGCTTTTATCTCTAGTTTTGAGCATTACTTGTAAGAAACTTGGTTGTTGTAGTGTACATATAGGTTAGCTTTTAGATGTTGGACAATCAAAAGAATTATATTCGTAGCTTTACTGAAGCTGGGATGAGGGTTTTGGGCTCTTAAGACTTGACTGAGAACAAGATAAAAAATTGTGCACCTTCATGATGCAGCTGGAGTAAATTGCAAGTTAACAGGGCATCAATTTAGATGGATTTGGGATAACGGAACCAGCATTCATTACTGGAACCTCTTTTTCTTGTTGGACAAATTTGTGATTGATGAAGTGATTTTTTGGTTGCTCTTGTAAAGGACTTATTTTAGGCATTCAGCTTAACTGGAGTGCCTTGGGTCTTGTGATCTTGGCTGGTCATATCAACTTGATGGAATTACTCCTTGGTTACTGCATGCTGCGGATAGTAATATGATTTGGAGCAGTAAAACATAGGTTCTTGTTACTATTTCTATTGTAGAGATATAATATAAAGCCATGACCTGGATTGCTTGTGCTTGTGATGTGGTGTGAATTTAGTTTTGTTTGAAGATTTAGGTCTTTTTTACTACTAGTCCAGTGTAGATGTTCTATGGCAATCAGGCTTACATGTATCTTGCCATTAATGTATTTTCTTGACATGAAGAAATATATTGAAATCGATTGCCACTTTTGTTATGATTACAGTGATGAGTAAAAGGGTTCTGTATGTTAACAATGTCGTCTGTGACAAAGTGGTTGTGATTAATTTTTTTGCTCTAGCTCATGGTTGTTAAACTCCCGATCAGGATCTTACGATCCTATGATTTTACGATCCATTTTGGCAAAATCGATCCTGGTCCTACCCAATCCGTTGTAGAGGATGGATCTTACGATCTTGGTTACTAGATCTTAGAATCTCGATCCTATCCGATCCCATTTTCAAACTTTATTTTGCTTTATATGTCAGTTTTTTTTGGGGTTATTTTTATGTCATTTTACACTAGGTTCAAATCTTATAAATATATGTTATATTGACCAAATATGTAAGGAAAAACAAAGTGGGACAATCTACATTCACATTCCTACATTGCAACATTCTGAAATAACTAGAGAGCTAAAGGGATTTTGCTCTCTCTCCATCCTCAATCCATTTCACTCTTCAATAATAATTCATCTCTCTCTATCTCTCTCTCAATAGCCGACTAAATGATTACATGATCATTGGTCTACTCTACCTCAACTTGCCATGTTGAACTTTATATAAAAGGTTTTTTTCATACCAGCTCCTCCTCCCTATACCGCAGTTGCAGCACCTAAAGGAGAATTTGGTGTCACTAATGGAAGCAATCGTATTTTGTACAGTTGATTGCTCAACAACAATTGTTTCCTTGCTTTTCTCCAGTTAATCAAATAGCTTAATATATATATATATATATATATATTTTTGGTTTCTTTCCTTTTGCTATATAGATTTTGTTCTTCTTTTCTTGTTGTTCTTTTCCTTTAATCATAGTCATGCGTTGATCCACAAAGCTCTTATTCCACCATTTTTTTTTTTTTTTTTCATGTATCATTTTTGTAATATATAGTTCTTTTTTTCTTTTGTAGTATTATGTAATGTTTATATTTATGCGATTTATTACATCTTTAACATTATTTATGTTTTTGTATAATTAAGGCTAATTTTTTGTCTACCTCTAATGAAAATTATTAATGTAGAAATTATCATGTATTTTTTTCTTTATTTGTAGGATCTTACAATCTTCTATCCGATCCTACGACTTGATCCGTAAACCCCTTGAACGATCTAATGTAGGATCCCGATTTTAACAACCTTGCTTTAGCTAAATGGAAAGCTTGGAATGAATTTACTTTTCAAGTTTTCCTAGTGAATTGAATTATAGATTCTTGTAATTGTTTAATAGTAGAGCTGTCCTTTGTTATCTTTGATGAAGATAATAGAGAATCAACTCAAAAATGTCAAAATAGTCCAACAACCTCAACAAAGAAGCTCAGGAGTCGAAAGAACTATGGAAATCAATCATGAGGAAATGATATCAGAGGATCTCAGTCAAAATTGGCTTAAAAAACAATGAGCCAAATGGTCAAAACAGAGGCTCTGCCAAACCTGTTTTTCCAGCTGTGCAGACTCTGTTTCGAGCTGATTTTGCATTCAAATCTATATCTACTGGAAGTGAATCAGTGTACAAATCTTACATAGATGGAAAGATCTATGAATTTACTTTCCAACAAAAAAAACAGAGCACGATTTGCTATCTTGTGGAGAGAGATATGACTATTTTACTGAAGGGTGTCTGAGCTGTCTGCACACATCTAAACATTCAACAATCCTAATTTTCTATAGCCCACCCCTTTTGATTTTCTTGGTTGTTAGGTGTGTTTTATCAAGAGTCTTAAAGGTGTTTTACATGTTTTTCTTGTCTTCTCCTTAAATGGTGGTAGTCAAAGGTTGGTTGTCTTTCTTTGTTTTCAATCAAGTGTGCATGTATGTCAAAGTCTATGTGTTTGTCAAAATAAGATATATATTTATGAGACTATTGTAAATGGTAATGAAGATAGAGAATTTTCAGATTATGCTTGAAAGTTAGCCTTTGGCTTTCTAAGAAAAAGGAGTTCTTCTTGTTTGCTCTTATCTTTTGGTGGATTTTCGTAGGGTGGCGACCTTAATTCATTTCTTGAGTGTTTACTTATGTTACCTCCTCTTTTTTCTATTTTTCGGTGTCAGGAAATCTATAAATTGCTAGTTCAGACTCCAAGGACGCAGGGCATTGAATTTTCATACTTCTAATTGTTCTTCATGTCTCCCTCTAAAACAGGCAGAGAAGCCTGAATTTCGAGAAGAGAAACTCGTATTGAAGGAGGACAAAGAAAGGATAGAGCAACGGTTGAAAGCTGTGACTGTCTCAACTGCTGGGCTTTTGCCAGCCCCTCCAGCAGCATATCATCCTGGGGCAAACAAGATGCCTGTGTTTCCCAGCTATGGATTTGTTCCAATGTGGCAATATCTACCCCGATCTGCTCGTGATACATCACAGGATCAACAGCTCAGGCCTCCAGCTGCTTAGTAATCCTAGCAAGGATATTTTCACCATTTCCGGATGCTTTATTTTACAATCCATGGATTTTTGGCCCTAAGAAATTGTAAATATTCCTGCTATACTAATTTGACCAACTATTCAACATTGCCTTATTTTTAGGCTGAATTAGCAAGGGATGAATTTAGATGTAATAGTATTTGCTTCAGTAATTTTTCAGTCTTTTTACCATCTCTTTGTTTCTAATTGCATAATACATTCTTCACCGTGGGAACTTTTCCATATTATTGGAGAAAGTTTTGATAACGCAAAATCTTGATATATTTTGAAGTTTGAAGTTGAATTGCTTTTACAAAATCCACTAATATGCCTGATACAGAACTGTAAATTTTATGTACTAGGATGTGCATCTAAAATTATGATGTTTAAGGTTCCTGGGGCAATATTACTTCTCTTCCAAAGGGAAATCTCGTCTTTTGACAGCCTTCAGAGTATGAAAATCTACAAACTTGGATTTTTATGGAGGGAAGGAACATGATAAGAAAGCAAATGAGATAAGAGATGCTAAATTCATTTATTTTGTTTGGTTAGGAAAGAAAAATGACAAGGAAAGGAATAAGAATTTGTCACAAAAAAACTTACTTTTTGTTTGGTTACTCGTGAAAAATTGAACAAATGATATCATGATATATATTTCTTTCATTTTCATTTTTCTTACGTTGTATTTGGATCGATGATTTGGTGAGGGAAAAGAAAATAGAAGAGGATATGAAATTACATCGTATGTTTGGTTGTTAGAAAAAGTGATGCAGCGGCTATTAAGAGAACAAGAAAATACACTCGAATCCGTTGATTCACTACGAATACCGAATTCAGAGTCGTCCTGCAACCTATCGATTCACTACGAATGCTAGGTTCTAGGGCATCAAATACTCGTTGATTTTCGTAGAAAATACCGAATGAGTGAAAAAGGTGCAAAACGCACACAAACTTTTTTAATCATCAAAACTGCTGAAAATGTCTTAAACAATAACATAAATAGGCAACACAAAACCCTAGGTCCGGGACAAAACCGGATTAAAAGGAAAACTGACAAAAAACCCACAAAACAGGCCCAAAACACAAAATAGTCCCAAAACCATATTTAGAAGCATTTTTTCACGATTTCCTAAGCCAGAAAATTATTTCATATTTTTCTCTTTCTCCGGCTCGTCGATACCTTTTCAAAGATATATTATAATGGCGAAACGGAGTTACAAGCTGAAAGTTATGGTCGATTGAAGTTTACCCACCACCGGCCCGGGTATATCGCCATCGCCGCGTTTCCAAATAACCTTCAGCAATGCGATCCGCATCAAAAAGTGAAAGGTAAAATAATATAAAAAGGAAAAAAGTAAGGATTTGAATATCTCATTTTATTTTCTTTTTTCTCACTTTTTTCTTTTTATTTTTTTTTTAATAAATTCGAATTTCAAATGCAACATTAACAAAACCAATATTAAAATATAATATTAGTGTTTGAAGGGTGGTCTGGGGTAATTAATAAGTCCTTTATGAGAATCATTTCTCTCCCTTTCCAAGCTACATCAGGGAAAGGGAGACCAACAAAGTTGGATCTTGGATTTGTCAATGGAAAGGAAAATGAATGAGAAATGAAATTACTTACATATATCCATTTTTATTGGTAACCAAAACAAAAAAAAAAAAAAAAAAAAAAAACATTTTGGAAGTACTTACTTATTTTCTTCTCATTTCTCTGACTCAACAACGAGAATCCAAAATATATATATATATATATATATTAAATTTAGCTTTCACACTTTGTTTTATTTTCCAATCATTTCCATTCGCTTTTATTTTCTTCTACAAATCCAAGATCTAGCATTGTAGCAGTATCAATATACAATAGCATAAGCAAATTATCCAAAAACAAAATCTCAACTGTAGATAAAAATTTTGGACAAAAACTGCCCTTACAAACTCATTCATTTTACCCAGCACAGGGTTACTTGATTATATCTATCCTCCATAAGTGTTCAGATTTCAAGTATCAACATGTAAATCAGAGGCGCACAGGAACTGTAGAAGCAGCTTCTCTATCGTTACTCCTCCCTCGAGAATCCAACAATGGAATCATTCAAAATTGCAGCTTCCATTAACACACAAAGCATGAGACCTACTTACTACAGCAATATGCAGGAGACTGAGGAAAATCGAGAGAGGCGTGAACAAGCCAAAGCCTTTTCCACGGTGATCTCTTCAGCCATCAAGTCCAAGCTTTTTTCCTTTAAAACTCGTCAATTGGGAGACCTGAGACGTGGAAAGCCAGGCAGAAAGCTGGTTAAGAAGCCATCCAGAAGACGGAATTGTTGATTACCCAAATGTATAAATGGCCTAAATCTACTAATTATTTGTGGTTGGTATTAAATGTAAGAGAGAGTCATTCAACCTAGTTATCATAGAAAGAAAGCACTAAAACCATGTGTTGCTAGCTTAAACATCAAATTAGGTACAATATCACATTGGTTTTATCTTGCAATTAGATTTCACATTATTTTTTTTAAATTTACGATGTGTTTTCATGTCTGTTAAAGTAATGGACATCAGTGTCCGATTTTAAAGAATTAAAAAATAATAGAACACCTTTGGATGCTTGTCCAACACTTCAGGGAGTGTCTTTTACAGAGTTCCGACATAGACACGCCATCTTCTTATAAGTATCCATGCTTCTTATACTAAACCAATTAAAGACTTTAAAAAAAAAATGTGAGGCTCACTAATAGAACCAACTATTGAAAAATATGAAGACACTAGACGCGGCTAAAAATCAAGATATAACCATAAAAAATTTTGACGATATGGAAATCTAAATGCCAAAGATGCAGGGCTGAAAAAGGAATATATCAATATCCTTGCTTGGATGCTCATATATTCCAAATTGATCAAGATCAAAAGACCCCTAAAACATCACAACTGCTGATAATATTTCCATTAATGCTATACTTGTCCTAGTACGATATGAAAAACCTAAGTGCCTAAATGTTCAGACAAACGAAAAAGACGAGCAAAAGATAGTTTTCACTCAATATATCACTGAATGTGCAATAGAATGAGGAGGAATATGTAGAACAATCTTCACTTATGTAAAAATGGAGGCTAGACAAGAACGAGAGCAACCTCAGCAGTTTCAAGGACCCAATCACTTATATAGTCACAAGCAGAGCTAGCAGCAGACAATGAACTCTAGAGCTTTCGAGCGTTGATAATAGCGGCTCCAAGCTGTTAGATGGTAGGTATGAGTTTTCCATTCAACCTAAGCAAGGAAGTGCACTATAATTCTGAGTGAAAAATATAAAATGTCAAACCATGCCTTCACCAAATCCAAAATAACACAAATACATAACAGCAAAATACTATATTTATACTTTCTTCATAGCATTCATCATTAGCAACAAGCTCACAAAGAGGCTTCTCTCCAGCTGGTGTGTTCACATTTGCATGGTTTGACATTAGGATACAGAGTTGAGGAATGATTTCCAAAATATATAATAGGATTTTGGTTCAAATTTCGTTAGGATCTATGCATAGGTGTTGGCCGGGTTAGCAACAACCAAAACCTGGAAGAGACAAGCCAAAGTTTATCCTCAATCATGTTATATGAAATATACAATCTTGTCATTTGCTATGAGTACAAGGCAAACTATAGTATCTTACCCCGACAGTTCATTACAAAACACTAGTGCTTTACATATGACACGAGCAGCTTTTGACAATTTCTGAGAGTTGTTAAGGGGGGAAAAAAAAAAAAAAAACCTTCGGAACAACTATTGTAGAATGTTTTAAATCTTCCACCACTCTAACCAGAAATATAAAATAAGAACAAGAACAAGAATAATGTGCCAAATATATGTTCTCAATAGTACTTGTGGGACAGTGTTACTTCTAATCTGTATGTAGCACATTGCAAGCTCTAATTGCAGAGAAAATATTAAAAGCTTCATACACTATGCATTAGTAGAATAAAAGTATAATTTCTAGTTCAACTTTTGCAGTTATTTGTTCTCTTTATTCCAAGTGTTTCCATAGGCCTATCAAAAATTTGCAAACTATTTTCTATCAAATGTCCCACAATTATTTATTCTATCTTCTCAAAACGACAATCACCTTGCAATTTGCAGCAGTGCTTGAGATTTGTAAATAGCAACATTCTTTGATATCACATCTTTTCTTTCCCTGCCTTCTTTCCTAGTGAATTCACCAACCATGACTGCAATGTTGAGCAATAACACCTGATACAAATATCATGTTAGACCCACTTCAGCAGAGGTAAAGGTATCTCAAAATCTCAAACACAAAACAATAATTTAAACCAAAAAAACATACAGTAGAAAAAAAAAAAAAAATGATGCATCATTGATTTTTTTTTTCTTGCTGATAAGAGCTGAATCGTTGACTTCATGCAGTGGAAACGACGGATTGGGAGTTTCCTTCCTTTTAAGGAGAGGGCCTGCAGAATCCACCAACTCCATTTTCACTCCATTCAATGCCTCAGCAGCAGGTGGAACATCAAACATATGAAGGATCACAGGCTGGTCTACAATAGTTTGTCCTGCAAGTACCAACAACAATCTCCCAATACATTGCTTCACAGAAGAAGTATAACAGAATATCAAGGTGATTCTTTTTTGTTTTGGTGATAAGTTAAAATTAAATTGGCTTACCCTTGTGAAGAAAAATCCAAATTGACAACTTCTGAGTGAAGTGCATGTCATAGGCTAAAAATATGCTTGGAAATCCATAGAACTTAAAATATTAAATTAGAGGTGTGTTAAAATAATAGTAATTTGTAATAATAATTTCTACAAATAAAATTGTCAATGAAAGAGATAAGCAAATACCTATTGTCAATGAAAGAAATAAGCAAATACCTATTATCACTGAAAGAGATAAAATTTTCAATGGAGAAGATAACATTATGAATATTGTATTATCTATTTTACATGTATGTACATCCCTTGACTTTCCTATAAAAGGGAGCTAACTTTTGTATGAAGTGGCACCACAAAAAAAAATACAAAGTTTTTCACTCTTTCTCAAATCTCTCTCTCTTTCTCTCTTGATTCCACCACCTTTGCACCCAACAAAGTAGAGCTCTTACAGGAAGTTCGCCTATTAAATAACTGATTCTACTATTTCAGACATTTATTATGATTTCTAAGGTTATTTTGCTGGAAGAAACAAATTTATATTCTGAAACCTTCAGGATGTGTTTTGATGTCCCACATGAATAGCGTACAAAGTACATGAATCTTAAAATGCAGATACTAGGGAAAAGGTAAATAGCACCAATCTCTCTAATGATTTGAAATAAAATAAATTTTCATTTCGGCAAAAAGAAAGACGTGAACAAAAAATGCCAAAGAGGACACAATGAAGGATTCTACTTCTACTACAAGTAGAGGCCCGAATTTATAGGTTTGATTTTGACCTAAAAATGCCATATAAAGCCGAATGAGTCTGTTCAAACTCAAGGGGCATTCAAATTCCACGTGGTCTACAATCTGCGTGCGCAAAATCCTTAGCTTGAGGTGGCTCTACAACAACTATTTAATTTGGTCAAGTAGATTTCGTTTTCCCTTGCTGGAGATCAATGCAAAAGCATAACATCCCAAAACTTTTCCCCATGCTTGTAAGTGAAGACTACTATATATTTCCAACACTCACTGTTCTAACAAAACAAGAAAGTTCGAACCAAAAAAAAAAAACAGTTTTGAGGAACGTCCTCGACCAATTATAGACTGAAAAGAACAGGTCAACTTAAGCAAAGACAAAATAGTAAACAAAGCACACAAGTTGCACACAACAAACTACAGATACAATCAATTTGCACTTAAGCTTCTGGGTCTTAGAACTTATGATTAATTTGCAATTAGCATGTATTACATAATTATGTAGAAACACTCGAACTCTGTTTTTGAATGCTTTAGGCATACTTCTAATCTTCAATGCCTAGAGGGTAGAAAAGAATCTCAATCCATTCGGAAGCGTCTTCAAATTCTCATGGCTCTCAAAAGTTGAAGAAGAAAGATTAGGCATGGTTCCACCATCCACCCTCTTATCTATTCCTCTAACTTTGGCAAAAAGAGAATTAGACACTTGAGATGAGGAAAACCATGAGCTGAGCAAACCATTTCCTTTCCCACGAAGGCTTCATATAAAAAGAGAAGCCTTAAGTTAGGCAGCTTCTACAATGTTGCCTACGGTCTTTCCTTAAGTTTAGAGCGTTTCAAGGTTAGAAACGGTGAGGCTTCGACAACAACGGTGGCAGTATTATCCGGCCTGTACCTACATTTTTCGGGATTTTCCGGCTTGCACTGACTTTTTTCAGATCGGTTCGTATTGTCTTGGAGAAAAACCGGTACAAGACCCAGTCAATTCGTCCCGGCGAATTATCCGGTCTGTACTGACATTTTTTGGGAATTTTCACTGTCTCATCGCTTTCCAGTATACCGGACTGCCCAGAATTCAAAAATTTTTTCACTTTTTTATTTTTTATACAATTGCTAACATAAGTCAGGACTGTACGATAATCCCAACAACTATCGCACAGCCGTGGCTCTAATTGTGAACCATTGTTAATGTGACTATCATCAACCTCGGACAATTGTCACATAGCCACAATTAATGTTAACATTTTTTCTTTTTTTTATTATCTGTGCGGCAGTTCAGCGAGCATTTATTGCACTCAGACAAAACACAAAAGACAGGCTGTCACTTGTCAGAGGTGGCGTACAAATGTACAATGACCCCTTCCTCTCTTTCTCTCAAATTACATCTGAATACTATTAAATTTTTTTATGAACATATAACTATTATGTAAATGCACACATTCATACATATATATACATAAATTTTAAATTCTTATCCCTACTCAATTAATTATTTCGTTTTTTATTATTGAGTAATCTGATATATAAACTCTTCCTGAAACAAAAGCATTTGATTTCTGTTGTAGTATGGGAACATTATCAAAAAATTTATTCATAAATAATGCTTCTTATGAATAATATCATGTTATTTGTTAAGTATATTTATATCAAAATAATTTGACATTCAACAATATTAGATAACCGTTTTATATTCTAAATTTTATAAATAAATATACATATTTCTATAACAAAAAATTTAACATCAAATTCAAAAACGATACACTGAAATGTATTAGTACTGATATGTACCGTACCAATAATAAAAACGATACACTGAGTGATATAAAATTGACACTATATTCCAAATAAGTTGATAGTTTTTTCTTCATACTCTCTCTTCTTTTTTTTTTTTTCTTTTTATCTATCCCCTTTCGATCTTCTTTGCATTTAATTAGGTTTCTAATAGACATGGTTATGCGCTTGCTTTTTAATCAATAGAAAATAGTCCCATCACGAGAAATATGTCAAAACTCAATAAGGTTCACACATTCTGTGGCCAACCTCTTGATTCCAAAACCCAATCAAAAGATGGTTTCATTGAATATCGCACTTTAATCTTTTCAAGAAATCCTAACAATTATAACCTTATGACTCCTATATCAGGGCTATACATGACCATATTTTCTGGGTAAGAGATGCGGCCCGCTCTCCAACCACATTTATCATCATGCTCAGCAAAAAAACAAAATAAACCCACATTGATCCCCAGCTACATTGACTGATCTTTTCACCATTTTTCTTCTCCCATTTGCGGCTTTGACAGAGAATAATCGTTTTTGTGCGATGTGTTGAACGCGAGATATATATATATATATATATATTCTTGCAATATTGTTGTGTGTCAGTGAAGTGAAGAAGTGTGAGATTTGGAGTGTGTAATAAATTGAGATGGGAAATGATCATAATTACCAAAATCGAATTGGTCATCAAATTAGTGAAGATAGCAATTTATGATTTATCAGTTCTAACTGGTGGTTCAATTTATAGTATAAAATTAAATATGTTTTATATATTCTATATTATATGTAGTAAAAAAATAAATACTTGAAAAATGTAATTAAAAAAAAGGTTGGGTGCTACCAATTTTTCCAAAAGTTCACGTGTTCAAGTTGACAAGAAAATTGATACAAAAATTTCACACCTCTTCCTTCCATTCCTTTGTCTTATTTATACATCTCTCTCGTGAGCTCTCTAACTAACTGTAACTCCAACTAACTACTACCTAGGGGCCAACTAACTAACAAACTGGTTAACCGCTTATAACCGATTTATTCTCTGCACTGGAGGTCATATGTATACTGTCTTATTCTTCTACATGTATAGAGGTAGATTTCGTGTTTCAAATCAATGATGCTTGGGGGCCGCATTAATAAAGCAACTTGACCGTTGAGTCGAGAGGAGAACTCTCTCTCTCTCTCTCTTAAGGTGATACGTTGTACTGCGCTCTCCAAGTATGCTTGTTCCCCTTCTTCCTTACTATGGCAAATCTTTGTGAAATAACTTCGATGAGAAGAAAAAAAAAAGGCGTTAAGAGACCCTCCTGGCCCAACCCTATACACTCTAAGATACATCTAATTCTTAAAGCAGTAAATGATGAGGGCCAATTTTCATACTTAGACATGATAGTTAGTAGCTTGGGATGGTGAAGTTTAGAGATGACACTGTGATGATTTGTCAATATTGCATACAAATGTAGATGAAATGAAAAGGAAATCCATTGATCAAACATAAATTGAGGACATTCATTTCATACTTTAGTAACGCCTCATCATCCCAACCTTTGTGCTAAGGAAGCCGTAGTCCATACCGGTCACCTACTCCATTTAGATGTAAAAGGCAGTCCCTTACAGAAGTACTTGGAGACATTCAATATCAAGAAATGAACATATAATATTTCACCCATTTCTTCTTTGTTATTGTTATTGTTCTGGTTTTATTATGGTCATCTCCTCCTCAATCATTTGCAAATCAAGGGATCAAATGAGAATCTATGTTTTAAGGTTCTTCTTTCATGTCTCTTCCAGCCAAAGTAACTACTGGTATTTTAGTGTCTTTATGCTCTTCACAAGCTGGTAATGATTGCACTTTCGGCTTCATTTCTTCTTGATCTCCTTCTTTACCCCACAGCAGCACGTATAGACCGACAATGACGATAACTCCCCCTACTATGCTGAACAAAACAAAGACGGATTTTCAGAACTCAGCAACTCAATCATCTCTCTCTCTCCCTCTCTCTCTCATTGAATATGTAGATATCAATTTACCTGCCCATATAAAGTCTTTCACCGAAGACAAAGTATGCTAGGACTGCCACTAATATTGTCGTTAGAGGATTAAACATTGTCACAAAAACTGGCCCTTTTTCTTCTGTGCACCATAACTGGATGAAGATTCCTAAGCCGGAGATCACTATTCCCTGCCACCAGACAATTGACAGTAAACCTCATGAGAAAAATCTGATTTAAATTCTGGGTGATGTGAGATTATTGAACCCCTTACAGCATATATGGTAGACCAGAAGTCAATGTTGAAACCAATGGTCCAAGCAGCTGGTTTATGTTCTACAATCACAGTGAAAACTGCTGATTGTGCAGCTCCAACAAAGCACATCCATGTAGTTAGTGATAGTTGTGCTGGATATCTCTTCAAAGTAAATGTCTGCAATATTCAGGAGATGCTTCACATTCGGATATGTCCATATCATCTATATATATATATATATATAGATATAGAAAAATTGCTTGTAGTATGGTAGATTTTCATATCAAACTACTTCCTCAAGCTTATGCAGGAACATTCACACAAACTAGATAGATTTCATGCATTTCATAAATGATAGCTAGCCACAGAGGGCGTGGGTAGAGATCCAACTTGAGAATTCATGCTTTGCATTAAGGCCAGCTGAACATTGGGCCACTCCTATGGTTACCATCTGTCTGATTTATTCATTCAAATCAATGAGGATACAGAAAGCAGTTACTCGTCTCATCATTCTTGTCTGTCAGTTCATATTCTCTAGTGTCAGCTGGAAAGCCACCCATTCGGAAATGTATATATTCCTTGAAGTTCTGATCTTCACATATTTTATTAAGACTTGTTATTTATGCATTATCTTCAAATAGATTCACCAATTAATGGATCTGGACTTTCAAAGCTTTAGATGAGTCTATGATGCAACTTTCAATTTCTGAAACAGAGATCTACTTCGACAAAAACCAGCTGAGCATAGAATAGATAGAGTTTGGGTTACAAACCTGCATAATGTACCACATAGACCATGTTATACAGCTTGCCACAAGAAGAATCGAACCCTTCAACCAGTCCTCTTGGATGGTTGTTTTCCCGTGAAGATAGATTAGAGGAGGCCCTAGATTCCTCACAATGGATCCCTTGTAAAGTGTCATGGTCATGACTCCACCCAGGGAAACCAAGGTTCCAACAATTTTGGCTATCCCACGAGGATTTCGAAGATCAAGAACCTCTAACCTACACAAGCACACTACTTCAATATACAATAATATATATATATATATATATATATTGTGGAGTTGAGGCTTCATAGATCAAGTGAGATGATGACCTGAGTACAACTGCTATTACAAAAGTCAGGGAAGCTATGGTGTTGACCATTGATGCAACAAAGGTCGGGGAGGTGTATCGCAAGCTTGCAAAATACATGTTCAGAGTCAACCCCACCCTGTAATAATTGAAAGACTAGTTAGTTATCTTCTCAATGTTGTTTATAAGCTTAACACCAATATGATCTTACCCCAGAAGAGAAACAACAAAAATCTCCAAAAACAGAGCTACTGTCAACTTTGGCCTTGTCTGCCTGCATCGAAGAATGAACAGTCGGTATTATTTGCCTGTGATGAATGAAAACTTAACATAACCTGCATTACATACGGAACAACCCATATATCTATTGCATAAATGAAAATGCTTGAGAATCTCAATTCTTAGTATTACAACCAGAGATGAGCTGTGGGTCTAATTTCCCCACATTACATGGAAATTGATGCTATGCGTCTAATTTTCGCACATTTACATAGAAATTGATGCATATACACAAAATATTTACCTTTCAAGAAAATAGGCAAAAGGTAGCATCGCAAAACCAGCTACTATATGTCTGTAAGTTATGTAGACATAAGGATTCATCCCATGATTGAAGGAAGCCTCGGTAATGAAATATAGAAAAGTATAGCCTATCTGAGCCAGAACCATTAGGAGGTGTGGTTTAAACCTCCTGTAGGTGCCAACACGAATACTTGCATCAACCGCCATTAGCTCCTTATGCTTCTTCCTCCTTAACAGATTGTATGATCTCCAATGCGTCTCTAAATATATAAGAAAGATGGAAGAGTTCGTTTTAATTTTATTCTTATTGCATGTTGCTGGCATCGTGTTCTTGATTAAATTCTTGTTGATGTGCTGACAATTCCCCGACTCAACCAAAAAGAAAGGAGAATACAATATTCTCATGCACGTCCGTACATGAAATTTGAGATACCAACATCCTCCAAAAACCCATGCATCACTGGGAAAAGTCAGATCCTTGCTGAAATTAGAAGCTGTTAGTGCTTAAATCTGTAAAAAAAAAAAAAAAAAAAAGATGAATAATTGCATTCAAGGCACGATTAATATCGTTTTTTTTAAGACGATGTTCGCCCTCACCAATTCTCAGAATCTAGTGTGTATTGGGTTA
>CM065387.1:9350000-9525000 GCA_033060915.1 Euryodendron excelsum | reverse complement strand
ATGAATGGAGACTGACTGGCCGCCTCCATAAGTCACAGGGTGACAGAATATCGGGAAAGCTAGTTTGATCATAAGTGCAAGCAAGTTTTGTGACAGTTTTTTTATTGTAAAGTGACATAAATTGAGGCTTTATGAGTAACACATGACGGAAAAAAAGGCACCTGATGGCAAATTAAAGAACAAATACAGCCCTGAAAATCAAAATTGCAAAAGGCGCCACTGCTTTCTGCTTTTTCCTCAGCTAGACCAAAATCCAACCAATCCATCAATTGCTCATACTCAACTTGCTTGCTTAGTTCCGCAAGAAGATAAAAACACATAACCATAGCGGCTACTAAGAGGAAAGGAATGGACTATTATTGTTTCCACATAGAGGAAACATGAGTAGATAACGGCCGTCTCTTGACTAATGAAAGATAGGTATACTAAAGCACTTATTTCCAAGGGGGAGCCCCCATTTTTCCCCTTCGCTCGGCCCGGTGATGTCTAATGACATCAGATTTCTCAAATGAAGTGAAGTTGTCCAAAAGGTATTTATAACAGGCAGCACTACTGCTAATTCCAATTTGTTAAAGGAATGGTTTTAGCAGTGCACCGTAGTTTGATTACCACAGCTGAATATTTATTAAATAGTGTTAGTGCATAAATTTATAAAAGAAAGAAAAGTGCGATTAATATTATTTTTCTTAAGACGATATTCGCCCTCACTAATTTTTAGAATTTGGTGTGTACCGGGTTAATAGCGAATCGTCTCCGGAATACAATGAGCCTAGAAAATTTGTAATTTTGACTATGTGTTGCACACACGAAATTAGACCCAAATACCCTCTGATTATCAAGTCTATCAAGAATCTAAATGTCTATATCTACAGAAACAAATTTCAAAGATGATAAATAATAAAAATTAGAAAGAATCAAGAATTGTAATGCCTTTTAATATAGAGAAGTTGCAGAAAAAATATGTATCTATTGTCTGCGAATCTGCCATATTTTTATAGACATTTTGGTGTCTTTTTGGACCAGACATAACTGTTAGAATTTAAAAAATAATTGATTTCTAATAGTTATTTATAGGTTTAAACACAACCGTCAAATCGGCTTTTCTAATCTAACGATGGAGATTGCACCTATTTATTGTTTGATCCAATCATTTATCACACCTTTATGATCATGTGTGATGCCAAGTGCGCTACTAAAGTGTCACATTGCACCATGCGACTTGCATGCAAGACGTGCGCGTGGCACATATGTGACTTGGCACACTTGCTCACACTTTAGTGCTACACCCAATCATTGCTATAAAGCAATACATAGAAAGTTGTTGACATTTATAAATGCCTTACAAAATTTTTCACTTTCTAATGTAGAATTCATTTAATAAGGTAATAAAAATTTTCTTCAAAGCTAGTCAAAATGATTTTGAAAAATCCCTAAATTACTACATATATTATATATTTTGAAAATATTTTCAACAATCCCCCACTACTGGACTGCTAAGCTATCAAATAGCATTCGTCAAAATGACTTCCAAATTCCTAGAATCCTCAGGTGAGTCTTCATTATCCGTTTCTTTCATACTCAATGTCATACCAATATTAAGGTAGTTGATTTCGATTTGTTGTGGATGATGTAAAAACCAGCAAGCTACGGTTTCAAAGCCACTTTTATTCTCTCATTATATTTTTTCATATGACCATAGTTTTGACATATAAAGAATGCGCTGTAACATAGAATTGAATTATTGCAGCGGTAGAACTGACAAGTTCAAATTAATGGTACTGCAAGGACATAGAAAGATGAACAACATTGACAGGTAGGGGAATTTATTGTAGACATCCTGTACGTCACATGATTTCACAAATTATATGGCCCTGTATACGGTAGAATGATAAAAGGGGGTTAAGTAGCCACCCCAAATCGGTTTTCAGAAAAATGCTTTATTGAGATGGGTTCAGTTTTCCGTGATCACAAAAGATTCTATATATATGTTAAAATGGACAAAGAGAACATATCATTTAGGTGGTTAACATCCTTTCTGCAGCACAATATGTGCAGAGTGAATTGACTAAAACTCTTCTTTTCTGCTAATTTTCTTTTTGTTGAGGTAACTGTTTTAACTTTTCACAACATTCATCTAACCAGTAAGGTCCATCAGTAGGACAAAAATTAGATATCATGAAGCAATGAGGCCAATTTGGAAATTCAACACATTACACCTAAGAATTTTTAGCTGCTTATGTCAAAAACAAAGAACAATACGACAATTTAGCGGTACACAAATCATTATGTACGAGAAACGAAATGGATATGCAATCATCAGACCACCTCCTCATCCAAACGAGGAGATGGTAATGGAGATGACGAATAAAATCACAAGATGGTTGAAGTCTTTCTAATATGGTAATTAACTGACCTGTCATTCATTGGTCTAATAGACTAAGGGCTGCGTTCACGGTTTCACCTAATATATTCCCCCCAGCGCGAATAGTACGCAAATGGTAATGATCTTGTGCAAGTGAAATTAGCTAATTGGAGATGACCGGAAGGGCTTCGCAAAGAGATGCATAGGAGGTTTAAGGACAAAATGTTTTCAAAGTATGTTCATGTCGTGTTGATTGAGGAGAATTTAAGCCCAACAGAAGCTCTTGTCCAGTTGTCCCTAATTTGAGAAGGAGATCATCACTTGCTGCCAGCATTACCAAATGCCAGGCAGGTGCTATTCTATTGGACCTTTACATGTTTGTCTCACCTTAATGTGAAGAAATGCAGCTGGTCCCATAATCATGACTTTGTTTTTTCCTTTTCTTTTCTTTTTATGTAACAAAGCATTGTCGAGTTCATAATTACAAGACCTGAACAAGGCTTAATACTTCCAAGGATAAATTAAGCCCTAGTTGATTGAAATTACCAAACAGATTTAACTTGTCTTCAGTTGTTACAATCCGATTCTTCTTTCAAACATCAACCTTCTACGAAATATGAAATGCTTTCCAGAACACATAAATTTGATGGATTGAATGCATGAATGAACTTGAATAAACCAAGAAATAGCTTCCTTCTGAAGAACAATTTAGAACAGACTAACAGAATAGATTGTAAAAGATGAGAGGGGAGCATGAAGATGATTATAAAGAAAACAATGAGTAAGCAAGAGGAAATACCAGAAAGCTGTGATATTGAAGAAGCTATCAGTAGTTGCCATAGAAGCAATTGAACCAGCTGCAAACAAGCACTGAGAAGTCCTAAGAACAAGCCCAGTAATGGTTCCAGGAGCCCAAGCAAAATGCTTCATTTTCTCTCTCCAAAATCCAAGAAAACACTCAAGCTCTTGATGGGTGAGTGAAGGTACCCATCTATTACACTCATCCAAAAATGGGATTGGTCATCGAGAGAACCCAAAAGCAAAGACCTTTTCAACAAAACCTTGCTGAAATAAAAGTCATACAAGTCCAAACAAAGAAACCCACTCTAGATGGTATTTAGCTTGTAGGCTAAATATAAGACTAACGAGTAAGGATTATCCCAGTCCAACCTCATGTTGTGGATACCCAATGTGATTAAATGGTATTTGATTAGCTACACTAATATCTCAGATTTACATTAGAATTTATGTGTGATTGTTGAATTTGTTGTAAAATTATGATTATTGGATTATCGGAGAGATGAATGTGTCTAATTTTATATATTTCTCATGACGTAATTATTTCGTATTAATTGCAATATTCAAAACTTGCACTTCTGATCAATTAGCAATATTCACTCCATTAATAATTGTTAAATTTAACAAGAAATAGAAATGTGGCTGTCACATTATATAATTTGGCACCATTTTTACCCTTTAAGTTTCTTCTTTTAGGTCTAATTAAATAAACCAATTGTTAAGTCAATTGACAAGCACACGTTGAATTTTCATTCATCTTCCAAACAGATATTAATGATAATTAACATTATAACTTCCACAAAACTGCAAGATTTTGACTGCAACACTTGAAAGTGTAGAGATCGTAGTGAGATCTAAGATTAACCATAAAAGTATATAGTGTAATTTACCCAAACTTCATTAGTTTAAGATATGCTATGTCTGTGTAACCTTTGCACTGGAATCCTAGGTCTCCTCTCATCTGAAATGACCATAGTTATCATAATCGAACCGATCATAGTTATTATAATCGAACCAGACATTGAACTGGTCAAAGCACTGATTTTCGATTCATTGATTCAACTAGTAGTTTAACCGGTATTATAGTGTTATATATACTTTAGTTATTATATAGCCTATATATATTAAATATGTTAAAATTAGTCACCAATCAAGTAATGGTTTTGTGCTAAAGTGGTCAAACTTTTCATGCTAATCACAAGTACAAATTTTCATCTCAATGTAAACTTAAAACTTTGAAACTGTTTGAAAAGTCAAAGTTGGTGACTGGTTTGAACCGACTGATTAAACTAGTTAATTTTTCAAAATTAATTGCATAGTATCAATTAAGAGTTTGGTTTCCGATTCAATCAATTGAACCGTTCGATCTGATTCGATTCTAATAACACTATGAACACGACCATGGCCTGAATTTTCTCCTCTTTAGAGTGTGCAATAAGCATGTAACAAAATGGCTCGTTGAGTACGTAATTTACCCAAACTTCATTTGCCTTTGGTTCCTCGTCATTATATCATATTGTTCACCTGAGCAAACCTGTTTACAAAATAAATTAATAATGCTTGTCTTCCACTTTCTATTACCATGTTTTACTTTCTTCTTCTTGTTCATTTTTTTTTTAATTTTTGGAGGGAAGAGTTGACAAGTAGCAGAAGAGGTGAAGACAGAAGTCTACCCTCTCCTCTCCCTTTTTCTATTATTTCTTTCGTCATTTTTTCGTTTTGAAGGACTTTGATTGGGCCAGATAAGCTGGGTCTAGGATACCTCAAGCTCAGCCCCATATATTTTTTAAAAAACTGAGGTCGGCCCAATATCCTGCGTTGTATTGCCTTGGTCTCAGATTCATTAAACTTGAATTGGGCCTAGATCAAGTTTAACATCAAATTGAATCCAACCTTAATTTGTTGATCGATTTATCGCTGCGTATTAAAGAAACACTCGGTGGTTATCTATACTATTATAAAGCAAATCTTTAGATTTGGTGAAGCTGGTAAAACTCTAAATTTAAAAAAATATCACTTTTAGTTATAGACCAAAAATTTTTTAAAAAACACATAAATTACTAACATTGTGCATGTCTTTATCTAACTTAAAGGATAAAAGAGTAAAATACTAATTTAAATTTTGTAATCACCCACTAATCATTTCTTATTTATTCTCTCTCACATATTTAAACTAACCACCTACGTAGTGGGGGCACCCACTCTAGTAATCCTATTATTGCTGCCCATAATTCTTAACAATTGTTATTGCCAAGCCCAAACCCAAGGCTTCGGCCTTGCACATCCCTAGTAAACTCTTTCCACCACAACCACATTTGATTAAGATATTGTTCTCTGGTCTCTGCGCTCTTTTCCACCCCAATCTCATTGACTTCGATATATTCTTCTCTCTACTTTTTCCAATCCATTTCTCTCTTCTTCTCCCACTCTCTTTTTTTCTTTTTTAATTTTTTTAAAAACTTGCATATAATATACCACTCTTTAAATTGAGAAATTATTTAATACTTTTAGTGCTAGGTAATATTGTAACAGACACAATGCTTGTGAATCCTGTTATTATGTGTTGGTATTCAGCATACTGACACGAGACATTGTAAATATTAGCTACTTGACTAATATATTAAAGAGTAATAATGCTATATATAATACTATTTTTTAATTTTTTTTTTAACTTCTAAACACAAGATTATAGGATTTATATTAATAAATTTATGTAAGATTCATTATTTGTGTTTAGGAGGGTAGAAAAAAAATTGTATATAATTTAATTAATATCTCATAATATAGGTTAGACCTATTAGTACCCAATAATTTTTCATTCGATTAATTATACTTAAAGATAAATAATAAAAAAATAAAAAGATAGAGTAAGAAAATAAAAACAAATAAAAAATGAAGTCCACGCATTAACTTTCCGTCTTCTCCTCCTTATCTCTCTCTCCAACTACTTTACCCTTTGCAATTTGCACAAAGTCAAGAGCAAGATGGTTGTATAGTTCTGATCTCACATAGGCACACACAGAGAGAGATGGCCATTGACTGTCTGTGGCACGATCATCCTCTACAAATGAGATCTGTGCTCTCAGATGCCAAAGCTTTCTGCTTTGTTTGCTTGCAATCCGTATCAGGCTACAATTACCGTTGCCCCATCTGCAACTTCTTCATCCACATATCTTGCCTCAAATTACCCCTCGAATCTCTGCATCCACTCCACCAAAACCATCCTCTCACCCTCCTCAGCAACCCACCTCCCAATAATGGCGGTAGCATCTCCCAAATCCAATGCAATGAATGCAAAAGCCCTTGCTCTGGCTTCACCTACCACTGCGCAGCCTGTTCTTTCAGCCTTCACCTCCATTGTGCTTCAAAACAACGCGCTTTCAAACTTGAAATTCACAAGCACCCTCTCACTTTCTTCGTCTCGCCGCCTAGCGGGTTCGAATCGTTTCATTGCTACGTTTGCGGTGATCTCGGTTATGGTTTCAATCTGGCTTGCAAAGCCTGTGATTTTGAGGTCCATGTCGAGTGCTCTGCACTGCCCGTCACCGCCACAAGTACCCGTCACCGGCACCCCTTTTCTCTCACCTCCGTCCGCTCCATTGACGACGGCTCTGGCGAATTCTACTGCGACATTGTTTGCGAGGGGGAAGTGAACCCAAGAGCCTGCGTGTACTACTGTGCTGAATGTAACTATATGGCACATCTCGCTTGCCTAACCTCTCCTTCTAAGCCCCATATCAAACTTGCTTACAAGGATGTTGATATTTCATCGTCGAATCCACAAACAGTTCAAAGTGGATTTGGTGTTCAATTTGAGTTTCAAATGGGTCAAACTGATGATGATGGCCTTATTAATCTGAGACGCCGTATTTTTGAGCAATTGAGAAATCAGCCGGTGGAGCTTGAACATTTTAGCCACCAGCATCCCTTAGTGCTCCGCGATGAGCAGAAGAAAGACAGAGTCAGCTGTCATGGCTGCTGGGAAAGAATCCGTGGCCTAGCCTATAGTTGCGCCCAATGCAACTATTTTCTACACCAGTGGTGTGCCGAATTGCCTCAAAAGATCCAGCATCCGATCCATCCTGAACACGCTCTCACCCTTCTTAAAACAGCGCCAAATTACTCTGGGTGCAATGCTTGTGATGAGCCTTGCGATCTCTTCACTTACAATTGCGAGCGTTGCTCTTTCAACCTTCATGCCATGTGTGCTTCCATACCGAACCCACTTAGAAATGAAATTCACCGGCACCCTCTCATTCTCGGCCGGAGGAGATCCAATCAAGTTTGGTGCAAAGTCAGTGGTAATCAAATGACTCGCGCCATCTTTGAATGCGAAATGTGCAATCTTGCGCTTGACTTCAGATGTGCATTGTTGCCACAGAAGATTAGACATAGATGCCATGTGCATCCCCTCGGCCTCGCCTTTATTCCTGTTGAAGATGATGATGATTCAGGTGAATTTTACTGCCATGCTTGCGAGAAAAGGAGAGATCCCAACCACTGGGTCTACTGCTGCGCAGATTGCGAATACACTGCTCATATGACTTGTGTGGTTTCTGATCTACTTGGAGGTCGTCCATCAGAGGGACCCCTTCAATATAACCATCACGAGCACCTTCTTAGTCTCATCACAAAATCCCCTTTCGATCCTTCTTGAGACTGGCTGTGATGACCCTTCGCTCGTTTTAAAATCTTTGGAACATGGAGCTGTGTTTGTCCTCAGCCTGCAATGTGCTGTTATCTGTTATATCTCTCCCTAGACTTTGTTTGAATCACTTATGTTTTGCCATTATTATGATGGTTGCAAGAAAGAATCCCAAGTCCTGTAGTTGCTGGTCCTGCCGATTAGAGTTACATTGATGTGTTGATCTCAGTATATTTGTGATTGTTAGTACTCATGTCCAAGATCAAGCAGAGTAATATCTTCATCTAGTGGAACCATTGCAACAAGAACGTGTTTGAACTGATTTATATTCTGCAATTTCTAAGGCTACTGGTATGTTGAAACTTCTTTGGATGTTGCAAGTAGAGGTTGGAGAGCTTCTTTTTTTTTTTTTATGCAGTATTTAGATTCTGAATTTGTTGAGAAAAAAAAAAAGAAAAAAAAAATTATGAAATTAAATCGTATGTTTGAGTGTGAGAGAAAATAGAGGGGTAAAAAAACATAAAAAAAAAAATAAATAAGAATTTAAAAAAAAAATTTATTATTTTCTTTTTGATAAATTTGAAATCACATAGCATGACTGTTCAAGGGTTAAATGGACTTTGTATTTTATGGACAAGCAGCATTAACATTTCCAGAATGTTCAACTTAGAACTAGCAAGAAAACGATCAAACTCAACAGCTAGCCAATATCTTTCCCTTTTGTTTGGTACTGTGGCATGACAAAACCCATGTTAAAATCTGGATTGAAAAATGCAGAGGAAATCTACTAAAACGCAGAATTTGACGACAATCTCGAGAACAATCCTGCTTAAAAAAGATCTAAGACGGGCAAAGGGTCATCAGAGTCGGTCTCAAGAAGGATTGAAAGGGGTCTCAAGAAGGATTGAAAAGGAATTTTGTGATGAGACTAAGAAGGTGCTCGTGCTGGTTATATTGGAGAGGTCCCCCTGATCGATGGCTTCCAAGTAGATCAGGAACCACACAAGTTATATGAGTAGTATATTCACAATCTGCACAATAGTACACCCACTGGTTTGGATCTCTCCTTTCCTCATAAGCGTCACGGTAAAATTCATCTGAATCATCTTCAACAAGAACAGGAACAAAGGTGAGAGTGAGAGGATGTACATGGCATCTATGTCTAACCTTGTGTGGTAACAATGCATATCTGAAGTCGAGCTCAAGATTGCACATTTCGCATTCAAAGACAGTGCCAGTGTTATCTTCACCACAAGCCTGGCACCTAACTGAATAGGGTCTCTTCCGACAGAGAATGAGAGGGTGCTGATGAGACTAATTAAGGAGGTGCTCATGATGGTTATATTGGGGGGTCGCTCTAATGGAGGACCTCTAAGTAGATCAGAAACCACACAAAAGTAATATGACCCGTATATTCGCAATTTGCGCAGTAGTACACCCAGTGGTTTGGATCTCTCCTTTTCTCACAAGCATGACAATAAAATTCACCTGAATCATTATCATCTTCAACAGGAAGAAAGGTGACAGCGAGAGGATGTACATGGCATCTATGTCTAACCTTGTGGGGGTAACAATGCACATTTTTGAAGTCGAGCTCAAGATGCCACATTTCGCATTTGAAGACAGTGCCATTGCTAGCATTGCCACAAGCTTTGCACCCAACTGAATAGGGTACATCACAAGCATTGCACCTGAAGTTACCTGGCGCCATTGCAAGAAGGGTGAGAACGTGTTGAGGATGGATCGGATGTTGAATCTTTCGAGGCAATTTGGCATAACACCAATGGGGAAAATAGTTCCATGGGGTGCAATTGCAACTATAGGCTACGCCCTGGATTTATTCCCAACATCTATTGCCTATGACTCCACCCTCCGGCTGTCCGGCGACTTTCAGGCAGTCTTTTGACCAACTTTCGGAGGGAAATCAGAGGTCGGCCGGAGGATGGCCAAAGGAATGACAGATGTTGGCCGGATGATGGCCTGAGAGACACCGGAAGTTGGTCGGAGGATGGCCGGAGGATGGCTAGAGGGACATCGGAGGTTTGTCGGAGGATAACTAGAGGGACGCTAGAGGTGGTTGGCCGGAGGATGGCTGGAGGGACACCGAAGGTCGGCCAGAAGATGGCAGGAGGAATGCCGCAAGATGGTTGAAAGGATGCCATAGGATGGCCGAAAGGTTGTCGGAGGAATGCTGAAAGGATGCCGGAGGACGGCTGGAAGTTGCCAAAAGTTGTCAAACGTTGTTGAAAGTTGGTCACAAAGGTGCCAAAGGATGGCCAAAAGTTGGCCAGAAAGGCGACGGAAGTTGGTCGAAAAGTCACTGGAAAGTCGCCGAAAGGTGGTCGAAGGACGACCGAAATGTCACGCTCAAGTTTTCCAAAGGTTGGATTTTAAGGAACAAAGTTTTAAACGTTGCAAAGTTTAAGTCAAAATTAGGATTCACGTTAGATTTTAGTCAAAATAGGTTTTGAAATTCATTTTAAAAATAGTTTTTATTTTAAAAATTTTTGGAACAAAACTACATGGGTCCATTCATATTTTGAACAAATCCAGTTTAATAAAACTTGTTTTAAAGAGAACATTTCAAGCCTCAAATATCCAAACTCTAATACACACATCCCAACCTCCAATCCAATACTCCAATATCAATAAACTCATCCTCGAAACCATGTTACAATAAGTACTAAACCATAGGATTCTACTAACATAAATTAAATCTCTAAATGTAATAAAATAATAATAATAATAATAATACAGTTACCCAAAATAAAAAGATGAAGAAAGTCAACCAATCCACTAGGAACACCTAGGATGGAAAGCTCGGACCAAATTGGGAGGGACCCTATACAATTATTGGTTCGACAAGGAAAAGGACGTATCGACTTAAAGGCCTGAACGGGAAGGAGCTACCCCACCCATGGCACGTAGAGCACCTCAGGAAATATTGTCGTGCCCAGATTTTTCGCACTTGAGAAATACACACGTAAGCGGGAAAAATACTGTACTCTCTCGTTAGAACTCATCCCCCTAGAAGAATGAGTGCGACTAGGTTTGAATTGAAAATTAATTTGAATAAAGGGCTTTTAGAAAACAATTTAGAGTCGCCACCTAACTTAATTAAGGTGAGTTAGGTCATCTAAAAACTAGGCACAATCTGAAAACTGCACTTAGGGTTTTTGGAAAACGATTTTGAAAATACTTCCTTAAGAGAGGGTTTTTAAGAAAACAGGTTGTTTGGCAACCTTTAGAAAACTTTAAGCCCTTTTTTGAAAATAAACTCCATTTTGGTCTTTGAAAATAGTGATCCTAGGTTCAGAGGTTGGTAACGTGTAGGGAAGACGCACTAAGCCATCACCCTACCCCGCCCTTGCGGTACCTACATATCTATTTACCCTAAATTCACCTATGAGAGTCTTCAACTAACAAATGTCCAATCCTATCCACTTTAGAAAAAGAATGTTTAAAAAGACATGATGCATGATATGTAAGTGCAGGAAAAAGAGAGTTGAAAAATTGATTTTGAAAGAAATTGATTTGATTTTAGAAAAGAGATTTGAAGAGATAGATTTGATTTTAAAAGAAAGTTTTGGAGATTGAAAATAGAAATTGGAATTGGAAGTTTGAAATAGATCACGGAATTAGAAACTTGAAAAAGGTTGTGACCGCACCCATGAGGGTTGCCTACGTATCCTTTTAGAGGAATTAGGTCAGTCATAGTTTAGACAAGAGTCCGATAGAAAATAGAAGATTTGATATGGAAAAAGAGATTGAATTAGATTTTGGATTTGATTTGAATTTAGAATAGAAGATTGGAATTTGAAATGGAAGATATTGGACTTTGATTTAGAAAGATAGAGATTTAGGAAACCTAGACTTAGGAAGATAGGATTAAGACTTGAGAGAAAGATTTGACTCAAACGTTGGACTTGGAAGATTGGAGAAAGATTGGATTTAGGAAAAATTCGAATTAGGAAAGTTTTCGAAATAGGAAAGTTCCGTTTTAGGAAAGTTTCGATTTAGGAAGGTTTTGAAATATGAAAGGTTTCGTTTTAAGAAAGTTTTGAAATTGGAAAGTTTTGAATTTGTAATGTTTTGAAATAGGAAAGTTTTGAAAGTTGGAAAGTTTAGAATTTAAAAAGTGTATGAGTTTTAGGAATTCTTGAAGTTAGGAAAGGTTGGAGTTTAAGAAAGATTTGAAAACTTGGATTTGGAAAGGTATGGAATTAGGAAAGGTTTAGACTAGGAAGGATTTGGAAGTTTAAAGTTTAAGGAAAGATTTAAATGTTTAAGTTTTGGAAACCTAAGGTTTAGGAAAATATAAGATTAGGAAGGATTGAATTAGGAAAGATTTGGAGTTGGGAGGATTGAGATTCGTATTTCCTAAAACAAAAGATTGGATTTTGTTTCTAAAAAGAGATGTTTTGATTTTGTTTCAAAAAAAAAAATGAAGGATAGGATCTAGTTTCCTAAATGGAATATTAGATTTGGTTTCCTAAAGGGAAGATTGGATTTGGCATGGATTTGGAAAGGGAAGTTTTAGAAACTCTAGATTTGGAAAACTATAGTTTTGATGTAAAAAATAGGTTTTGGAAACTTAGGGTTTAGATGTAAAAAAGGAGATTTTGGAAACCTATGTTTTGAGGCAAGATTGAAAATCATATTTTTTGGGAAGGAAAAATTAGGGTTTCCTAATTGTGGGTTCTAAGATTTAACTTGGACACCAACAAAAGGAATTTTTGAAAAGTGAGTTTTTAGAAAAGGAATCTTAGGAAGGCAATTCAAGAGAGAAGTTTTCAGAAAGTGAATTTGAAAAGAGAGAGTTTTTGGAAGGGAATTTTTAGAAAGAGATTGTTGGAAAGAGTTTTTAGGAAAGAGATTTAAGGAGAGAGTTTTCTAAGAAGGAAACCTAGGGAGTGTTTTTAGGAAAGGAATTTCAAGGAGAGTGTCTTTTTGGAAAGGAGTTTAAAAAGAAATTTTGAAAAATAGATTTTTGGAGGGAGTTTTTGAAAACAATCTTGGAAAGGAATTTAAAGAAAGTTTATGAAAAGCATGTTGGAAAGGAGATTTTTAGGAGGAGATTTTTGAGAAGAGATTTTTTTAAAAGTATATAAAATATTTCACTTTCCTAAAACAATTTTAACCATAAGAAGGTTAGAACCACTTTAACATAGTGGTTTTGAAAACAACAATGTTTTGAAAATATGGACCATATTGGTCACTTTAAATGTAACACTTTTCTAAAGGAACCCTAGCTATGGAAAGGCTAAAATCACCTTAGGATTGTGATTTTGAAAACAAGTTTTGAAAAAGAAAGTTTTGATGCAAGTCTGAAAACAATGTTGATGCAAGATTTTGAAAACGAGTTTGAAAACGAATTTTGGAAGAATGCAAGATCATGATATGCACAATGCAAGTTGGGGTCGTGAACATGCAAGGTTAAAGGCTTCACCACATAATCAAGGAGACCGAACCCACGTGGTCTCCGGTTAGACTAAAAGAAAGCCCCCGACACGGTGATCATCCAATAGCCTAATCCTACACATGGATCGAAAAATCTCTTGCTTCAAGCATGCAAGAAAGGGGGGGGAAGAAGATGGGGGATTAAAATAGAAAAAAAAACCCAAGTGGGTTAGGAGAGAGAAGAGAGGGGGAAGATGCTTAAACTTAAAGATAAAGCCTACCTTGTGTCTTGTTTATTTTGCTTTGCTTTGCACGTTTTGCTTTTCTTGCTTTGCTTCGGTCTTCGCTTCAATCTTCAAGGGCTTGTCTTGATCTTCGAGAGTTTTAGTTTGCAGCACTTTAAGTCTTCAATGGAGGCTTTGGAGGTTAGTGTATGAGTATATGAGAGTGTGTATGAGTGTATAGGAGGCTAGAGTTTAGAAAACCTAAAGAAGCTAGGGTTTAGGGAGGCTACAAGCTTTATATATTGAAAATTAGGGTTTTTAGACTGAGGTTGCAGACCCCTTTCACGCTGGAAGAGATTCTGTATTTACAGACAGAGGAATGCATTGGCGCCTGTTGCAGTGGCACCAGGCCATTTTTTGGCTTGGCGCCACTACTAGTTGTACCAGCCATATAGGAAATGTTTAAGGTCAGCAAGAAACGTATCTTTAGAAGATTTGGGCACCTGTACTTGTGACTACCATGCAATTTTTAGTCTGGCTTCACTAACAGTGACTTTGGAGAGTCCGGGGATGAATTGAAGGGGCCGGGAATGACCCGGAGGGCTAGAAAGGGACAGGAACCCTTAAAATATTATCTCGGAGGCAATAGACTTGAAAGATGCTGAAAGGATGTGTTTGAAGGGTTAACCGGGCCATTAGGGGCAAAATGGTCAACTGGACCCGAAAACTACCGGGATGGACTCAAAATGTCCCGGAAGAAGACTCGAGGTCTAGAAACATTACTTGGAATGTCCTAGGAGGCTACCGGTTTGATACCCAGAGCCGGTGTGGTTGGAAGAGGCAACCAACCCACCAGGGGCAAAACGGTCATTTTACATTGGGTTTGCCTAAACTGACTCGGAATGATCTAGGAACGTATCGGAAGGTCTGGAATACTATAAGAAGCATTCTTGGGAGGTTACCGGTTTGATACCCAGAGCCGGTGTGGTTCCTAGGGCTTTCGGATGCCTAGGGGCAAAATGGTCATTTAGCTTCAAGTAGGCCTTACAGGCCCGGGAAGCAACCGGAGGACTAAATTGGAGTTTAAAAGTCAGGCTAGAGTATGAATATACATGTGATGTGTGAAAGTGAGTCCAGTCGGGCTGGAGATTGCCGAGCGGGCAAAAATGGAGTGCTTACAAATATCATGTGTAAATGAGTTGAATGTAATACTAGTAGGAAATCAATGGAATCCTATTTCTCTACAAGCGCACTTCTTTACCATAATCCTGTTTGGTTCATGCGACTGATTAGGAACGAGGCTTATACGCCCAAGGCTTAATGCCCACACAGTAGTCCTGCTTGGTTCAAGCAATCGATCGGGAACAAGGCCTACAAGCCCAAAGCTTAATGCCCATAAAGTAGTCTTGTTCATTTCACGTGATTGATCAAGAACAAGGCCTACGGGCCCAAGGCTAAACGCCCATGAAGTTTTCCTATTCGATTCACGCGACCAATCGAGAATAAGGCCTACAGGCCCAAGGCTTAATACCCACGAAGTCGTCTTGTTCGGTTCACGTGACCGATCAGGAACAAGGCCTACTGGCCCAAGGCTTAATGCCCATGAAATAGTCTTGTTCGGTTCATGTGATTGATCCGGAACAAGGCCTACAGGCCCAAGGCTAAATGCCCATGAAGTATTTCTATTCGGTTCCTTGACCGATAAAAAACGAGGCTTATACGCCTAAGGCTAAACGCCCACGAAGTAATCATGTTCGGTTCACGTGATCGATCAGGAATGAGGCTTATATGCCCAAGGCTTAACGCCCACGAAGTAGTCCTGTTCGGTTCACATGACCGATTAGGAATAAGGCTTACACGCCCAAGGCTAAATACCTACGAAGTAGTCCTGTTCGGTTTATGTGACTGATCAAGAACTTGACTTAACGCCTAATAAGTAACCCCATTCGATTCATATAACCAAACAAGAACCTGTTCGGACCTCCCAATCTATCAAAAACGAGGCTCAAACCCCAGACCATAAAAGAAGGAAAGCTCACAAAATAAAAAAGGAAAAGCCCATTCAGCCAAAATAAAGAAAGACACATAAGTGGAAGGGAAAAAGTGAGCATCCATTAAGACAAAATAACGAAGTATATACAAATGGAAGAAAAAATCAAGTTGTTCATTACTGTGTAAAAGTAGTTACATCTTGAAGGAGCTGTTACACTTTACATCCAAAAGGAACTATTACATCAAAAGAAAATACAAGAAGAAATTGAGAGGCCAAGATCCAGGACAAGGAAAGGAAGCCTAAGACTGGGTATCATCCACCATGGTTGCGTCGTTCATAGCCTAGCCCTCTTCTTCCCAACCACCAACTGCCATAGAGGCAGTGTCATCCTTAGGCCTTAAAGTAGAGAAATCTTGATTTGGATAAAGCTTGGCGACCACCTTCTTGGCATCAGTGAAACAGGCATCCACCTTCTCCAAGTTGAAGACCTCCCTAGCTTTAAACTCCACAATGGCCTGTTCTCGGGCCTCTTCTAGCTGCTTCAGGAAGGCGGATACCTGCTTTAAGGCATTCTCCTTCAAAACTTTCTCTGCAGCAAAGTCTTGAAGGAGAGTATCATTTGTAGTAACAGTAGCCTCCTTCTCGGCCACGACCTCCTTTAGCTTATCCTTGGCAGCCTCTGCCTCTGTTCGGGAGCAATGGCCTTCTTCTTCTACTCTGAGCAGTCTTTTTTTATGGTGACGAGCCTGGTCGCCATCATGGTCGCTCGAACAATTGCATGAACACACCAAATAAGAATATTGTGAGTTATAAGTACTAGAACATAACAAAAAAGGCCGAACGGTATAGAACAATGCTCACCTTCATCAGATCATGAGCTAACTCCCTAGCCAATCAAGAGTTGGACACTTCCTTCAACCTCTCAGTTTCGTCAGTCTGAATGACGTTCTTGACCCTCTGCTAAGCAACATCTACACTGTCGATGACTTTGGCAGACTTAGCAACGTTGGTTGTAGGATTGGCATAGGGAGGAATCACAGAGGACCTTTCCTTTGTTGGAGGAGGGTCTATAACAACAACAATGTGCAGACCAGGAGGATGACCCCTCTTTGATTGAGAGAGTCAAGTTGAAGCCTACCCAGCCTTGGCGCCAGAGCCACCCCCGAGCAACAGTCTAGGTTGCTTTGACCCACTCTGCTCAATGTCGTCTAAGGTCTTCCTAGCCTTCTTCAGAAATGACTTGTCAAACCCCATTCGTTCTTCTCGCTATTGCGCCTTATCTAAACAGAAAGAGTGAAAAGACAAAGTCAGAATAAAATATTACAAGAAGAGAAAAGAGCAATTGCAGACTCACTCCTCTTGGGCTCAAGTGCTAAAGCTTCTTTTGTGGGCTCAAGGCCCAACAAGTACATACCTAGGGTCTCAGCATTCACCAAAGTGTTGACTGAAATAACTAAACCTTGTGTTATTTTACTAATACATTTGCTTGGTGTGCAGATTAATAAAGATTATAATTTAGACTTAGAAGTTTGACTTTAAGTCTAAAACGTGTCAAAGTGAATACACAACAAGTTAAGTTCAAACAATGTACCAAGAGTTATGCACCACACCAAACTGAGTAATGACACCTATTTGAACTTCAAACATTTGCATTCGAAGAGATTAAAGGTGTTCAAAAGAAGATTTCATCAAGTATACATAGACTCAATAAAGATAACTTGAATTCGAAGAGATTAAAGGTGTTCAAAAGAAAACTTCGTCAAGTGTGCAAAGATCAATTAAAGATGATTTGATTTTGAAGAGATTGAAGATGTTTGAGAAGAAAATTCATTGTAATTGCATAATCTCTACAAAGAATCCAAGTAAAGACTTTATCTGAGATGTAAAGAATCAATGAAGATAATATATATTCAGAGAAATGAAGATGTTCAAGAGTAGACTTCATCAAGCTTATAAAAGACTCATTGAAGTGATCCTAAAGAAGAAAGAAGGATGTGCAGCAAAAAGGAAGAACTCGGCAATGAGACGTTATATGAAGCTCTACATAGATGAAAAAGTGATTAGCATCAGAAAGAGAGAGTTCATCAGTGAAGAAGAAGAGCTCTACAATAATGGAGTGAAGTTCTAACAGTTTGGAAACCAAGAAAAGATGATTATCAAATGATAGATTCAATCCAAATTAAATGGAGGACAACTTTGATGAATTGAAGACGTTGATCCATCATTTTACCCCCAAAGAGAAGACTCCTTGAAGATCTTATAGTATTGCTAAAACTGAACTTAATCATTGGAAGAGAGAATAAAGATTTCTGGGCAATGTGTCAACACATGAAAATAAAGAGTCCACATATGAAGACAGAAGCCAAAAAATTTGAAGACAGAATGATCAAGTGTCGACACATGGAGTTGATGTGTCGACACATGGAGACAGTGGACAACATCTGAAAAATGCAAGCCAGATGTGTTGACACATGAAGCCAAGTGTCGACACCTAGGAAATAACGGCTAGTTTTTCTAACATTATAACAAACTGGACTTACATTTAATGAGCCCCAACAACCTCCAACGGACGAAATCAATACAGAGGTTTATATACAAGCTTCCAACTGTATTTGTATACCAGAGATACAAGAAAAACAAGTACCACTAACTGATCAAGCTGAGAAAATTTGAACATTCCTTTTGTTTTCATTTTGGCATTAAGTGAGATTTTATTTTTCCTATCCACTCTTGATAGAGAGTTTGTATTTCTTTTGTACAACTTCATACACCTGTAAGTAAGAGTTCTCTTGTAGAAGAAAAACTCTTGTAAGTTGGAGTGGATCTTGGACAAAACCACTTGGTAGCTGGAAGAACTTGGGAAGAAGTTCTTGTGTAAAAGTGAGTTGAGCACTTGGTAAATCAGCATCCATTTTGTAATTGGAGATTGCATAGTGGAGGAAGACTTCAAGGGAATCTTCGAGTGAGCACGTAGACCAAGAATTGTGGTTGAACCTCGGTAATTCTTGGTGTGCTTTCTATTGCTCTATTTTCATTTTTATTTTGATTATATTGCATTATATATATATATATATATATCTTGATTACTGTTCTATTGATTAGATTAATTAAAATTAATCTTAATTACCATTAATTTTTGAAAAACCCAATTCACCCCCCTCTCAGGTTGCCTTTTGGGCCAACAATTGGTATTAGAGCTTGTATTCTTGTTTTAGGCTTAACATCCTAGAAATAGATCCATGGCAACCAATTTTGGAAGCTCTCTCGGTGAGGGTCAATCCACAAACAGACCACCTATGTTCAATGGGACTAATTACAACTATTGAAAGAATAGATTGAGAATCTATATTCAATCGCTAGATTATGAATTATAGAGACTTATAGTACGAGTATTTCCGTTACTCTAACGGGTCACGATCACTCTAGAGACTACTTGATCTCGGGAAGCTACTAGGTGGACTTAGCACCTGAGGAATTAACTTTCTCAGAAGGCGTGCCGAAACGAACATTACTTCATTGGCGGGCTAGCAGGCGCCAAAGGTGGACCGTTCTACCATCTCGGGGACTTGGGGTCTCGTCCCGGTTGACGGGTTTGAAGGGACTTACCATTCCGAAGAGTTCATTTGGAAACGTACCGGACAGGATGGACTTACCACCTCAAGGAATCAATTTTCTCAAAAGGCATGCCAGATTTAATTAGAATTGAAATTAGAATTGGACTAGAATTGGATTAAAAAGGGGACATACCGTCTTC
The DNA here is from genome assembly GCA_033060915.1 of Euryodendron excelsum. Classification (NCBI taxonomy): domain Eukaryota; kingdom Viridiplantae; phylum Streptophyta; class Magnoliopsida; order Ericales; family Pentaphylacaceae; genus Euryodendron; species Euryodendron excelsum. The sequence continues at coordinate 9,505,824 of CM065387.1, read as the reverse complement.
GAAAAGACGTGCCCACTGGAATTGGACCGAATAATACCCCCAAGGGCATTTTGGTCATATTGCCTCTAGTTAGACTCAAAAGGGCCCGCGAAGTGATTGATTGACGGGATTAGACTTGAAAAATTGAGTTGACTCAGAATATATCCATATTGACTTGAAAACAAGTCTAGACGAACTGAAGACTGCCGAGCAGACAAAAACGGGGTGCTTGCACTATCCATTTTAGAAAAGAAATTTGACATAATGCATGATATGCAAGTGCAAAAATAAGACTCGAACTTTTGAAAAATAGATTTGAAAAGAGAGATTTGACTTTGAAAATAGATTTGAGAAAAGACTTGATTTTTGGAAGAAAAGTTTTAGAAGTTGAAAATAAAGATTTGAAAATAGATTGAAAATTTAAAAGAAGTTATGGAATTGGAAACTTGAAAAAAGTTGTGGATTTAGAAATTTGAAAAAGGTTATGACCACACCCATGAGGATTGCCTACGTATCCTTTTTGAGGAATCAGGTCAGTCGTAGTTCGAACAAGAGTTCGATAAAAAATTTGATTCGAAAAGAGTTTGATTTGGAACTTTGACTTGGAAGATTGGAATCGAGATTGAATTTAGACTTAGAATTGAACTTGAAAAAAAAAAGGGGGGGGGGGGTTTGAACCTTGAAATAGAACTTGGACTAGATTTGGAAAGATTGAGATTTAGAAAACTTAGACTTAGGAAAGAATTTAGGAAGGAATTGAGATTGAGAAAAATCCGACTTGATTTGGAAGGATTTTAAAAAAGATTTGACTTGAATGTTGGAATTAGAAGATTAGGGAAAAATTGAATTTAGGCAAGGTTCGAATCAAGAAAGTTTCATTTTAGGGAAGATTTCGAATTAGGAAAGTTTTACCTTAGGAAAGGTTAAAATAGGTAAGGTTTTGAAATTGGAAAGTTGAATTTTAAGAAAGATTTTGAAAAGAAGTTTGATTTGATTTGAAAAACTCGACTTGGAATAGATCTGGAAAGTTAGGGTTTAGGAAGAATCGGACTTCGGAAAGCTTTAAAATTTGGATAGCTTGAACTTAGGAAGGTTTCGCTTTAAGAAATGTTTTGAATTAGGAAAGTTTTGAATTAGGGAAGTTTCAAGTTTAGGAAAGAGTTGATTTTGAAAATATTTGAATTTAGAGAGTTTCAACTTAAGAAAGTTTCAAAAGTAAGAAAGTTTTGAATTTAGAAAGTTTTGGATTTAGAATGATTTGAAATTTAGAAAGTTTAGAATTTTAGAAAGATTTAAAATTTGAGTTTTAGAAATACTTGAAATTAGGAAAGGTTTGAGTTTAAGAAAGAATTGAAAATTTAGAATTTTGGAAAGTTAAAATTTGGAAAGGTATGGAATTAGGAAATGTTTGAAAGTTTAAGTTTTGGAAACTCAAGGTTTAGGAATGTATGAGATTAGGAAAGATTCAACTTAAGAAAGTTTCAAATTTGGAAAGTTTAGAATTTTGGAAAGGTTTGGAATTTAGAAAGATTTGAAAAGTTTGAAGTTTGAAAAGTTGAAAATTGGAAAGGTTTAACGTTAGGAAAATTTAGAATTAGGGAAGGATTGAAGTAAGAAATGTTCGATTTTTATATCCAAAAAGAAATGATTTGATTTTGTTTCCAAAAACAGAGGATTGGATCTAGCATCCTAAGTGAGAGATTGGATTTGACATGGAATTAAAAGGGAAAAGTTTTAGAAATCCTAAATTTGGAAGTTTATGATTTGATGTAGAAAATAGGTTTTAGGAATTGATGTTTTTGATGTTAAAAAAAAAAAAAAAAGGAGGTGTTGGAAACCGAGGTTTTAAGGCAAGATTGAAAATCATGTTTTAGGAAAGAAAATTAGGATTTCCTAATCGTTGACTCTGAGGCTTGACTTAGGCTCCAAGGTAAAGAGTTTTTGGAAAGTAAAACTTTGAGAGAGTTTTTGGAAAGAGAGGGTTTGAAAAGAAAGCTTTTTAGGAAAGGGACCTTTTGGAATGAATTTTGGGAAGGAAACTTAAGTAGTGTTTTTTTAGAAATTGAATTTTTAAAGAGAGCTTTTTGGAAAAGGAAGTTTTGAAAAATAGATTTTGAAAAAAGTTTTTAGAAAAACAATTTTTAGGAAGTAATTTTGGAAAGGAGATTGGAGAGAATTTTTAGAAAATATGTTGGAAAAGAGCTTTTGATAAAGATTTTGAAAAAAAGGTTTTGGAAAGTAAGTTTGAAAAGCAATTTGGAAAGGGATGGATTTTCACAAGCCTCTAAAAATATCTTACTTTCCTAAAATGATTCTAACCATAAAAAGGTTAGAACCATTCCAGGATTGTGGTTTCGAAAACAACGAGGATTTGAAAATATGGACCATATTAGTCATTTTAAATGTAATACTTTCTTAAAGTAATCCTAACCATGGAAAGGCTAGAATTATCTTAGGATTGTGATTTTGAAAATAAGCTTTGGAAAAGAAAATTTAATGCAAGTTTTGAAAACAGTTTTTGATGCAAATTTTGAAAACAAGTTTGAAAATGGATTTTGGAGAGATGCATGATCATTATATGTACAATGCAAGTTGGGGTCGTGAACATACAAGGTTAAAAGTTTCACCACATAACCAAGGGGGCCGAACCCACGTGGTCTCCGGTTAGGCTAAGCCCCCCACACGGTGACCTTCAATAGCCTGATCCTACACATGGACCGAAGAGTCCCTTGTTTCAAGCATGCAAGAAAGGCAGGACGAATATGGGGGATTAAAATAGAAGAAAACCCAAGTGAGTTCAAAGAGAGAAGAGAGATGGGGGAATTGCGCAAACGTAAATAGGAAGCGTACCTTGTGTCTTCTTCTATTGGCTTTGCTTTGTTAGCTTTGTTTTTCTTGTTTTGCTTCGGTTTTCACCTTGATGTTCAAGAGCTTGTTCTAATCTTCAAGAGCTTCAGAGTTGCAGCGCTTCAAGTCTTTAATGGAGGCTTTGGAGACTAGTATATGCGTGTTTATGAGTGTATGTGAGTGTATGGGGGCTAGGGTTTGGTGTATAGAGGTTAGGGTTTGGAAAACCTAAAGAGAACGAGGGTTTGGGGAGGCCTCGAGCTCTGTGTATCGAAGAGGAGAGTTTTTAAACTAAGTTTTTGAATCCTTTTCACGCTGAAGGAGGCTCTGTATTTATAGACAGAGGATTAACCTGGCACTTGTTGCAGTGGCGCCAAGAAAAAGATTATATTGGCGCCACTCTTAGTGGCACCAGGCCATTGTTTAAGGTTGGCAAGCAACATATCTTTAGAAGGTTTGGGCGCCTGTACTAGTGACTACCATGCAATTTTTAGCTTGGCTTCCCTAGGAGTGACTTCGAAAAGTTCGAGAATAATTTGAAGGATCGGGAATGGCCCGAAGGGCCGAAAAGGGACAAGAGCCCTTAGAATAGTGTCTCGGGGGTAATAGACTTGAAAAATGATATCAAGATTTGTTGGAGGGGTTGACTGAGCCATTAGGGGCAAAATAGTCAATTAGGCCAAAAAACTACCGGGATGGACTTGGAATATCCCAGAAGAAGACTCGAGACTTGGAAACATTACCTAGAATGTTCTAGGAGGTTACCGGTTTGATACCCAGAGCCGGTGTGGTTATAGAACGCGATCGACCACCAGGGGCAAAATGCTCATTTCGCACCGGGTTTGCCAGAACTGGCTCGGAATGATTTGGAAAGGTAATAGAAGACCGGGAATACTATTAAAAGCATCCTCGGGAGGTTTTCGATTTGATACTCAGAGTCGGTGTGGTTTCCGAAGCACTCGGATGCTTAGGGGCAAAATGGTCATTTTGATCGAAGAGTCTGGGAATTGGCCCGAAACTAACTGGAAGGCACCTAATCATGTCGGATCGTCTCTGGGGTGACCTTGAAAGGGTGGACTTACCGTTCTGAGGACTTAGGTACTTTCTCAATAAACGTGTCGAAAAATGGCCCTAGGGGTAGTTTGGTCATTTTTCACTGGAGTGGGCTAGCAGGCACTAGTGTTGACCTGAATTTTGAGTATTTTCGTCACTCTGATGGTGGTCTCGTGACACAGTGGTTTGTTGGCAATTCCCTATATCGACCTGTTTATAAGAGTTTCTGCCACTTTGATGGTTGCGATGTTTACAAGTATTTTCGCTACTCTAACGGGTCGCGATCATTTCAGGGACTGCCTGATCTCGGGAAGCTGCTAGGTGGACTTAGTGCCTGAGGAATCAACTTTCTCGGAAGGCATGCCGAAACGGATATTTCTTCATTGGCGGGCTAGCAGGTGCTAAACGTGGATCGTTCTACCATCTCAGGGACTTGGGGTCTTGTCCCAGTCGACGAGTTTGAAGGGACTTACCATTCCGAAGAGTCCTCTCGAAAACGTGCCGGACAAGATGAACTTACCGCCTCGAGGAATCAACTTTCTCAAAAAAATGTGCCGAATTTAATAGAATTGGAATTGGAATTGAAATCGGATTTGAGATTAAAACGAGGACTTACTGTCTTCGAAAAGACATGCCCACTGGAATTGGACCAAACAATGCCCCTCGGGGTATTTTGGTCAATTTGCCTCTATTAGGCCCGCGAAGCGACGGATTAATTGATTTAGGTTTGGAAAATTGATTTAAATTGAAATATATCCATATTGACTTGAACTCAAGTTTGGACGCACTGGAGACTGCCAAGCGGGCAAAAATGGGGTGCTTACACTCTGAAACCTAATTTTCTTTTTTGGAAAAAGCTCTAAAATCCAATCTGCCTTTTTCGAAGAAAGCTGAGAAATCTCTAAAACCCAATCTGCCTTTTTTTTAGAGGAAGCTCTAAAACTCATTTTGCTTTTTCGAGAGAAGCTTTCAAGCCCAATCTACTTTTTCAGAGGAAGCTTGAAACCCAATCTACTTTTCCGGAGGGAGCTCGAAAAAGTCATTTTGCTTTTTCGAGGGAAGCTTTCAAGTCCAATCTACTTTTTCAGAGGAAGCTTGAAACCCAATCTGCTTTTCCGGAGGGAGCTCGAAAAACTCAATTTGCTTTTTCGAAGGAAGCTCTGAAACCCAATATGTTTTTTTGGAGGAAGTTCTGAAACCCAATCTTCTGTTTCAGAGGAGGCTCGAAAACCCAATTTTCTTTTTCGGGGGAAGCTTTGAAACCTAATCTGCTTTTTTTGGAGAAAGCTTTGAAACCCAATCTGCTTTTTCGGAGGAAGCTCGAAAACCTAATCTGCTGTTTCGGGAGAAGCTTTGAAACTCAATTTGTTTTTTTGGAAGAAACTCTGAAACCTAATATGCTTTTTTGGAGGAAGCTTGAAAACCCAATCTGCTTTTTCAGGAGATGCTTTGAAACCCAATCTGCTTTTCGGGGGAAGCTCTGAAACCCAATCTACTTTTTCGCGGGAAGCTCTGAATTCCAATCTAGTTTTTCGGAGGAAGCTCGAAAACCCAATCTATTTTTTTGGGGGAAGCTTTGAAACTCAATCTACTTTTTCAGAGAAAGCTCGAAAATCCAATTTGCTTTTTTGAAGGAAGCTCTGAAACCTAATCTTCTTTTTCGAGGAAAACTTTGAAACCCAAACTGCTTTTTCAGGGGAAGCTCTAAAACCCAATCTGCTTTTTCGGAAGAAGCTCTGAAACCCAATCTGCTTTTTCGATGGACGTTTTGAAACCCAATCTGCTTTTTCGGAGGAAGCTTTGAAACCCAATTTATTTTTTCGGAGGAAGCTCTGAAACCCAATCTGCTTTTTGGGGGAAGCTTTGAAACCCAATATTCTCTTTTGGAGGAAGCTCTGAAACCCAATTTATATTTTCGCGGGAAACTCTAAAACCTAATTTATTTTTTTGGAGGAAGCTCTGGAATGAAGCTCTGAAGCCCAATTTGCTTTTTTTGAGAAAGTTCGGAAACCCAATCTACTTTTTCGAAGGAAGCTCGAAAACTCAATCTTTGCTGATACAGGGGATTTCCTTGTAGTTATTTTGTTTTGAATGTTAGAGAAGATGACATTTGCTACGACTTGGATTGAGATTTTTGGAGAATAATGTTCCTTTGATGTGCTGATTGTTAACTTTTGCCTCTCACTGGCATAGTAAAATTCTGGGTAATGTGCTTCCTTGGGTTCTTAAATTTGGTTTTGGAGGGGGTAAGGCCTCCTTTTGAAAGGTTTAAGGTATTTGGAAGGTCGAATATCTTTAGGTCAGTTTTCTTTGAGTAGATCAACTAGTTTGTAATTGAATGGGAGGTGCAGGGTGGGTCGTTGCCCCAGTTTTTACAATTTGAAGAGGTTGAGTCAGGCTGACATTAGTTGGGGTGGTCGAGGGTGGGGTGTTGCCTTATTCTATGTGGTTTTGAAAAAGGTTGGATTAGGCTGTTCATGGTTGATTGGAGAGGTCAAGGGTGATTCAGTGCCCCATTCTTTATTTTTTGTTATCTATGAATGACAGTTCAAGTTTTCTGGGGTGTACACCATTTTTTTTTTTGCAGAGTGTTTGGATTCTGGACAATAGACCTTCCGAAATGTTGTGTTTTTGCTTCGGAACACCTTTTCTTTTTTAATCACTTGAACACTTGCCAGTGTATTTTGTTAGACATGTCGTTTGGTATATACTGTAGAAGTCCACCATAGGTTAAAATGAATGCACATCATACTTTTGGATGAATGTACAAGCTGATACATAAGGAAATGAGTACATGTCATACTTTTTTATGAATGCATATGTCATTTTTTTTTATGAATGCTTATGCAGGGATGGAATTGAATGCATGTCATGCTTCTTCATGAACGCATAGAGATGGATTTTGAATGCATGTCATACTTTTTAATGAATGCACATACATGAATGCATATCATACTTTTGATGAATGCATAGAGATAGATTTTGAATGTATGTCATACTTTTTGATGAATGCACATACATGGATGGAATTGAATACATATCATACTTTTTGATGAATGTATAGAGATGGATTTTAAATGCATGTCATACTTTTTTATGAATGCGCATACATGAATGGAATTGAATGCATATCATACTTGTTGATGAATGTATAGAGATGGATTTTGAATGCATGTCATACTTTTTGATGAATGCACATACATGAATGAAATTAAATACATATCATACTTTTTGATGAATGCATGAATAGAATTGAACTACATAGGAATCGCATGGATGTACAGGTTATGCATGTCATTAATGCACAAGTACTGCGTGAATACATGTTATTTATGAAGAATGCCCCAGGATTGCCCTAGGGCCTATACTCTTGAGATTTTGCTTCCCTTCCAAGATCCTGCCCCTTTGGTTTTGTCCCATTCTTGTCGGGGTGTGATATCATGTGCACCATTCTCAGGGGATCTTGACATTTTGGCTTGCTGCTATCATATCCCTACTTTTTATGGGGTTACTGTTTGGGAATTTTCTGTCCTCACTTGGTTTTCTCCCTTAGATCTTTATATTTCACTATAGCTTGAGCGACAACATACCTGCCCTTTGCAGAGCGATAAACAGCTTGGCTCTTAATCCGAGAAGACTTCTTTTAGGACCGTAATATAGGTCGGGTTTAGGGGTTGCAAGAAATGAAGGGATATTTAGGCTTAAAGATTTTCTTTTAATGGGTTGCTTAAACCAAAACCATCTGAGCATACCTTGGAACATGACATTGCCCCTGCATTCCTACTAGTTCTTCTTCTTTCTTTCTTTCTTTTTTTTTAACTGGTCTTCCTTAGGCTTATTTGGTCTTCCCAGTGGAGTCACCAGCTGTCGCGCCTCGGTTTTTGACCAAGTCCTTTTGGCTTGAAAAAAGTACGGAACTCTGTCATTAGAACTCATCCTCCTAGAAAGACGAGCGCGACTAGGTTTAAACTTAAAATTGATTTGATTAAGGGATTTTTGGAAAAATAATAGTCGCCACCTAATCTAATTAAGGTGAGTTAGGGTACCTAAAACTAAGTATAATCTGAAGATCAAATTAGGGTTTTTGAAAAAGATTTTGAAAAACTTCCTTAAGAGAGGGTTTTTAAGAAAATTGGTTGTTTGGCAACCTTAGGAAAGTTTTAAGCCTTTTTTGGAAGTAACTCCATTTTGGTCATTCGAAAATAAAAATCTATGGTCCGGGGGTTGGTTACAGAAGATATCCTAAGATCATCATCCTACCCCACTTTTTCAGTACTTACATGTCTAATCACCCTTTATTCACTCACTAGAATAACTAGTTACCATTATCCACTTAATATCCACTTTAGAATTTTGAAAACGGGGTTTAGTCATCACTTTTTGGATGAATGATACATGATGCAAGTTTGGAGGGAAAATGTTTGAAAACATGGAAGCTTTGAAGGATTTTGAAACATGAATCTTAAATTGATAGAGAATTCTGAAAAAGGACTTCAGTTGAAATAAAAGTTATGACTACACCATTTTAGATTGCCTACGTATCTCATTTGATGAGAATCAGGTCATTCGTAGTTCTGACAAAAGCCCGATGAAAAATAGGCGTATTAGGGCCTTTGGAATGTTTGAAGACGCTTTGAGGTCTTTGGAATGGTTTGAAGACACTTTGTGGTCTTTGAAATGGTTTGAAGACACTTTGTGGTCTTTGGAAAAATGACTGGAGAATTTTGATTTGAAGTCAGATGTTGGAGTGCTTTTGAAACAGAACTTGAAGGTTTTTGAAAAACGCTCTTGAAATAGGGTTTTGAAGTGTTTTGAAATATTTTTGGGACAACTCGAGGGAGTTTTGGAAGTGCTTTGAAACAACTCAATAGAGTTTTGAAAATGTTTTGAAGTCTTGTTTTGAAAACCTTGGAGGTAAGGTTTTGAAGTGTTTTAACAAATTGGTCTTCGAAAAGCTTTTGAAAGTGGTTTTTAGAACCCTAATATGGATAACCTTGAAGGCTGTACTTAATGTATCACCTTCCTTTGGGATCTTTAACCATAAAAGGGGTAGGGACACCATAGGGTCCTGAGTTCTTGGAAATATTTTTGGAAATAATTTTTGAAAAATGGAGACATTTTTAAAGAGAGAGTGTGGGGTGTATTTGAAAAGGTTATGGAGTTGATTTTTGAAATATCAAAAGAGTATGGTGTTTTTGAAAAATAGGTTAAAAGAATGGTTTTGAATTAAAAGATCATTTGAAAAGGAGTCCTTGAGTTGGAACCTTGAATCATACTAACCTAGGTCAGGTTGACTTAAGGTTAGGGTGACCTAAGGTTAACTAACTTGGGTTAGGTTGGACTTGGGTTGTATTGACCTAGAGTTAATTAACTAGAGTTAGGTTAACCTAAGGTTAAGGCGATCTAGGGTTAATTAACTAGGGTTAGGTTATCGTAAGGTTAAGGTGACCTAGGATTAACTAACTTGGGTTAGGTTAACTTAAGGTTGGACAACTAGGGTCAAGTTAACCTAGGGTTGAAAGATGGTTTTGAACTAGGGTTTTATGCATTTTTTTTTAAAAGGGGTTTTGGAAAACAAATCATGTTATGCAAAGGACTTTTGTAAACAAACCTTTTGGAAGATTATTTCCAAAAAAATTGACTCTAGTCAAGTATACGGTTTATATAGTTGATGTTTGAAAACCATTCTGAAGAAGGTTTCCTTTAGGACTATTACAACCCTTATCTTGAAAGAGTAGGAGCTTTGAAAATAAACATAATGATGATAACTTTTAAAAAATTATTTTTCATACAAAGATGTAGAGAATGAATTTTTGAAAACCATATTTAAGAAGAAGGCTTTGAAAACCATATTTAAAGGAACCCATTCTAACAAGATAGGATCCTTATAGCCAATGTAAAGGGAGACCACTCAAATGAGAGTTCCATGGGGCCATTCCAACCACTAAACTTGAGATAATAGAAACCTTAGAAATCAATGAGTTTGAAAACCACTTTTATGCAACTTGGAATGCAAGGATGCAAAAATGTGAGTTAGGGGTTAATGAGAAGTTTTTCTAAGGCATGATTACTTAGAATCTCATTCTAAACTTCAAGGGACGAATTCTCAGAACCACTTTGAAGAGATCATTAGAATAAAGGGCTTGAAAATGTCATGGAAATGGGAATAGTACAAGTCTTGGAAAACATGATTATAAACATGAAAATAAAGCCAAGCACACAAAACATAAACAAGATAGTCATATGCAAAGAGGGTCATGAATCCATACAAGGCTAGAGGCTATACCACATAATCAAGGGGCTCCATTGCCATACCACCTTAAAGTAAGCTAGTGAGAGATTCTTCTACACGGTGGCTCTCACTAACTTTCCTCTAGGTATGAGCTAGGAGCTCTCTTGTCTCAAGCATGCAAGAATGGGGGGTAGAAGATGGGGATTAAAATAGAGAATAGCCTAAGTAGGCTAGGAGGGAGAAGAGAGGAGTGGGGGATGACAAAATACAAAAGGAAATACCACATTTTGCCTTTAAACACTCTCAAACTTTATTAGATGTTTGGACTTGATCTTGGATGGACTTGGAAGGGGCTGGAACAAGGTTTTTTATGGCATGGAGGGCCTTGTAGGTGAGGTGTATGGGTTAAAGTGAGGTGAACTATAACCTAAGTGTTTGGAGAGAGGAGTATATGGAGGGTTTCAGATTTCTAGAGCTGTTTGTACAGAGTTTCGCCACAATTTTTTATTCTAGAATATGTAAAGGGGGAGGCCAGTATTTATAGGCAAAATTTTGGACACTGGCGTATGTGGGACATGCGCCGGTACTATTCAATAGAATGAAGGCCACATGGCACTCTCTGTACTGGCTAAATCTTAAGGGCTAAGCAAAGTTTGATTGATTAGATCAAAATCTGGGTGGATGTAGCATACACTCTGTCGTTGGGAGTGTTCATTTAAACTTTGCCTCTATAATTGTGCCAACTGGGAAGGTTTCGGAGGAATCGGTTGCATCCACAATGTTCTCATAGGGTTTCTCGTGAACTTCTGAGTTTTTGAAAAGCCTGAACGGTGTTCGAAAGTATGAGATATCATCTCAGGAAGTGTGCATGAAATCGCATTTTTGCGAAGCGTCTATGATACGAACCGTGGGGGTTTAAAAGTAGTTGTTTGTGTGCTGGATGATCTAAGCCTTCAGGAAGTGATCTCTTCAATTGGACCGTACCGATTGAAAGTACTCTGGAAATACTTTAAAAAATTTCCTAAGTTACACATTTCTCAAGTTGTTTGACGGTGCGTTATAATCAAAGAATTGGAGAAAAAGTCAATATTGGCGGAGCATCTGTGAGACACTCCAGCGGTTGCTAGAAGTAACAGTTTTCGAGCCATGCGATGAGGAGCTTCGGGAAGTGATCTCTTCGACTAAGCCGTATCGATGGAAAGTCGAGCTTCGGGAATTCCCTGGTTTACGCATTTCTCAAGCCGTTTGACGGTGCATTATAACCAAGGAATCAGGAGAAAAGGCAATCTTGGCGGAGCATCTGTGAGACGCTCCAGGGGGACTTTCGTTGAGTCGGGAGTGTTTAGTGTCTTAAGGTCCACCTTACGGTAAACAGAGGTGTATGACAAGACCCGCCGTTTAATATTCTAGGACCGGTGTAGTTTTGGAGCGCGTTTGGGTTGGCTAGGGGCAAAATGGTCATTTTGACCAGGCTTGGTTAAAAAGGCTCGGAACGGGTCGGAGTGTTGTGTTAAGCGTGCCAAGTCGGTCAGGTATGATCTTGGGATAATTTTCTACTGTGGGATTTGTATTGTGTTAAAGCGTTCAGGGGTAAAATGGTTATTTTGACTGGAGTTAGCCGAAATGGGACCGAAATTGAACAGAATGGCGAGTTGAGTACGCCTAACTGTCTAGTATCACTTTGAAAAGGTGGACTTACCATCTTAAGGAATTTTAAACTTTCTCAAGATGTGCCTGGAGGCACAAGGGGCAGGTTTGGTCATTTTCCACCGAGTTGGGCTAGCAGGTGCCGGAGTTGACCTAAGTGTTGGTTCCCGAGACCGCCCGGTCTTGGAATGCTACCTGTGCAGTGTTGGTCCCTGAGACTGCCCGATTTTAGAGAGCTACCTGTAAGGTAGTGTTGGTTTTTGAGAACGTCTGGTCTTAGAAAGATACCTTTGAGGGTGGTGTTAGTCTCCGAGAACGCCTGGTCTCGGAGAACTACCAAATGACGGACATTATACGTTAGCGGGCTACCAGGCGCCAGAAATGAACCGTCAGGAATTTGATAAGGTGTTGGTCCCCGAGATCGTCCGATCTCGGGAAGCTACCTGAATAGCGTTGGTTCCCGAGACTGCTCGGTCTCAGAAAGCTGCCTGGAATGCCTATGGGCGTCATGGTGTTTACGGCTTTAATTGGGCCTTACGGGTTCGGGAAGCAACTAGTTGACTGGATTGGAGTTTGAAAGACCCGTCTTGGGCTCATATGTATTGTAATGTTTGAAAACTAGATCCGGTCGGGCCAGAGATTGCTGAGAGGGCAAAAATTGTGAGATCCCAAATTTTAATTCATCAGTAATTAATTATAGTTTTGCATGGTTAGGTAGGATGTAAAATTATGTGGGTGCTTGTGCTTTAGGCTTACATGTGATATGTTGGCAAGTATAGTGGACATATACTACATCTATTAGTGGTATATGTGAACTTACAATGTGTGATGAAATTAGAAACATCTAGTATTGGTAGGACTAAGACTTGTAAAAAGTTAAAGTGGGTAAATGGTGGAGTGAGGTGTCAAGCATAAGTCTTCCATACATAGAATTCTTCCATGTGTGGGACTCAAGTAGGATATGCAATAGCCACAAAAAAAAAAAAAAAAAAGGAAAGTGAGAGTGATAGAAAGAGAAAGAAAAAAAGAGACGGAAGAGAGATAGAGATAGAGAGAGAAGGAGAGAGATATAGAGAGAGAGAGAGTTGCAAAGAGAGAAACAGAGAGGGAGCTGCTGCCATCGCAAGAATAGGCTGATTTCAGGTATGAAAATTTGTATCTTGCTGTAGATCAAGCTATAGGTGGATAGATTTTGAAAAATTACTTGATTTAGATACAAAATTCATCTAATTTGGTTAAGAATTGAGAGATAAACTTCTATCCAAAGTTGAAAGATTTCTGCTGCGAAAATCTACAAAAATAGCCACTTTCGGAGGTTGTTTGACCTCTTTAACAATCTGATCTGTGGCTGAAATTTTACACACTTGAACTTTGAGATCTTAGAAAAATTTGGGCTTTGGTTTCAGTCAAAAATGTTTTATATTCGAATTATGGTGATTTTTCAAAGTTAATCTGTCACTGTAGAAGTCTGATGCCCAGATCTGCCCAGATCTGTAACCTCTGGTTTGACAGGGTATTCGACCAAGTTAGAGTAGCCCAAAAATTATGAAATTTTTACTGTATCTAGTAGCACGATTGAAGATAATCTGTACCAAATTTCAAGTTATTTCAATGTCTTTTACCTATGCTACGAATTTATCAAAGGTAGAGCATCTGCTGCTGAATTCAAGTTTCTGCAGCACTACCCTGTTTTAGAAAATACCAAATAAATACTTAGGCATGTTCAAAAAATGTAAAATTTTGTCTGGATACTCTATGAGATGCCTATGTTGTATTTCTAAAGTTTTAGAATTTTTGGGTATAAGCTCACGAAATTATATCCAGATTAGGATACTTGTGTCAGTTTTGACAAATTAGAGGACTTATTGTATTTTGGTATTTTCAGCTCTAGGTTAACATTGGGAGTGTGATTGAGATTAGCATATGGTAGTTTTAATGCATAATTTCAGTGTTATAACTTTTTTGGAATATATCCATTATATTTATGATTATTGGAGTATACTTTGAGTTGCCTAACCTAATACGGTTGTGGTGTTAGGAGCTAACGGAGAGCAAGATCCTTCAACGTCAACCCAGAAGTGATCTTTGACGTAGTGTGTGTGCGGTGACAAGTGGGATCATAGGATAGTCTTATTCATATAGAAGTGAATATATATTGCTTGTGTTATTATCTATATTGGTGTTAATTGTGGGATTGTGGGATTTTGAGATAATCTTATTCATTTTAAATGCATTGTGTATTTTCTATATGTATAATGGTGGAGAATGCATATGAGGTGTTGAAGGTGTTTATATATGAGGTGAAATTGGTATTATATGAGAAGTTTTGTGGAGACATTGATGATTTTATATATATGGTGGCATTGCATACCATTCATATTGTATGCCTTGCATTGCACTGGAGAGAGTTAACCACGGTGGGTTAACCAAGGCTTAGTCACGGTGGACTAGCCTAGGGGTGCCACGGGGGCCAACGTTATCTAAAATTGCACGCACATGTGGGTGATACATGCATTGCATTGAGACATCCATGATATAGATATATTCATCATTTCTACCAGTGTGTATTTGGGTGCTTATTATCATTCTTTATGAGTCTAATTATCTATCGTGAGCACGTTGACAATTAGCTCACACCCACACAGATTGTTTTGACAGGTAACTTGGTGATAACGGTTTGGTTCACTGCAGTGTTGGTCCCTGCCGTGGTGACATTTATGTTGGTGTCTGGATGTCATATCTCAGGGCTTGAGTAGTCTTTTCTATTTGTATTTTACTTTACGTTAGCTTGAGTTTGGGATTTGTCATATACCTATACTAGATATGATGTGTGTAAAGTTATGGGATCAATTATTTTGATGTACGTTATATTTATGCATGGTTAGTTTATAGTTTCTTAAGGCAATGCTGTTTCTTCCGTTGTATTCTATTTGTGGGGTGTGGATTAAGGTGTCGTTCGCAGGTACAGTAACCTGTGCGATCACGCCCTACCTAATACGATATAATTAATGTCTAATTAGGATAGGGGTGTGACAAAAATGGGGTGCTTACACCCTTGAAGAGTTTGTCAAGAGTGGATAGAAAGTGGTCTCAAAGAGTTGAACAACGCCTTAGCGGCATCTTTTAAACAAAACAGGAAAATTTTAACAAAAAAAATTTCCCTTGGACAAGAGTTGTCCATTACAAGAGAACATGCATCTTCAAATTCTTTGATAAAGGCATATGGCATTTTCGAATCTACCCCATGAAATTGTGGAAGCAATTATATCATACCTATACGGATATTCAAAGTATCATAGTGAGGTGGAAAAATGATGCAAAAGCTTAGGGCTTGCTTAGGAGGATTCATGTAATCCCTCAAGGTCCGATATTGGGGAGCCGCCATGTCACCGTGGTTACTCCAATGATCAAATTCATTACCCCCTACTACATTAGGAATCGCTTCTGAAAAGTTTGGAAGATTAGGTTATGCATTCATATTTTGATTGGGGATGTTTGGGATGCCCTTGGGATTTGGGAGAAAAATGTTTGGTAGCCCTCTTTCGTTGATGTTAGCCATAGGTAGAAAACCAAGGTCTACTACTAAAGGAAGTTCGGGAGTAAGTTCTCTAGGTGGCAAAGAAGAACTGGAACTCTCAAGCCTCATAAGACGTCTGTATATATCATGTGTGAATGATAACATGCAAATGAATGCAACACATAAGATATGCAAGTCCTAGCAACACATCATACACAAGCACATATATATATATATATATATATATTGCTGGACAACGGCTTTTTCTCAATGCAATTTCCGGACAATGACTTTTTCTTAATTCAATTACCCGACAACAGCTTTTTCAATTCACCTCAAATCTCCAATCTCCTCATGCAAAACAATACCACAAATTCAAAATGATAGCACACTATCCTATCCTCCAACTATGCCACCAATTTGGCTATTATCATGAAGCAATACAACTATCCTAATCAAACAAAATAAACTAAGAAAATAATAACCAAAAAGCTAATATAGATATTCACATAAAAGGAATGAAGGATGTACCCTTGGCCCTAAGCCGTAAATGCTTCCCTCGAAGGTAGGTGATCAATTCCCACCTTGTTTTTGCAATTTTTTTTTATTCAGTTTTTCTTTGCTTTGTGCCTTCAAATTCCTAACAATGGCGCCATTAAAACTTGATTGTTTCCCCGCAAGTACACGGTTTCGGTGTAGTTTAAATTGAGATCTTCCCAATATCGTTTTCGCTTATGGGATTTGTACCTAGATGAAAATCAACACAAATTGCACAAATTAAAGCCTAATTGTACTCAATTGCAAAACAAGTAGAGAATCTATCTTAAAGTAACTAAAAATTGACCAAAAATCTTTTGGGGTTTTGGGAATTGGTTGATTTACTATTCTAACTACTCAAATTGAAATTGAACTAGTGATTAACAATTAAACTATGAAAATCATGAAAAATGGACATTAACAAAGGAGATCATAAAGTAATTATCAATTGCTTTAAATGCAACAATGGAATTAACTCTAATTATCCAAGGAACCATAATTCAAAGCAAATGACTATGGATTCAAGTGCAATTTACAGAGAATTGGACATAATTGCTCAAATTCACCAATTCATGCAAGGAAAATTAAAGTGAAGGTTCTGTTAACTCAAATCAAAGATCTCTCCATGGATCCTTGATTCAGAAGATTTTAACAATGAAAACTTTAATTCCTTCCAAATTAGAGTTAGATTCAATGAGAAATTGTAAATTCTTAGGAGAAAATCACAAGTTCACAAACCATGATTATAAATCCAATATTTCTAATGAAGAATAAACTCTAATTAGAGGAAGAGACAAAAACTAAAGATATTCAAGTAGATTCGTGAACTTTTCTTCAATTTCCATACATTCCTTGATGAATCCTCACAATTGCATCCAATTAGGAGGTTTAGCTTGCCATTTCTATCGTAGAAAGCATGTAGTAGACTTCAACAATCATTCAATGAAAGTGAACTTGTATTCTATTGAGGAATTGAGTGTTTGGTTACAAGAAAAATGGAAAGAAAGCTAAGGAAAGTGCAAGAAAACAAAGGAAATCTACTTCTCTCACTAAAACTATATAAAACTCTCTCAAAACTATGTATAAACTCTTCTATATTAAGTACAACAACTGTTTTATATCTATATTCTCGCCCAAGTCCGTAATCCGTTCAAATGGTTGGGACATCCGTTTGAACGGTGCTTCGGACAGACCTTTGGACGTGAAAAGTTGACTCTGCCTCTTCTTCAGACGGGAAATCTAGATTCTGCCTCTCTTCAGATGGGCAAAATTCACTCTGAAGGAAGAGCGTTTGACGTAGCGTTCAAACGGTTGTCCGTTGTGTGCGAACACTAGGATGGTCCGTTCGAAAGGTGAATCACATGAAATGTGCCATTGGTTGTTGACGTCTTTCGTTTGAACGCTTGGGGCATTCGTTCGAATGGTGTTTGCATAATTTTGGCCCATTTTTCTCATTTAAGCCCAAATTTCCTGCAATATATACAAAGGTAGAATTACAAACATTTTAATGCTAAAAACAATAGTTTAAACCCTAACTAAGGCTAACAATCCCCTAAATAGGGGATTGTGATTACACTTTTGGAATGTAATCAATAAGACAAAGGTAGAGAAGGAAAGTGTTAAAACTTTTCCCTTTCCCTCTTTGATTCTACCTAGAAAGCAAAAGAAAGAAAAGAGGGGGGGGAGGGGGAATAGTCACTTTCTCTCTTTTCTTTTCTTTAATTTTCTTTACAAACCCAAACAAAGAACAAAAAATAAATTTTTTTTTTCTCTTTCCTTTCCTTTCCCCTCTCTTTTCCTCTCTCAAGTTCCAAATAGCCTGTAAGGCTTTAACTAAATAAAATATTAAAATTTTTGTGTAGTGGACTATAGGTCTTACCATTTTTTAATGTATATGTCAACCTAATAAAATCAAAGCTTTGGGGGCTTCCTTATGTGCACTATCTAGCAAGTGAGCCTTACTCATCAAATATACATTAAAAAAACTAAAAATTAAATTAAACATAAAAGATGCTTTGTACACAAAATGATGTAAACTATAAGGTTATTGTAATTTTTATATATGCACGCATGCTAACGTGTGATTTATGGAGGATGGTTTTTTTTTCCATAAAGTGATCAGAAGGGATTTTTCTCATTACGAGTGGGATGGGTTTAACCTAACCCATCCCGAACCGCCTCCTTGACATCCTAGTGGATCCATACATATAATTGCAAAAAAATTCTATTCTTTCATCTTATTGTACAAAAAACTTCACCAGTGAAAATTGTGAGCAAAAATCATGGGTATTTTGATTTGGAATCAAAGGGTTAAATACAACTACATTATTCTCTGAAATCATGAATGATTGCTAGTGAATATTTTAGTTTAAAGTAGAAGGATCAAAAGTAACTACATTTTTTTTTTGGTATAAAGTCAATATAAAAATTCTGTTTATATATCACTACTCAAAAACCTTACTAGCGAATATGATTGAACTTGTAAGTTGTAACACAGCTCACCAATGACCAACCATAGCTGAGAGAGAGATTTCCTTACCATCTGCACGTTAAATAATATTTCACGCAATAGCATAAGCACTAATATAAAAGATGAATGGAAGAGTAGGCTATCTGTCATCGATTTTCTATTCATATCAAGCCATAGAACAAGACTTATACGAGGTGCCCAGAACATGCAGACATGTTCTATACTAAGGTTCAACCAACACAGGTAGCAGTGGTTGCCTTTGGTTTATAAGGGGCTGTCCCCTTTGTCACTATCTGAGATGAAAGCAAGGACCATCGAATCAGATCTAAGCAGAGCTCACTACCTGAGATGAAAGCAAGGACCATCGTGCAATGATTAATTAAATGATAATTAGTGTGTCTCAATTGAGAAATTTTCCAGCGCCTTTGAAACACTACGTAATTACTTATTCTCTTCTCACGCAGTGGCTCTTTGTAAATTGATCAAATTCGTGCCTCAATTTCATTTTTTCTATTACTTGCTCACTATTTTTCTTTACCCTATATATAATGAAAAATATTATGCATAAATTAATTTCTAACTTACTTTTTTGTTCACTAAATAAAATAAATGGTGCTCACGTATATTAATTAATGTGGACCTACTGTAGTGTGTCTTGTAAGTGAAAATTTAGATTTTATATAATATTACTCATATATAATATATATGTTAAAAACTTTATTATGCATTATGATATAGAGATTTTGTTTTAGAATTCTTCCTTTCTATCACTCTCCTTATTCTAACAGCACACTTGTCTACACTTAAAAATTGAGGATTCTTGATGATAATGAGAAGGCTCTGATCTGGTCAACTGAGATTAGCCGAATTGGGTGGTATATAAATGTTTTTGAAAAATTACATTTTCCTTGAAGCATTATATATCAAAAAAAAAAAAAATACTATTCTTCCAGAAAATTGATACAGAAAATCCATTAGAATGATGTGACAGTGACATTATTATAATTAATAGTCATCATGATGGATGTTTTATTTTAAAATAAAAGATAATGCTAGATAAACAAAAAAATTTATACATAATTTATTACTAGAATGATGTAGTTGGATAAGAGTTATTCACTTTAAAACAAAACACTCATCAGGATACACTTAATTATAATAATGTCATTGTCATATTATTCTGATGAAATTTTCTATACACCTTTTTTGAAAGAATAATATTTTCTTAAAATAAATACCACTTATTCAATCACATTATTCTAGTGATAAATTCTGTTTTCTTTTTTCTGTTTGTAAAGTGTTACCTTTAAAAAAACATGATGAAAAAATAGAATTTTCCTTATACTAACTCATGCTCTCGCACATGCATAAGCCAAGAACTTATAAAGTTCATGCAAGACTATGGTTAGACTTATGGCCCAGTTTTGCTCCTGTCGCCCATGGTGCAGTTAATCCGGTTGATGACGTGGTCAAATTCTAGCTTGCCACATGGGAAATAGGACACTCCACTAGATACAGTTCGCCACACTCTATCTCTCCCCTTCTCTCTCTAACCTCTCACGTTCTCTCTCTCTTCGATGTATTCGTTTCTATGGTTCTGAAATTTCTCATCCTCCTTCTATGATTCTCTCTCATTAAAATAAAAGCCTAATTTTAATTATAAATGTTAAATCTAATAGATCAACCGGACTGGAGGAGAAAGCATGCCTCGATTCTTTGTGCGATGCCTAATAACCAATTAGAGAACAGTTCCGATCTGGTTTAAAACCCACGCCTTAAGCTCTCTGAAGTCTGAACAGGTGAGGTTGGGTTCACTAGGTTCCCTAATTTGAGCGCACAGCCTCGGTTGGATACCACCAATTTGAGCTTAGATATTTTCAAATTTTCAATTGCTTCAATTGAAAGAAGAAAATCGCGTATTGAGGATTCTGCTATTTTTTTTTCTTTTCTAAATAGGTCCAAGTTGTTGAAGCCACTTGAACTTAAAGAATGGGGCTCTGTGCAAGTACTTGGCCACCAATGGGGCAAATCTGGGGGTTTTGGATACTGAGTGGTAGGGACAAAGTCTAGTGTTCAGTAGTAGATGGTAATTCCCATTAAATATTAACACGAATACATCAATAATATGAGATAATGGAGTAATTAAAAAACTTTTAAAAAATACACTAAATGGCAAAATTTTATGAGTTATTTTTTTAAAAGTCTCTGCACTACTCTACTAACTCATATTGTTAATATATATATATACATTATATGTCAGCATTTTATAAAAATTATCACTGAGTACACAGTGTTACTTGACCACTAAACTATTTTTTCGTAAAAAAGATGTGAGATGAAATTGATTAATGAAGTATTACTGCTACCTAACCGCTGAATTTTGAGAGACGGAATTGATTAGTGAAGTGAACAAGAAAAAACGGAAGTCGGGAAGATGTGAGCATTGATGGGTAAGCTTATACTCGATGAGTTCATGGAGAACAAAACAAAAATTGCAGAACCATGGAAATGAAGATTGAGAAGAAAGAAATGTGAAAGGTTAGAGAAAGAAGGGGGAGAGATAAGATGTGGTGAACTGTATCTAGTGGGGTGTCCTATTTCTCACATGGCAAGTTAGGATTTGACCACGTCATGGACCGGCTTAACTGCACCATGGGCGATAGGAGCAAAACCGCGCCCTAGACTTATAAACTCACGTGAGCTCAACATATTCAGAACCCCATCTTTCCATATTTGATATTTCCAACGTTGAGAAAGAAAGAGAGAGACGACCGAATATCTCACCACCAATGTGCATGTTAGAGAAGCGCGGTGACCTCAACTTCTTGACTCTCGCCGGAAACGATGAGCACTGGCTAAACCCTAGCGTCATCGCCTCACTCCATTCAGCTCTACGGGAAGCCCCAGAGTAGTCGACTCGAGGCTCGGCTCTCGTCACCACTACCATTGGCAAGTTCTTCTGTAACGGCTTCGACGGCACCTGCGCCGAAGCCGGTTCTCCCTCCTCTGCTAGAGAGCGCCTCCTCCACGTGATCGATTCTTTCAAGCACGTGCTAGCCGCGACTTGGTCTCCCTCCCGATGCGACGATCGCCTCTGTGACTGGCCACGCCGCCGCCGCGGGGACGATGCTGGCGATAAGCCACGACTACGTGCTCATGAGGAGCGACAAAGGCATGCTTTACATGAGCGAGTTGCAAAGAGGGATCTTGTTCTCGGAAACCGTCACGCCGCTACTGAGATCGAAGGTGGGCTCAGTGGCGGCGCGGAGGGAAGTGCTCTTGAAGGCGGAGAAGGTGAAGGCGGCAGAAACGGTGGCAATGGGGATCGTCGACTCTACGCATGATAACGGGGAAGTGACAGTGGAGGCTGCAGTACGCCTGGGGGAGGAGTTGGCCAAGAGGAAGTGGGTGGGCGAGGTGTACGTGGAAATACAGAAATCTCTATATCTGGAGCTATGCCGCGCCTTGGGATTGACCCATAATAAGTTTGTAATAGCCTCTTCACGGCTTTGAAGTTCGAAGTATGAAAAGTGTTTTCTATGCTTTATGAAATTGCTTTTGTTGTGAAAATTTGGCTACAAGGATGCTTGTACCTAATTTGGTTTAATGGTATGTTGCAAAGATGTCAAAATAAAAATATGAAGAAGTTGAGGAGGTTATAAAGATGCATTTGATTTGAATGTTTTCATAAATAGAGTGTATATATAGAGGCATGAGTTTTTCTTATTTTCCATGCAAATACATGGATGAAGTATTACTATGGGTATAAACAAAACAAAGATTTTGAGGCAATAGTTGAAAGATTCTTAAAATTTTTGTCTAATTGTAACTTCATTTTATCTAAAATGAATTTCGTTGCAAGCATTTGGAACAAATTCTAGATCTATTGTTTCTGTGGAAATTATTTTATATCAAAACTAAATAAAATTAATAGCTAATCTCAATAAAAATGAGGAGTTAATTACAGTATTAATGGTTTTTTTTTTGGGTTGATTATGAATAACACATGTGTGAATAAATAGTTGAACAAGTTGACAACATGATGAAGATGCATAGAATTTGATTTTTTTGTAAATACAGTGTACAGTGACCTGAGTTTTACCCACATTGTAATATTTTGAGTATAAGAGATACATATTTTACGATAGTAGTGAAAGAAATTAAGAAGGTAGTTAATTAACTTTTAAATTTTGTTGTTTAATTTTAGACGCTTTTCATCTAAAGCTCAAAATGTAGGTCTTTTATTATATATACTCCATAGAGGGCAAAACTGATTCCATAAAAATCTAATCATAGACTTCTAAGTAGTACTTTGTTAGCCTTAGAATCGGGTATATTGCTTTATTTTAGTTAGCATTTGTTATGAATGTAGTTTGTTCGACTTGGTAGGTTTTGGAAGCCAAGGGGTGCAATGAAGGCATAAGTAGTCACGTTGAAACTTGATTGGTTGAGCTGGGGAGTAAAGGCAATGCTTTCTTTATTGGGCCACTACTTTACCACTTTGAAGGCCGATTGAGTTGCTTCTCGTGTCATTGGAAAGAGGACGTTAAGGCCATAATTTCACCTTTTATGTGCATTAACTGGAAAGGAGGTTAAGGGTATCAAAATCAAGTGAAGATGAAGAAGAGAAAACCTTCTGATCGTCAGAACGGTTGCCCAGCCGTCCTAACGGTCAGAGGGTGTGAAGAATTGGAGCCTGGCAGTGTGAACTGTCCCAATGGCACCATATGTCGTTCTAACAGTCAGAGAGTTCAAAATTGTGAAAAATGTCTACCGTCCCAACGGCAGAAAGAACCGTCCAAACGGTCAGAAGCCTAAAGATTTGAGACCTAAGCATGCCGTCTGGACGGTGACATGTGCTGTCCCAACGGCCTAAAGCTATCAATGCGAAATTCAGCCTACCGTCCAGACGGTCTATATAGCTGTCTCAACGGCCTGAAGATTGAACAAGCAAAATTTACACAATCGTTCGAACGGTGAACCGGATCGTCTAAACGGCCTGGGCGATCGAAGTCGAATTTCACTATGATTCTTACTCCTCTTTTGAAAGGATTACGACTTTGCTTACCAATAGTTCTTTCTATTTCATTGTAAAGGAGTTCTAGAGTTAGTTTATAGAGAGAGAAATATAGTTTTTAAATGTTATTTCAATATCTTGTAATCAAACACAATTATTTTCAATTCAATTTTAAGATTTATTCATGTTTTCAAGTAGCTAATTATCTTTTGGCATGAAAATGTGAAGATTGAAGGGTCACTACAAGAAAAAACACGTTTAGTAACAAATAAAATAGTCACTAAATTTTCTTTTTTAGTCGCCAATGTGAATTTGCGACTAACGTGGTGACTAAATTATTTAGTAGCCTATTAAAGGTTACTAAATGTTATGCCAACTAAGTTTTGGTTAGTCGCTGATATGTGATCAATGGCAACTAAACGTGGCGACTAAATTGGTAGTCACCAAAAGATGTCATACGGCAACCATTGACGTTAGTCGTCAAACTCCCATAATCACCAATACTTAGTCAGCGGCGACTACACTTTATGACTAACTATTAGTTGCTATAGCTAATTGTTCGCCAAAGTCATCTTATAGTGACCAATATAAGTAGTTACAAATATCAAGATCATAACGACTTTCGCAACTAAAACATGTTAGTAGCCAAAGAATTAGTTGCTCATTTATTAAGAAGATATTGGAGACGACCATTATTATTCGAAACCTATACGAATCACAATCAATTCTAACTTAACAGGTACGCAGAACTTCGTATAAAGAAACTATATACTTAATTTCAATAAAAATATCAGTGCCAACATCCACAAAACTATATCCACATATCTAAACAATAAAATTCTAAAATGTATGTAAAATCCAGCCAAGTCTAATATTCACAATCAGAAATCTTTATTCATAAGTACAAACTAGCCTAAAATAACATGTGCAATTAGACATATCAACATCTAAAATCTTCGTCCCACCAAAACTTCGTCTCACAAAATCTTCGTCCATAATGGCCATCAACAATTTGTAAAAGAATAAACACAGAAAACAAAATATTTCATTAGTAACAGTCCTAAAATAAAAATTCTAGTGTGATTACAAAAGACTTACAAAATTTGAACTTGATGTAGGCAGAACAAAAAAAAGTGAATAACCATTGTGTCTTATTCATTGTCCAACGATCGATTTGATTTTGAGCAGAAGTGAGAGGCAATTTGATTTTGTTACAATTCAATGACTTCCTAATTGTTTTCTCTAGATGATCAGCTACGAATCAGAATGATATCCTACACCGAACTTAGAGGAATTTTATTACACGAACTTAGTAGAGGTTCCTAGAGTGGGCATCAGTGTTGAATCATCTAACCAGCTAAACATGAATTAGATATGTACATACCATGTTGGCAAACATATTATTTTCAACTGCATAATTAAAGAGAGCCGAAGTGGCAAGACATGGACCCATACCAAATTTCTTAACTATTTCCACATGCCTTCATCTGCTGCATCATCAAATGTTGAAGTTCGTCAAATTTTTTTTTGTAGTTCATCACAGCTCCTCTTCTCGTACTCTCTCTCTTTGTTGCTCTTTCCGCTCCTTTTCTCGCTCCTCCCTCTCCTTAGTTCACTCCTCCTTCTCTCTTTCCCGTTCCTCATGAAGTATCTCTAATTCAGATGCAAGTGTCTTAAGCTTTTGATTTGAACGAGACATTATCATAGCCCGAGGACAACTTTGGACCTACGCCAAACCAAAGGATGTACCCTTTTCTCTCACCAAGCGCTTTCCTTAAGATTTCTTCTAATGTTATATCTATGCCGGATGCCTTAGCATCGTCATGAATTTTCACCATCTCTTCTTGTCAAAAAAGAAACCAAGGTTACAAATTAGTTACCATTTTTTTTATAATATTAATAGTCCAGTGAGCTAGTATTGTACAAGAGTGTATAAGGCTTAAATATATACGTATTGCCTCTTGCATTCTGGGTGGAGCCACTCTTTTGTCTTTTTTGACTGATGTCCATTCTTAAAATAATCAATAAAATCTGGCATTACTTCATCTGTGGCCCATGGCTGCAAAGTCAATCAACTACATAAGTCATTTACTTCTATTGAAAAGATGAGTTATATACCTTAAAAAATAAAAATCTTATAGTGTGTTTTACATAACATCAACAATTACCTTTTTGGTTATCATAGCAGCAAATGATCTCGATCCTAAGGAATGGCCGTATGGAAACTTTTTCTTATTCTTTCTACCAGCTTTTGATCGTTTCTACAAAAAAAAATATATAAACTTAAAATTCAAACTGAATTAATCACAATTCATTACAATTTTAAACTGAAATTAAATGGTGGTAAACTTACCCTAAATGTTTTACTCTTAAATACATGATCAATCATGTACTTCCAGTCATCCACCTTCACCCCCCTGTATGGTTCATTGTATGGATCAACCATAGTTTTTTTTGACTTGCGATAATGCTCACTCATCTTGCCTTTTCAATTTTTATACAAAAGATTATCTCTCTTATTTATCACAGTAAGGAGTACAGGGTTGTTCTCATCTGAATCCTCGTCAGTAGTAATGTAAAATTTGTCCTACCAAAACAACAATAAGTTAAAAGTACTTGCAAATTGTAGAATATATAGTTTGTAAACTATTAACAGAACACATTTGTAGTTGAGTAGTGTAGAATTATTACCCGCACAGACTGTAGAATAGTTTCCTTAACTATTGGGTCAACAAGTTTCCATCTCTCGGCAAATCTTTCAATAGGACAATACATTCTAATTCCAATCCCCAGCTGGTTTGAACACATGGGAGCATAAGGACCGCAAAATGTGTTGAACCCTTAAAAAATGGGCACTTGGAGCCTTTCCCCGGAATTGTCATCAATTAGTTTAGTTAATCCTTTTCCAAGACTAGGCCCCTACAAATGCTTTGATCCCGACCCACCTGGCAAATATTTTTAAGCAGACATTTTACCAATTACTATTTTAGCAGTTACACTGGTGGGTCTAGCAAGTATAAAACAACTATCATTTTATCTGCACCCCTCATAACAATAGGAATTGGTGCACTTGGTTCAGGGTGATCAATATTGTGCAATTGATTAGACACCACAGGTGGCTGTTCTAGCTACTCTAAAGGCAAAGAACTCTGTAAAAGAGTTGTGGCTGGTGGCTCACTCGGGGATTGCAAATTCATAAGTGAGTTCCTGGCTGAAGATGATGATGTAGTCCTTCTTTTCTTCCCTAAACGTATGATCACCTATTAAATTAAAATGCAATACATTAGAAAAACATGAACATGAAAAGTGACTATGTTATTAAATAATAAGTATTGTTATTAAAAAACAAAAATAAAGTCATTAGTGACAACTGAATTATAAAATTGAGCATCACGGAACCAGCTAATTGAAAAACTCTTTTGGTTTAGGTATAACGTGATCAAGGGCAACTTGTTTAGCTAACAAAATCTTTCAAACCAAGTCATTACCAAGTGTTGTCACAAATATTACCTTATCTGCTCGAGATCGAGATGAGTGGTCATTTTCGATTGATGAATATGTTCCTTCCTTATCTGAAGGTAGATACTCATCATCATCATGACTGTTATTCTTGTTTTTCTTTTGATTACCTCCATGCTTAGAACATGTACTTGAATTGAACAATGAATTTGACAATCCTTTTAAATTTAAATCTGCAAGCATTGCATTGTTAATTTCAATTCTATTTTTTCTTTGCATCTTGTAGTCCATCACCGTCTAGGACATGCTTGTATTGTAACTTTCAATTGCATTTTTTCTTTGCATTTCATACTCCATCACTATCTGGGACATGCCTCCAGGCTTGATGAACAACTTATGCTTCATTGACATATTTGCAACTATAACAGACATGAAATGTTCAAAAATAATTAATATGATAAACTAAATGCATTATGTATTGACGTAGAATCAATGACAGCATGTTTTAATATATATTGTAGCAAAAAGATGTACTGGTATGCATAGGTGCAACTCCTCCATTATCCAACACCAACCTTACATTTATATCCTCTCACAATGCCATATACATATATAAATGTAGTTGAACAGTGGACTGTTCGTGGCAGCTGAAAACAGATAGGTTAAAATAGTGCATATATAATAGATTGGGAATCACGTAATGGTGCGATAATAGCACGCTAATAACACAGAGAGTTTTTTTCAAAGGACGAAGGATTGCGCGATCGTGTGCTAGACCTCGCCATCACGCACTATACCTTGTTATCGCGCGCTATGACGAGTTACCTGGTGAAGAAAACAAAACTAGAAATCGTGTAAGGAGGAGATAGGCAGTATTAAAGGTTAGAGATTGGCGATGAAAGGCTCTCATTATGGCTAAATCAGCCTAGAAATTGATTACACCAAATCAAAGTAACAAATTTAAATGCATCCAACTAGGGTTTCCTAGTAATCGAATTAACAAATAATCTAAGCTTAAATAATCAAATCGCAAACCATAAGAAGCATCGTCCTTAGGAAGAGAGAAACAGATTGAGATTGTTCTTCTCTTTATATGTAGCCAGACATACAAGATTGCGAGAGAGAGAGAGAGAGAGAATAGAAAAAAGAGAGATTTTTTTTGTTTTGATTGAGATTGATAGAAGGGTTTACAGGGACTGAGAAAGCTGAGGAAAACAAACGGGAGAAGTATTGCGCCATTTTTTTGGAGGAAAATTTGGGAAACAAATAATTTCAATACTCCTTGAATTTTATAAATTAGATTTAGAGTTTTTTTTTAATTCTAAATACACACGAGACTATTTTGATTTGTGCCAATCATAATATTGGTTTAATAAAGCGTTTTATGTATTTGAAGTCTAATTATATTAATTAAAAAATTAAATAAAGAGATATAGCATTAACTTATAAGAGATAAAACTAACTTAAATAGAGAGAAATCATTAATTCGTGGAAGAGTATGGTAAATAATTTGCTTAGTAACACCAGTTAACAGTAACTTTGTTCCGCTTGAAATTTATATATTCTAAAATACATAGTCAAATAAAATTATAGCAATTATTTATTTCCGCTTGAAATTGTACATTTTTTTTATTTTCATGGTAAATTTTGTATTTAGAAAATTAAGCAACCCAAATACAACAGCCCCATGAAGAGGTATCCATTGCTAATACGTTATGCACTAATTACCACTTTTGTTGCTAAAATCTAAATCATTGTACTCTACAATTCAATAAGATTTTTTTTTTTCTATTGTCTTATGCTATATCTATTTGATATTGAAATTTTTACCTTTTTCCTTTCCCTTTTCAAAAGGTATACAGACTTTCATCCTTGATGCTATGTTTGGATCTTGAATTTATAGAGGAAAAGAAAAAAAAATAAAGAAATAAAATAAAATGAAAGAAACTAATTTTGTTTATTTCTATATAGGTTGAATTAAACAAATGAAAATAAAATGAATAGGTATTCCTTAAAATTTTACTTTTTAGTTTGTTCCGATAACAAAATAAATATGTATGAAAAATGTCTTTTCTATTATGTTATTATTTCTCTTGATAAATTCAAGATCAAAATATAGCAGAAAAAGAGACAATGAGAATTCAATTCCCACTTCCTCTATCTTTTGAGTTTTGCATGACTTTAAATAGAAGAAAAAATAGTATGAGTAGTTAGGTAGTATATATGGACTTTCAGTACTCATGCCTTCCCAACAAATTGTGACATTTGGTGTTTTGTTATATTATTAACATTAATTTGTTCATGGTTCTTGGTGATTTCACCATATACGAAACAACCCAAAAAGCATTATGCATTTTTCAAACATGAAGGTCTTCCACTACCTCAATCATTATAATCCTTAAGAGTCAACAATGAATTAGTAGTAGAATTGTTTACTACTATATGACTATGGTTTTGCCTCTAACACCAGGCAGTAGAATTTTGAAGAATATACGGTGGAGGTTCATTGAGCACTTCATGATTGAGAAGGCGTGTCTTGTTTGATAAGCATGAAGTTGGTGGCTAGATCGAGTTCTTGATTTTTTTTGGTTGATTATTGGAGAATATTAATTATGAACTTTTAATGAAGTGCTGAAAAGATTATTGAATTAATAATACATTTTTTAGTTGTCAAACTAAAAAAAATTGATGCTTCCACAATCAGATTGCAATAAATATAATGGTGCTTATTGGAAAAAAAAGCTATGTTGGGTTGTTCTACAATTTTTTTTTTAATTTTAATATATAGATAAAATCTCAATCTTTTGCCAAAAAAAATGTAGTACCTTTATATGAAAGAACAAAATTTGTGTAGAACACAAGTAAAAATAAAGTATTCACAGGAAATAAAAAGAAGTTAGCATAAAAAGCACGCAAAGAATAAATGCTTAAAATCATGAGATGAACAA
Organism: Euryodendron excelsum; assembly: GCA_033060915.1. Lineage (NCBI taxonomy): Eukaryota > Viridiplantae > Streptophyta > Magnoliopsida > Ericales > Pentaphylacaceae > Euryodendron > Euryodendron excelsum. The sequence goes on along the minus strand of CM065387.1, from coordinate 9,476,118 downwards.
AAAAAAAAAAAAAAGCAAGACAATCCAAAATTAAGAATTCCATACAACATTTTAAAAGTTTCACACTAAGAATAATCCCAACTAATTAATTCTTAAAGATATATAATTCAATTTCCAACATTTATCTTTTAAAATCCTTCAATCCATCAAAATATCTTTTTAACATTTAAAAGTTTGAATGATGATTCATGTTTCTTTTGTGGTATATTTTGGGATTGTTAATATGTTAATTGAACATGTTTGTATTTTGATAGATTGTATTTACTTTGTTAACCAGTTAAGTAAACTGGATGTTTAGGGGGGGAGAGTTTCAATATAGGGGAGATCTTTTATTATCTCACAAAATGGAGCGCGCCATCGCGGGATATTAGCACGCTAATTGCACAGAGAGTTCAGTGGATGAAATCAATAAGTGCACGATCGTGGCCTAATAGCGCTCTAATAACACAGAGAATTCGTACAGTTCAATATGGAGCGCGCCATCGTGCGATTGATTGCGCTATCGCACGCTAGTGGCAGTTTATGTAACTTGTGAATATGAGCCATCTTTTATTTGTCTTTGCTGAAGTTAAAATTCATGTGGGCTTAATTAATTGAATTATAGTATACCAATTGAATGCATATGGGATATGTTTTAATTTTGGAATTATATGTTTGAAAGCTTTGTTGGATGATTGGTTTATTTCTCTTAGTTATAGTCTAGTAATTATAGTATGATTTTGTCACCTACTATATTTTTTTACTTGAGTTATTACGTAGCTATTACCATTTTATTATGCTAGTTTTGCATTTTAATTTTTATTCTGATCCTTGTAGGTGACAAGTTATGGATAAAAGTTGGTTGACGATTAAGGATAGAGTGAGAAGTAAAGAATATAAAAATGGTGTGGTAAAGTTTATAAAGTTTGCGAGGGAAAAATTAGACAACTAAGAGGCTAAGATTTCTTGTCTGTGTTTAAATTGTTTGAATGACAAAAAGTTGAGTGCCAAAGAAGTTTATGTTCACTTGATCCAAAAAGGGATTGATCCTTCTTACAAGGCCTGGGTAGATCATGGAGAACCTATTAATGTGCCTCAACCTAGTGTACGAAACAATGATGACCAATACCAAGGTGGTGGTAATTCAGATATAGTGGAAGGTGACATATTTTAGGACAATGATCAGTTGCCCAATATGTTGGAAGAAATCTACGTGGGTGGAGCCTTCGATGATGGTATGGATAATTTGTCTAACACTTTTGAAAGTCAATATGCGTAGAAATTTGATAAGTTATTTAATGGTGCTCATCATGAAGTATATTCGGGATATAAAAAGTCTATTTTGTCGTTCATTGTGAAGATGCTTCATATTAAGGTGTACAACAAGATAACCAATGCTACGTTTGACATGGTTATGGGTGCATTCAAGGAGATGTTGCCGAGTGCTGATGATACTGTACCATGGAATCTTTATGAATGTAAGAAGTACTTGTATAATTTGGATTTGGGGTATGTGCCTATTCATTCGTGCAAGTATGATTGTGCACTATTTTAGGGAGAGACAACAAATTTGGAGCATTACACAAAGTGTAAGGAGTCCAGATACAAGGTAAATGACGGTAAGGGTAAGAAGATCCCTTATAAGATATTACGTTATTTTCTCCTAACACCAAGGCTTAAAAGATTGTTTGTGTCAAAGAAAATAGTGGCAGACATAAGATGGCACAAGGAGAAATGTTTAGATGATGGAGTATTAAAACATCCGGCTGATGCCAAGGAATGGAAGGATTTTGATAAGCGATATCCATTATTCGCTGAGGACTCGCGAAACGTAAGGTTAGGGTTAGCAACTGATGGTTTTAATCCCTTTGGCAATAGGAGCTCATCATATAGCATGTCGTCCGTTATTTTGATGCCTTACAACCTCCTACCGTGGATGTGCATGAAAGAGCCCTATTCTATGATGTCATTGCTTATTCTTGGTCCATTGTCCCCCGGAAGAGATATTGATGTTTACTTGCAACCACTTATTAGCGAGCTGAAAGAATTATGGGTGAATGGGGTTCAAGCACATGATGCTTCAAAAGGGCAAAGGTTTCTAATGCGTGCAACCGTAATGTAGACGATTAATGACTTCCTTGCATATGGAAACATGTATGGTTAGACTACAAAAGGTTATTTGGCTTGCCCTATCTGCAATGAGAACAATTCATCCCAGAGTTTGATAAGCAAGATAGGGTACATGAGAGCTCGTCACTTCTTGCTTGAAAATCATAGTTGGCAAAGGAGCAAGCTGTTTAATGGTGAGATGGAGAATCGATCAAGGCCTATGGAGATGTCAGGCGAACAAATTTTGGAGCAAATTGATTCAGGGACTTACAAATCATTTGGAAAGCATCCAAGTTATAGGAAAAGACGAAGAGATGAGCATTCAATTTTAAATTGGACAAAGAGAAGTATTATGTTTGAGTTGCCATATTGGAAAACCCTCCAACTTCGACACAACCTCGATGTCATGCATATAGAGAAGAATATATGTGATAATATGCTTGGGACATTATTGGGCATAGACGGTATGAATAAGGATACAGAAAAGGCATGCTTAGATTTATAAAACCTGAATATACTAAAGGAGTTACACCTCAAGAAGCGTGATGATGGGTCTTTTGAGAAGTCTCCATCATTGTACACACTGCCCCCTGCTGGGAGACAAGGCTTTTATGATTTTTTAAAGTCAATCAAGTATCCTAATGGTTATGCAACAAATATCTCTAACTCCGTGAGCACTCAAGGGGGTAAGTTGTCTGGCCTTAAAACTCATGATTGCCATGTCCTTTTGCAGCGATTTCTTCCGATTGGGATGCGGGGTTATGTTACTAAGGAAATTGGTACCGTGTTATTTGAGTTAGGTAATTTTTTTCAGCAATTGTGCTCAAAAACATTAAGGGTAGATGATGAAGAGAAGCTAGAATGCCATATCATCCTCGTACTTTCCAAGCTTGAAAAGATATTTCCTCCAGCTTTCTTTGATGTCATGGTACACTTGGCTATTCATTTATCTCGTGAAATTAAACTTAGAGGACCTGTGCAATATCGATGGATGTATCCAATTGAAAGGTAATTACGACATCGAAAAACATAATACTGTGTGATATCATATTATGCTGTCTAGACCGAGCATGTTCTTGATGATTTGAAAGCCTAATTTCCTATTGAAAAATTTTGATTGTCTCGTCTGTAGGCTACTTGGGATGTTGATTGTGCTTCAAAAATGCAATTATAAGGCCTTAACTAATGCTTTGTTAGTGTTAGTTTATGATTTTATATGTCTTTTTAGTTATGTTTTAGTACTAACTAAGGTTATTATGATTTGTATAGGTTTTGAGCGTAAATGGAAGGATTTCAGATACATTTTGGACATAGGTTTTAAGAGAATGCTGCTAAAGTACAAACTACTGAAGCTGGGGTACAAGCTGTTGAAGCATGCAGAGCTGAAACTTTGGAAGGCCATATCTCTCAAATCAAGAAGGTTCTTAGGGCCCATAATATGTCAATTCCATACAAATTTTCGAGATCTACAACTTTTGTGAAGGCACACTGGCAGTCCAGGGCATTCAAATGGGCCGTCCGGACGGGCAGTGGCCGTGTTGGTGAAACTGTGAAAAATTTTCTAAGTGTTGAGACCCATCCGGGCGCCCTTGGAACCCTGTCCGGATGCCCCATCCCCAGACCCTTCGGGACACCCTTCAGAGGCGTCTTTTTAAGCCCATATGAGTTCTTTTAAATGAAGGGAGAGCTAGAAAAACTTCATAGAGAGTTAGGAAACCCTAGAGTTAAAGTAGTTTTAGGAGTAGGAGTAGTTTTAAAGGTCTTTATACCTTTCAAGAACCCTAATTTTTGTATTCATTCAGTTTTTCTTTATATTCAAGATTTGATGTTCTTTCAATTGTTGCAAGCTTTCAATATACTTTTTATGTTCTTTCTTATGGCTTTAAGTTGCTAGATCTTTTCTTGGCATGGATTGAAAAGGTAAGTAGGTTACAAGTAGAGATTCAAGATAATTTTTTATTTTCCAATATTTTAAGAACCAAGATTTATTTTCTTGCCCATGAATATTTTTGAAAACAATATTCTTGATCATATCTAGCATATATGTATAGACTGATTTGTAAAAAGAGATACATATACCTAGAATTTCTGGTAAGGATATTGATTATAATTGCATATATATTCCTATTAAGAGTGCTTTAGAAATCTACTGTTTTTGATTAAGCTTCAAACATACCTTGTAGACAGGTTTATAAACTGGGACAGGTATGAATGAGACCCTGGTATGAACACTAGTAAATAACTGAATATCAACTCTAAAAGGGTAATCGAATCTTAAGTTTCTTTAATCAAGACTATCATGGGGACCTACTTGTAGGCCTATTAACTGAATCAGTCATGCCAAGATCTTTTGCTTATTGTTATTTAATCAAGTTTTCTTATTATAAATTTATTTTCATTGCCTAAAATAATTTCTCAAACCAAATCTCAAATCAATTTTTCTCCTTACATTCTAGAGTTGTATTTCTTGAGAGTTCTACTTTCCCAAAGTGAGTTCTACTATATTCCATCCATATTCCCTATGATTCAACCTTAGACTTACCAAAATATTATTACTGCATTGCAACCGTACACTGATGAATATAAATTGCACTGTTCAAGAACGATCAGATGTTAAAAGGGTTTGTTGCCAATAAAACTCGTCTAGAAGGTTCGATTGTAGAGGCGTACCTTTCCAAAGAGTGTACTACTTTCTGTTTTCTCAAACTGCTCGTTCGTTTGGCTTGATTACAAGGTCATCGAATGTGCCCACTACAGAACGTGAAATGGCACACTAGTTTATCTTATGCAATTGTTCAGAAGTGGAACCTTATCTACAGTACATTTTCTTTGACGTTCTTAATTTCATTTCTTGCATATGCTTATATTTATGTATTCGTCATTGAGAAAGTGTATTGATCGAGTAGGAAATACAGTGGTTTGATTGGAAATAGAAATGCGGAATACATCAAAAAGCAACAACAAAAAGAATTTTCAAATTGGTTCAAACAAGAAGTAAGTTCTAGTTAATTGTGCACATGCAGATAATGATATACTAAAATTAGCATTATTTACTTTGTCTGTGTAGATGAATCAATTGAGAAAAGATAAGGCCCTAAAAGCAACAGATAAATTATGGTTATTGGCCAACGGTCTGGGTCCAATAGTAAGTACATATTCAGGGTGTATTTGTAATGGAATGCGATTTTATACCGTCGACCGCGACAGTCACCATAAAAGTCAAAATAATGGTGTGGTAGTGGAAGGAAATCACCCAAGCAGCTTAACGAATTTCTACAGTAAATTGATCAAAGTGTGGGAAATGACGTATTTGTTTGAATATCGAGTTATTGTGTTCCAATGTGAATGGTTCAATACTGGTACCAACAAGACTTGTCGGATGGATGAACATGCCATAAGTATTGATGTCAAAAGTAGATGGTACAAGAATGATCCATTTATGTTAACAAATCAAGTCCAACAAGTTTTCTACCTCAATGATACCAAGTATAAGAAGTTAATGAAGGAAGATTGGAAAGTTGTGAAACAATTCCAACATCGAGGAATGTGGGATGTGCCAGAGAAAGATGATATAGATTAAATAGATGATCCCGTTGATGTGTTCCAATAAGAAACGAGCATCGAGATTGCACTAATTATTCTTGAAGATCCCATTACCAATGATTTGCTTAGGACTGATGTTGATCCAAAAGTTATTAGTGAGGAGGCAATTTTACAATCTAGGATTCAGCAAGTAGAAAATAGTGAAGAAAAAGCATTCCGTCATGATCAGGAAGATGAACTACTAAAGAACCCAAATGATGAAGAAGAGTTTGATGACTTTGACGTAAACCTTGCATGGAACTGAGATGATGTAACAGTGAATGCATGTGGAAGCCACAATGGATTCCGTGATCACCTACATTCGAAACGGTCACATACCTCCTCCACCACCTCCTCCTGCTTCTCAGTGATTTTGTGCTAAAAAAGAGGAGATTAGCTTGGTGATTGTTTTTTAAGGTGGTAGCTTGGTTGTATGATGGTGATAGTGTGGTTGGTTGTCTTGATCTTTTTAGTTTTAGTTATGTTGTTGGACAGATTTGTTTTGGACAATTTAGTTTGGATGATATATTATGGTTTGAATGATGATTTATGTTTCTTTTGTAGTATATTTTAGGATTGTTAATATGTTAATTGAACATGTTTGTATTTTGATGGATTGTATTCACTTTGTTAACCAGTTAAGTAAACTAGATGTTTAGGGGGAGAGAGTTTCAATATAGGGGCATATATTTTATTATCTTATAAAATGGAGCGCGCCATTGCGGGATAATAGCACACTAATAGCACAGAGAGTTCAGTGGATGAAATCAATAATCGCGCGATCGTGGTCTAATAGCGCTCTAATAGCACACAGAATTCGTCCAATTCAATATGAAGCGCGCCATCACACGGTTGATCGCACTATCACGCGCTAGTGGCAGTTTATGTAACTTGTAAATATGAACCATCTTTTTATTTGTCTTTGCTGAAATTAAAAGCCATGTGGGCTTAATTAATCAAATTATAGTTTACCAATTGAATGCATATGGGATACGTTTGCCTGAAGTTACTCTGAAGTTCCAAGTTACTTCATTTTATTCGATTTCTTATAACATCAAACTGAATATTTGAATTGGTGATTGGGATGAGAGTCACATGGATGTCAATCTTGAATCTATGTTTGCACTTTGCATAGTTGCGAAACTTGACAAATAAGGGGATTTCTTTCCGAACGCATGCTATAAGAAGCCCAATCTTACCTGGAAACTTATTAATTTGCAGCTCATTAATTAATGAGAAAGACATATGGTTGAGAGTTGACATGTTTTATTGGAATTAGAGAAAAATGTTTGATCGTTAAATTCATAAACGAGGGTATAGGATAGTTGTATTTTCTCAATATCCAATTGCTAAATGAAAAAGTATAGCAAGGGCCAAAAAAGTGAAATAGTTTTCTCTAGTGATGACATAGAAACCAAATTAAGAACCAAATAAGAAACAATATCAAAATTATTGAAAATTTCCAAAAAGCAGTAACGTGTTTTGATTTTGCCACGGAATGACACGTGTTTCTACTTCTTTTTCCATTACATCTTCCTTTTAGTAGCACAAAATAAATCTTCATCAAATTTTAGATTGCAACCAAACTTTAGTCGCAAATGTTAAACATTTGGCAACAACAAAAAACTTAGTCACCTAATGTTCAACTTTTGGCAACAATGCATCAAGTTAGTCGCCGAAAACTATAACTATTGGCCACTAAAAAGCCATGGTCGCTAAAATGTTAATAATAGTAACCAAATTATTATTTAGTTGCTAGACATGTAACTATTGATGACTACCCACAATAAGGTCACAACAATTAGTCGCGAAATTTGTTTTTTCTTGTAGTGGGTTTTGTGTAATTGATCAAGGTAATTCATGAAGTACAATATTTTTATCTTTTATTATTGAATCTTCAAGTGTTCTTGAGATTTTTCTTTCAAAATCAAGTCTTTTTTGTCATATTTTTGAGTTGGTATACACGAGTTAAGTCTCGCAATATTGGTTGCTTAAATCTCTGATAAGAACACTTCGAAAATCAATTCTTTCACGAATTCTCAAGTACTCATCAAGTTTCCAATTTGATTTTTATGCCAAATCATCCGATTCATCAACACTCTCGTAGTTGATGAATTGACTAAAAAAAACCGCGATTAATTATGATCAATTTTGCGACGGCATGTTTACTCTCACCCATCTTATTTTTCTATTAGAGCCTAATTGTTGCGCAACTTATCATATTATTTTAAGTGATCATGTCTATGATGGTTTATGGTGTATGGATACATATAGATCATATTTGAATGCAATCTTGAAAGTTGGAATGTCTAATGCTAATGTTTGGTGATGAATGCATTATTACTTTCCGAGTTGTTCTTTTAATCTTAACATAACTATTAGACTTCATTTGAGATATATGGTTAGGAGAATGACATTTGTTTGCATCATCATTACATTAGACTTCAACCTTGGTTTTTGAGTAATTCAAATCCTTGAATGAGTGGAGATTTTTACCGTGTGAGCTTTCAAACCATAACGTTTTTCTGAGTATTTACATTTACTCAGGATAAATTCTTTCATATATCTTTTTATTCAATAGCTTCATTACTTTTGATTTGATTCATACGTTAAACTATTTTTGAGTGTTTGAAAGCTATGAACTCTATTGGATTGAGTTTTGTACACTTTTGGAAATGAGACAAGGCCATATTTCTTATTGTGAACCACGGATTTTCTTGTTGAAACCATTTCTTTGGAACCCAATTTGAGTCTATACTTAATTGATCTTTATTTCTATTACACCAATGTCAAAGTATTCCCCTAACATAAAAACACAAGTATCTTCACTTGTTAATAGTTGAGGTGAAAGTAAAGAAGGGTGATAGGTTTGTGATGTGATTGTGAAAAAAAAAGAAAAATTAACATAGAAAGTTAGTAAAGAAAGCAAAAGAAGGGGGTTACAAGAAAAAAAAAGAAAAAAAGGTAAAGAGGTTTGATGTTCAAAAAGAAAAAAAAAAAGAAGAAGAAACAATGAATGAGATTGGGGAATTGGAAGTGTGTACCTACTTATCATTGCATGTCCTGATCACACATGTTTTGAACCAATTATCCTTTCCTTTTCTACCCTGCACCTCTTGGCCACGTTATAACCTTGGTAGTCCTTGTTGATCCAAAGTGTGCATAACTGGTATTTCAAATTACCGAGTTGAGTTCATATACTTTTGAATGCTCAATTGGTTTTTATATTAGATATTCCTTCATGAAGTTATGCTAAGTCGGATACACTTCAATTTTATCGGTTCTTGTAATCAGATTGCTCTTTTGTCTTTCTTATGCATTTATTCTTAATGATGAGCTTTCCATTATGAGTACCCTGTGTTTTTGCTATTTGTGAGTATATGTCCAGTAAGGATTCGAATCAAAACTTAAGGTCATGATTGCTTAATTTCCTTGGTTTGATCTATAGTGCTCTGATGTTCATACACTCGTACTGAATCCCTTCCATGTTATTTGAGATTTGTTCTAACTTCTATGTTAGAGTTTAAGATGAGTTGGGATTTAGTGATTCATTCTATTGACTCAAGCCTTGATCTTTGATTCCACTGTAAAAGTGTAATCATAGACTTCTAAGTTGTACTTTGTTAGCATTAGAATAAGAAATATTGCTTTATTTTAGTTAGTTTTTGTTATAATTGTATTTTGTTTGACTTTGTAGGTTTTGGAAGCCCAAGGGGTGAAATGAAGGCCTCGGTAATCACGTTGAAGCTTGATTGGTTAAGCAAGGATTGAAGGCGACGTTGTCTTAGTAGATGGACCACAATTTTCCCACTTCGATGTCCGATTGAGTTGGTTTCCTCATCATTGGGAAGAGGACTTCAAGGCTGCAACTTCCCTTCTTATGAACATTAGTTGAAAAGGATGTTAAAGTTGTCAAAAATCAAGTGAAGATGAGGAGGAGAAAAGCTTATGACCGTTCGAACGGTTGCCTAGCTGTCCTAACGGTCAGAGGACATGAATAGTGTGAATTGTGGTAGGCTCTCACCGTCCCAACGGCCCCATACACCGTCCCAATGGTCAAAGGGTCAAATGGTGAAAGGTAGCCTAGCATCCTAATGGCACCACTGACCGTCCCAACAGTCAGAGTATCAACTTGTGAAAAATGCCCACCGTCCCAACAGTAGCAAGAACTGTCCTAACAGTTAGAAGCTTGAAGTAGATCAAGCAAAATTCAGCTTACCGTCTGGACAGTAGGTTATGCCGTCCCAACAACCTGAGGATTGTTCAAGCAGAATTCACTCTGCCGTCCGAACGATGCAATATGCCGTCCCAACGGCCTGAAGATTGATCAAGAAAATTTTACACTACCGTTCAGACGGTGAACTAGGCCGTCCCGATGGCATGGGCGACAGAAGTCGAATTTTACTAAAATTCTTACTCCTATTTATATAGGATTATGACTTTGCTTATAAATAATTCGTTCTATTTCATTGTAAAGGAGTTCTAGAGTTAGTATTTAGGAAGAGAAATATAGTTTTTATATATTATTTCAATATCGTGTAATCAAACACAATTATTTCAATTCAATTTCAAGATTTATTTATGTCTTCAAGTAGCTAATCATCTCTTGGCATGGGAATGTGAAAATTGAAGGATTTTGTGTAATTGATCAAGGTAATTTATGAAGTACAACATTTTTATCTTTTATTATTGAATCTTCATGTGTTCTTGAGATTTCACTTTCGAAATTAAGTCTTTTTATCATATTTTTGTGTCGGTATACATGAGTTAGATCTCGGGATATCGGTTGCTTAAATCCTTGATAAGAATACTTTGAAAACCAATTCTTTCACGAATTCTCAAGTACTCATCAAGTTTCCAATTCGATTTTATTGCCAAATCATCTGATTCATCAGCACTCTCGTAGTTGATGAATTGAGTAAAAAAAATATTGTGATCAATTACACATAAGCCTAACAGTTGGAACATTCCTTGCCAAGGGTTTTTTTCTCTATTTTTTACAACTAAGTTCAATTTTAATCTATTCTCAAACACCGATCAAACAACTTTCAATTTTTCTTTTTCTTTTGGTGAGATTTCCTAATTCTTGAGTTTCAAGGCAAATTCTATAAGCTTTTTCACCAATTCTTTGTAGTTCGACCTCAGTCTTACCAGGTATACTACCCTGCACATCCTGCACTTGGGATAAAATCTCGAGAATCTTTTGGAGCGAGTAACCTCAATAGATTAGGAACATACAAATAGTGAAAAAAAATATTAAAAGAAGCTTAAGTCTAATATCTCAAATACATAAGTAATAGTTGCCTAAATTTGTATATAAATATTAGATATGAAATGATATATGCATTCATATATATATATATATTGATGAAATCATGCAAGTCAATATTTTCAGAATTCTCCAACTCTTTTTAGTAACATGAGTATGGAATACTTGACTCCACAGGGCTCATGAAAAAAAGTGATTGAATTAGTTTGGCCTTTAAAGTTGATGAAACACAAATTAAAAATTTAATATTATTCCAATGAGTAATACTATATGTAAGTGGGATTTTGGAAAGACTTGATTTGCTCCGCGAATCAACTTGACGAGCTTCAAGTAATCTACAAGAACAAGAATAATGAAAATACGTCAACTCTCTTTGAGTCGAAGATACTCCGATGATTAAGTTAGACAAACTTAATCTTAATGAATCAAACAAAAGCACTACGTACTAGTTCAAGTGAACATACCTTGCTTCTTTGTGGCATGGTTTATTTATAGTCTTTAGAGGCTCCACTCCTTCTATGAATGGGATTCATTCTTCTTTTAGGAGTTAATCATTTTTGGGTCGGTTATGATATGGATTTGGACCTATCTTTAAGTGTTCAAGTCCAGGTCGGGTTGGGACTATTTGCCCATTGGACCTGTCTCATTGGGTTCAATGTATTCCGCCGGGCCTATACTCTTTAGATCGGGCTTGACCTCTTTATCATCTGGGTTCTCTGGGTTATTTGACCCTCACTATACACTTGAGAAAATTGACACAAAATGATATGTATGATTGAAAGTTTAACTTTGCCATATTATGCATTTTTGTATTCCAATTACAATGGAAAGGCGCTGAGATTTTTGTCTTTTGTTATTATGCACTATTTTTCAAGGCTTCCCACCTTCATGCTTAGACATTCTTTGAGAAATTTTATAGGGATGCATATAATAAGATACCATAGATGTTATGTTGGGGTTGTAGTTACCGTGAAACTCATTTGCAGAGGGAAATGTGTTTTCAGTACGAGCATGAAACTCGTTTAGAAATTTTGTAGAAATATTTCAAAAAATCTTGAAGAACGATTAGATACTTCACTCAAACTCTTGAGAAACTAAGGGGCAATGCTAGGAAACTTAAAATATTCAATTTTATACATTTTTTTTTTCCTTAAGTTCTAACTAAATAGTTAAAAAATTATTTATGTAAGTTTTCATTAAGTTTTTCAAAAGTTTTTATTAAGTTTCTTAAATGTCTCCTTTGAATTCTGTGAAAGCTTCTTAATAAGATCCTAGTAAATCTCACAATTGTTTTTCGCTTCTTGTTTTCTCCTTTTTTTTTTACTGCATTTTCTACTTTCTTTTCTATTAACGTTTCTCACTTTTGCTTTTCCTTTTGGTAACTATATTTTGAATTTTGAATTTATCAAAGAAAAAGAAAAGGTCAAGAAAAAGAAGAGAGAAATGATGGATTCTAAATTTATACATATTTTCTTTTTATATTTTTTTACTTTCATTTTTTTCTCACAACCAAATATAAAATATAATTTCATATAATTTTTTTTCTTCAAAAAATCTGAGATCCAAATAGTGTGAAGAAAAAAAAAATTAAGAGAAAGACTAGCACGACTATGGCAAGCATCGCTGCAGAGGCTAACTCACCCTCTAATATTTGACAACTTAGCTACTTACCATGAGATGATAGTCTCAGTTGAATTGTTGCCATGGTAATACTTTTTGTTTTTGTTTTTATTTACCCCTTCTCCTCCCCCATCACCACCACGCCACTAGCCACCACCACCTCTAGGCACCTCCAACTACTACTTGTTGTCATCGGCCACTGCAACCACTGACAGCCATTGTTCTTAACTGAATATATTTAATGTGAAATTACTAAAAAATAAATAATAATTTTAGAGTAATCAAATACGTTTTTATTTTAGTTATTTTCAAAAAAATAGAAACAAAATATAAAAAACTAATAACAAAAACATATAACAAAAATTGACGACTGCGAGCGTTACCAACGGAAAGTATCACCGGTGTCCGTGCTAGATGACCAGAGGTTCTCTATATATATATATATATATTGCTGCCTTATCTGGACTAGGATGCGGCGGAAAGATATCGTAATATATGCCAATATGTGACATTATTCCACGTGGCAGGAGATAATCAGCCTCTTCTTTGGACGCCGTAATTCGTGACTCCGCTTCTCATTGGCATTCTCATTCTCATCAATCAAACACAAGCTTCAATTTCATGGTTTTCACGTAGACACAGGCGTCGAAGCTGAATTTCTAGGGTTTTGATTCACAACCCAACCTTGCGATTACCTTGTTTTTTTGGCCCAATAATGGACTCGTTCGATGACAATAGTTGGAATCTACTTGATTATAGCAGCTTCATCGACGAAATTACATCCCCTGATCCCTACTGGGGCAACCAAAGGTACGTGTAGAAGATGATGTTGTGAATATAACGGCTATGTATATAACATATTTTCGTCCTCTCTCAGTTGCTTGGATGTGTTCGATTGTTCAAATTTTGATTTCAAAAGTCAATCAGGCAACATTTGTTCTTCTGTGATCTGTTATCGTGTTAATAACATTTAAAGTTTTGGTTTGTTTTGCTTTGTATGGGTGTGGAGAAAAATGATTAATTTTGATGAATGAAGAATTTAGTTGATTGAACGAATTGGGGAATTAACGAAGTTTTATGTAGATTGATAGAGTTAACAAAATTCTAAAACATCGTACCATGTTGGAAGCTTTGGATAACTCTTTAGAGAGCAAAAGGAAAAAAATAACCTCCTTTTGTTCGGTTTTTTCCCAGGAAAATAAGTTAATGTGAAATTTTGTGGGTTTTTTTCCTTGATTTTTATGATTTGGTGGAATTTGCCAAAAGCCTACGGTATTAGTTGAGTTAGCTGCACAATGTATTTACAGTGAATCTAGGGAATAGGTTTTAGGTATGCAATAGTTTTTCTCCTTAAACTGATCAAATTCAGATTATAAATTTCTCTTAAGCTCCATGATAGAAGAGCTTTTTATATTAATTGAGTGTGAAATTATAAACAACTTTTTTGGTAAAAAAGAGTGGGCAAAAAAGAGTGGAACCTTGGATAATAAAGTTTATGCTTTAAGAGGTGTCTAAACAAGAGGTGTCTAAAGGTGAAGAATCTATGACTAAAACGAAGTGAAATGAGAAAGACAGGATCATGGTGTGCCATGCAATGGTGCAATTCAGTAAGTTCACCTCATGAATGACATGATCTTGTTTGACTTTCCAGTCTCCCACTAAAGTTTTTTTTCTTCCTTTTTATTTTTACCTATCCCCTCTCCCTAATAAAGATTTTACTGCAGTATAATGTTGTATTTCACTTATTCATGCATGATGATACTCCAAGTTAGTGTCCTGATAGGATCAGTGGTTTGATGACAGTGCTGGTGTGCAAGTTGATGTTTTACTTACTGGAGCTACACTACAAGACGAGGACTGCACCGAAAAAGAATGCCCAACAAAGAGGTATTCTGTTACATTATACATTTGTAGCACTATGTTCCTTTTATTGCAGGCTTAAAATTCTTATGTTCTGTTCTGTGTCTGACAAGGCTGGGAATTACATATGAAATGTTGTGGCGTGAACCAATATAAGCATATATGGGCCGATCTGGTGATGTTCACATGCACTTGTTTGGTTTCAGCTGGATGAGAGATTGTGACTATCCTGTTAAATGCATAATAGGCTTTAGTAACAATTTCCTGGCTCTTTTTTCTTTTTTTGGCCATCTTATTATGCATGTTTGTTATATTGGGTTTATGGTAGCAATGTTTCTATCGAAGTTATTTGTCACTTTCGGAATATTTGTACCTCTCAAATGCATGGGGACTGCTATGATGTGCTTTTGAAGCCAAATTCATTAAGTTTGTCTTGATGGCTTCTAGATATATGAGGCTTTTTGGTTATGTTGCATGAACAGACAAGATGAAAGAAATTTTGTTTTATATACTTGTTGGGAATGGGCACAGGTGCTTTTGCTTTAGAAGTTCTAGCATGGGGCATGATCTATGTTTAAGTACTTATGTATTTTTCTCATGGGTACTTAAATGCCACATGTATGATGATTCTTGAATTGTAATACTTTTGAAGATGATCTTATTATTTGAATATAAACTCTTTCTTCCCCTCTCAAAGCTTCCCTGTCACATGGTTTTTCCATGGCTCAAGGCCTTTAACTTGTTGAAATTATTTTTCTTTGTACTATTGATCCTATTTCTTGTTACTTAGGATATATATATATAAATTATCCCATCGTTGGTTACTGGTTGTTTCATTTATGGCAATGATGTTCATCCACTGTTGGACTTGGGTTTCTCTACTATTTGGTGTACTGGTTTCTTATTTATTTTCTTCATTTTCCCCCTTTCTGCAGTAATGATGTGATAAATATGTCTTTTGCATTGCATTATATATTCATAGGTTTTCTTGGTGAAAATTTGTAGGGCATGGAATGATTCATGCAGCAGACTAGTAACAAAAGCTTGTCGTGAAAGATTACGGAGAGAGAGATTGAATGACAGGCAAGCATCTTGTTGAATAGGATGTTTATGCCATTGTATTAAGCGATTTGGATTTCTTTTATTTCTATCTACTACATAAAAAACTACATTTGATAATCAGTCTTGATTAATTACGTGGCATGAGTATTGGCACAATTTTATCGTACAAGAAAAATAAAATGCCTGCAAAAATCTTAAGAGTAACGAGGGTAAACTTTTGTGCAAGGGTTACAACTCCTTTATTTCCCAGTTGCCCTAGCTTCTGGAATGCAGCAGATATGAAAGGGGAAAAAAAAAAAAAAAAGAAGAATAGCAAAGAATATGATGATTTCAAAGAGACGAACACCTTAACTTGTGATATGCAGGAATTATGATCGTGTATCTTGTCTAGCAAAAGAAACTTTTTATATATCAACATGCATCTTTCCCCCCATTGAGGGAATAAGGTCATTTTAGTTGGCAACTTGTATGGAATTCTTGCATGCTCTCTCTCTCTCTCTCTCTCTCTCTCTCTCTCTCTCACACACACACACACACACACACACACACACACACACACACACACACACACAGATACACGTGCAGACAGGCACGCACCTCCATGAATTTATATTCATTCTATCCCTCATGCAGGTTTCTAGAGTTGAGCTCTATTTTGGAACCTGGGAGACGTCTTAAAACTGACAAATTGGCCATTCTTGGTGACCCTGTCCGAGTTTTGAACCAGCTGAGAGCTGAATCTCAGGAGTTCAGAGACACAAATGACAAGCTTGTGGAAGAGATAAAAAGTTTAAAGGTTGGACGGTTATATTCATGCCTTTTTTTATGAGTAAAGAGGTTGATAATCCTCTTTGCTAATTTAGGCTTTGCACTGGCACATGATATACTTTGGCTATTAATAGAACTTATCTTCGCTATGATCTTTTGAAAATTTTAGTTCTTACTTTTGCTTCCGTGGTCTTTCTATGCTTTTATCTCTAGTTTTGAGCATTACTTGTAAGAAACTTGGTGGTTGTAGTGTACATATAGGTTAGCTTTTAGATGTTGGACGACCAAAAGAATTATATTCATAACTTTACTGAAGCCAGGATGAGGGTTTTTGGCTCTTAAGACTTGACTGAGAACAAGATAACAAATTGTGCACCTTTTTGAAGCAGCTGGAGTAAATGGCAAGTTAACAGGGCATCAATTTAGATGGATTTGGGATAACGGAACTAGCATTCATCACTGGAACCTCTTTTTTCTTGTTAGAAGTTATTACAAATTTGTGATTGATGAAGTGATTTTTTTTCCAATTTCCCCTTCAAAACATAATCTTGTGGAGGAAGTCTGGCACTAATATGATAGAGCAACTCTACAGTAGCAAATTTCTCATCTGAATGGAAATATGGAATATGTGGACTGCTAAATGATCCATGGAGTTTAGGGGTGCTTGTGAGTATGCTAATATGTAATGCAAATTCTTTTCAAGCTGAGTGGGATTCTATTTGTTATATGCTGAAGTACCTGAAGGTTGCTCTTGTAAAGGACACATTTTAGGCATTCAGCTTAACTGGACTGCCTTGGGTCTTGTGATCTTGGCTGGGCATATCAACTAGATGGAACTACTCCTGGGTTACTGCATTCTGCCGATAGTAATATGATTTGGAGCAGTAAAACATAGGTTCTTGTTGCTATTTCTATTGTAGAGATATAATATAAAGCCATGACCTGGATTGCTCGTGCTTGTGATGTGGTGTGAATTTAGTCTTGTTTGAAGATTTAGGTACTTTTTACTACTAGTCCAGTGTAGATGATCTATGGAAATCAGGCTTGCATGTATCTTGCCATTAATATATTTTCTTTACATGAAGAAATATATTGAAATCGATTGCCACTTTTATTATGATTACAGTGAAAAGTAAAACAGTTCTTTATGTTAACAATGTCATCTGTGACAAAGTGGTCGTGATTAATTTTTTTTACTCTAGCTAAATGGAAAGCTTGGAATGAATTTACTTTTCAAGTTTTCCTAGTGAATTGAATTATAGATTCTTGTAATTGTTTAATAGTAGAGGTGTTCGATTCGGTTCCATTGAATGATCGGCTCGGTTCTGGGTCCAAAAATTTGAAACCGATCAAGATCAGGTCGGTTCTGGGTCTAGCATGGACCCAACACATGTACACCCCTAGAGAGGATCTCAATCCCTTTCTTTTCTTTCTCTTTCCTATTAAATTAAAATTTTCTCTACTTTGTTCCTTTTTTTCTCAAGTTACAAATAAGCTGAAAGAATTTTTATTTCCCTGAGATTCTTTTCTTGAAGCATTTGGGGTGATGCATTAATCGCTCCCTAAAAGGGTGATACTTAACCGCAAGTGCACGGCCGCGATGTAATAATAATTTCTCATAAGTACGAGGTCGATCCCATAAGAAAAATGGTTTACGAAAATAGGGAAACTTACTGTGGATCAAAAATTTTAGGAAAAACACTCCAATAAACAAAAATATGATTTTTGGTTGAGAAAAGATTTTTTTATTTAATTTAAACTAAGAAATAAATAAAAAAGTCCTAGGATCAATCGTTCCAACCAATTGCGTCTCTTGGAATTCCGAAGGCGATAATTTAATAACTCAAATCCTTCGACTACATCGCGAGTCTCGAATTCGGAAGATTTAGCGATAAAACCAAGTGTTCTTCAAAACTTTAACTTCTAGAATAAATCGGGTTGCTAGAATCAAGGACGAGTACCATTGATTCGTGCAGTGCATATACTGAACCCAACTCACGCATAAACGTTACAAGGTAGCGTATATACTGAGTGTGGTATTCACGCATAAGCGTTACCGAACATAATCAAACATCCAGGTTTTCGAAGGTTTCTAGAACGAAGAAGATGAAGAGAGAAAAACTTGAAAATCTAACTTTAAAACCAAAATCGTACCTCCTTCGTTCATCCAAGATCTTTAATTAATTTTCACAATCGATCCCAAGATAAAATCTAGCTACTCATCATAATCATAGATATGCAAAGTTGTATTGAAAATATATTGAAAGGACTGAGTAATCTGATTACAGAAATTGAAGACTGAATGAAAACTATGAATAAACTACTCTACTCTACTTTACTCCTAAAACTACTCCTAAAACCCTAGAAAAACGTCAACCCTAATATTTGCCTCAAAAACATAAAAATCCTAAATCTATTCTACTACCTACTAATCTATCCACAACTAAAAAGTGAGTTAATATATAAATCTCGCCGTCAGTCGTACGGACGGTTTCTACTGAGTGCTCAGATGGGCTGGGTCCCTTCACGAAAGTTGTAGGTCTTGAAAAGTTATATGAAATCGACATATTATGGGCTTGAATAGCCTTTCTGGTTCGCGAGATATGGGCTTCCAAAGTTTCAGCTCTGCGTGCTTCAGTAGCTTGTACCACAGCTTCAGTAGCTTGTATCTTGACAGCAACCTCTTGAAATCTATGATTAAATTGCATTCGAAATCATTCCATTTAAGCTCAAAACCGTTTGAACGCCTGGGCCACCGTTCGAATACCACTGACAACCGTTCGAACGCGTAATCCATTTTAGCATGAATTTGTCCTTTTTTAGCTAGAATTCCTGAAAACATACATAAAACTAAGTTAGTAACGAATTAGGACTAAAACAACATAATTAAACATATTACCAAACTAACAAATAGCTAATTAAGGTATGTAAATTGTACTTTTAGAGTACAATCATGCATCCAACAAGCAACAAAAAGTTTCTTCTACCTTCTCTTTTACTTCAACTTTTTCTTTGCCTTTTACCATTTCTTTGCAGCTATCGTGCTTACTTGTTAAAAAGAAAAAGAAAAAAGAAAAAAAAAAGCAAAGCGTGAGAGAAATTATAAGAAAAATAATTATTTTATTCTGTTTAGTTTTACAAAAAAATTAAAAAGTAAAATAATTTTTTCTTGTTTCAAATTCAACTAGATGAGTAAAGAAAGTAATAGGTAATTATTAAAAACTAGCGGGTGGGCACACGCGATGCGTGTGTAATAGCTGATCATCGTCGAAGTGGTAGATTGAATCACCGTAAATGATGCTGATTGAATCACCGGAGAGTTTGAAAGAAAATAATTGGGGTTCTATTGTTATCAGAATAGAAGAACTGCAGCAGTTTAAAATTTATAAATAATTGACAGCAGTTATCAAAGTAACTGCTATGAGGTAGCTACAAATACACCAATTGGGGTTCTCCTTTTATATATTAGAATAGATGAAAGAAGAAAGAAAACAAATAAAAAGTGAGAAGGTAAAAAACTTTAACTGCTTTGTTTGTTTAGATTTTTTTTTCTTTTCCTTTTTTTCCTCATGTTCCAAACAAGTTGATAGTTTTTTCTTCATACTCTCTCTGTCTTCTTTTTCTTTTTTCTTTCCATCTATCCCCTTTCGATCTTCTTTGCATTTAATTAGGTTTCTGATAGATGTAGTTATGCACTTGCCTTTTAATCAATAGAAAATAGTTCCATCATGGGAAATATGTCAAAACTCAATAGGATTCACACATTCTTTGGCCAACCTCTTGGTCCGAAAACTCAATCAAAAGACGAATATTCTTTGGTTTCGTTGAATGTCACACTTCATCTCTTCAAGAAAGCCTAACAATTATAACCTTATGAATCCTCTATCATGGCTATAATGACCATCTTTTCTGGGTAAGAGATGTGGTCCACTTTCCAACCACATTTATCACCATGCTCAGCAAAAAAAAAAAAAAAAAAAACCATATTTATCACCAGCTACATTGACTGATCTTTTCGCCATTTTTCTTCTCCCATTTGCGGCTTTGACAGAGAACAAACCTTTTTGTGTGATGTGTTGAATGCGATATATATATATATATTTTTTTGTAATATTGTTGTGTATCAGTGAAGTAAAGAAGTGTGAGATTTGGAGTGTGTAGTGCCTTGAGATGGGAAATGATCATAGTTACCAAAACTGAATCGGTCATCAAATTGGTGAAGATGTCGATTCATGGTTCAACCGGTGGTTCAATCGATATCATAAAATTAAATATATTTTATTTATTTTATATTATGTCTAGCAAAAAAATAAATACTTGAAAAATGTAAGTAAAAAAAAAGTTGGGTGCTACCAATTTTTCCAAAAGTTCATGTGTTCAAGTTAACAAGAAAATTGATACAAAAATTTCACACCTCTTCCTCCCATTCCTTTGACTTATTTATACATCTCTCACTTGAGCTCTCTGACTGTAACTCCAACTAACTACTACTTAGGGGCCAACTAACTAACAAACTGGTTAACTGCTTAAAACCGATTTATTCTCTGCACTGGAAGGTCATATGTACACTGTCTTATTCTTCTACATCTGTAGAGGTAGATTTCATGTTTCAAATCAATGATGCTTGGAAGCTGCATTAATAAAGCAACTTGACTGTTGCGTCGAGAGGAGATCTCTCTCTCTCTCTCTCTCTCTCTCTCTCTCAAGGTGATACTTGGTGAAATATGAATCTGTGGTCAAATTTTGATGAATGCATTTGCTATTTTTGTTTTTACATCTAATCCTTAAAGCAGTAAATGATGAGGGCCAATTTTCATACTTAGACATGATAGTTAGTAGCTTGGGATGGTGAAGTTTAGAGATGACCCTATGATGTTCTTCCAATATTGCATACAAATGTAGATGAAATGAAAAGGAAATCCATTGATCAACATAAATTGAGGAGATTCATTTCATACTTTAGTAATGCATCATCATCCCAACGTTTGTGCTAACTTGGAAGCCGTAGTCCATACCGGTCATCTGCTCCATTTAGATGTAGAAGGCAGTCCCTTACAGAAGTACTTGGAGACATTCAATATCAAGAAATGAACTTATAATATTTTCACCCATTTCTTCTTTGTAATTGTTCTGGTTTTATCATGGTCTCTCCTCCTCAATCATTTGCTAGTCAAGGGATCGAATGAGAATCTATGTTTTAAGGTTCTTCTTTGATGTCCCTTCCAGCCAAAGTAAATATTGGTATTTTAGTGTCTTTATGCTCTTCACAAGCTGGAAATGATTGCACTTTCGGCTTCATTTCTTCTTGATCTCCTTCTTTACCCCACAGCAGCATGTATAGACCGACAATGACGATAACTCCCCCTACTATGCTGAACAAAACAAAGATGGATTTTCAGAACTCAGCAACTCAATCATCCCTCTCTCTCTCTCTCTCTCTCTCATTTGAATATGTACACATCAATTTACCTGCCCATATAGAGTCTTTCACCGAAGACAAAGTATGCTAGGACTGCCACTAATATTGTCGATAGGGGATTAAACATTGTCACAAAGACTGGCCCTTTTTCTTCTGTGCACCATAACTGGATGAAGATTACTAAGCCGGACATCACTATTCCCTGCCACAAGACAATTGACAGTAAACCTCATGAGAAAAATCTGATTTAAATTCTGGGTGATGTGAGATTATTGAACCCTTACAGCATATATGGTAGACCAGAAGTCAATATTGAAACCAATGGTCCAAGCAGCTGGTTTATGTTCTACAATCACAGTGAAAACTGCTGATTGTGCAGCTCCAACAAAGCACATCCATATAGTTAGTGATAGCTGTGCTGGATATCTCTTCAATGTAAATGCCTGCAATATTTAGGAGATGCTTCACATTCGGATATGTCCATATCATCTATATATATATCTATATATTAATAGAAAAACTGCTTGTAGTATGGTAGATTTTCATATCAAGCTCGTGCAGGGCCATCCACACAAACCAGATAAACTTCATGCATTTCATGAATGAAGCCACATAGGGCGTGGATAGAGATACAACTTGAGAATTCAGGCTTAGCATTAAGGCCAGCCGAACATTGGGACACCCCTGTGGTTACCATTTGTCTGATTTATTAATTCAAATCAATGAGGATACAGAAAGCAGTTACTCGTCTCATCATTCTCGTCTTTCAGTTCATATTCTCTAGTGTCAGCTGGAAAGCCACCCATTCGGAAATGTATATATTCCTTGAAGTTCTGATCTTCATACATTTTATTGAGACTTGCTATTCATGCATTATCTACAAATAGATTCACCAATTAATGGATCTGGAATTTCAAAACTTTAGATGAGTCTGTGATGCAACTTTCAACTTCTGAAAAAGAGATTTACTTCTATAAAAACTAGCTGAGCATAAGAGTTTGGGTTACAAACCTGCATAATGTACCATATAGACCATGTTATGCAGCTTGCTACAGTAAGAATCGAACCCTTCAACCAGTTCTCCTGGATGGTTGTTTTTCCATGAAGATGGATTAGAGGAGGCCCTAGGTTCCTCACAATGGATCCCTTGTAAAGTGTCATGGTCATGACTCCACCCAGGGAAACCAAGGTTCCAACAATTTTGGCTATCCCACGAGGATTTCGAAGATCAAGAATCTCTAACCTGCATAACATATTACTTTAATATAAAATAATATATATATATATATATTGTGGATTTGAAGTTTCATAGATCAAGTGAGATGGTGACCTGAGTACAACTGCTATTACAAATGTCAAGGAAGCTATGGTGTTGACCATGGATGCAAGAAAGGTCGGAGAGGTGTATCTCAAGCTTGCAAAATACATGTTTAGAGTCAACCCCACCCTGTAATAATTGAAAGAATTGTCAGTTATCTTCAAAATATTGTTTAGAAGCTTAAGACTAATTTGATCTTACCCCAGAAGAGAAACCACAAAGATCTCCAAAAACAGAGCTACTGTCATCTTTGGCCTTATCTTTCTGCAGCGAGCAATGAACAATCAGTAAAACTGGAAGTCTTGACATAAGCTGCATTACATACACAACAACCCATATATCTATTGCATAAATGCAAATGCTTGAGATTCTCTATTCTTCCTATTACAATCAGAGATGAGCTATGCGTTTAATTATTGCGCATTTACTTGAAATTAATGCATATATACATATATATTTACCTTTCAAGAAAATAGGCAAAAGGTAGCATCGCAAAACCAGCTACTATATGTCTGTAAGTTATGTAGATATGAGGATTCATCCCATGATTGAAGGAAGCCTCTGTGATGAAATATAGAAAAGTATAGCCTATCTGAGCCACAACCATTAGGAGGTGTGGTTTAAACCTCCTGTAGGTGCCAGTGAGCATGCTTGCATCAATTGCCATTAGCTCCCTATGCTTCTTTCCTCCTTAACAGGTTCTATAATCACCAATGCATCTCTAAATATAGAGAACGATGGAAGAGTTCGGTTTTTATTCTTATTGCATGTTGTTGGCATCGTGTTTTTTTTATCAAATTCTTATTGGCAATTCCCCCAACTTAACCAAAATAAAAGGAGAATCTATTATTCTCATGGCGTTAATGCATGAAATTTGAGATACCATCATCCCCCAAAACCTATGCATCACTGGGAAAAGTTAGATACTTGCTGATATAAGAAGTTTACTTTATGTGGTTTGAAGCCAGTGTGTCTGATTCTCGAATAAAAATTAGGTATCTAAGTTGATTTAGATGTGTTAAATCATCTTATGTACCTTCATTAGAGGATTAGCGAGCCATATTTTTCAATTTGTCCTCGTTTGTGTATGCTTGACCTTAGAATTTCTAAGGGAATCATTTAGTTAGATGTGTGGATATTCTAAAAAACCAGTAAAATACGAATAAAATCTGCTGGGATGTATACAAAAAAAAATTTCACTGTTGCATGTCATCAGGAAGAAGCAAAGCTTGTTAAAAAAAACTTCACTTTGTTTTCAACTTTTTTTTAGTGAGTTTGTACGTATAATTGCAACTTGTTATTAGAAAGTATTGTTGTGATAATCATCATCGTCGTTATCATCATTTGACAATTGAATTTCTACTGAGTTCCGACAGTCTGACTTTGTCATTTGTATGTATATCTATATCCATTGTTTAGTATTTTGTTATATCTTTTAGTGTTGGAATATTTGCTTCTTTATGCCCGTTTAAATCGACATGTGGAATCAGAAAATCGAAATGCTCGAATCCACTTTGGAATGTCATTGGGAGATTGTGGAATATATACTTCATATCTTCACTTTCTGGTTTCTAATACGTAATGGAAATATTCTTCTGCTGCCCTATTCTTCATACTTTATGCCATCAAGGGCAACTATTCACAGGTAATGGTGTCCTAGTTGATGAATGTGAGCATTTCAACTTTATATATCAATCTCAAGGATTTGTTTGGCTTCTTTAACTGGATTTGATCTTCTATGAAATGGTTTCTTGATTGATTTGCTGACATGGGAGTGAAAGGGAATAGGAATATTTTAAAACAAAAAACTTTAATATGGCCTCTGTTCATAAGGATGTTTGGTTTGTAGTAGTAGTAAATAACTCTACCCCCTCCTTGCCTCTCCCTTTTCTTGGTTTGACAGTTTCTTGATTATGAGAATCTAAGACCTTCATGGTCACATTATCACCTGAAATGCTAAGTTGCAATTATATTTAAGGGGTCCAATCCTTCTCGAATTCAACAATTTGAAAGAGTTTTAAGGTAGACATTTGGTATTACCAACACTGAACCTTGTTCAATTTTGTACAGTCCAAAACTATACACTTTTTCCAAAAAGAAAAAAAAAAAAATCCACCTATTGGCAGTACCACGTTCCTATATATATATATATATATAGAAAACTGCTGAATTCTTAGTTTTGTAAATTGCATCCACAACTCTTCTTCTCACACAAATGGGCTGTATGCAAGAGAAACCGTGGATACAGCATTAAAGATGTGGATTTAGCAATTTCCAAAGCATATCTACTTCTCTTCGGCTGAAAAAAAAAAAAAAAAAAAAAAAAAAAAAACAGTGATATCAAGTAATTGAGCGTTCGGGAGAACTGAGAGGCCTGAAAGAGGCCACGAAAAGTGGGACTTGTCATCAAGCAAAGCAACATCATGGCTTCCACTTCCTTGGTTGTCTTAACAGTTGCATTGGCGAAGTTGAGGATGGCAAAACATTCCCTTGCCTGGCATATCCCCACCACTTTAATTGCCATTCTGGAGCCCTTTTATGTATTCAACAAGCATCTGGATGCCAGTCATGGCACTCAAACCATTCCCATTCCTATTCGTTCTCTTGATCTAATTCCCATAAAGCAGTAAGGCCTGCTAAGATGGTCTCCGAATTGTATGCTTTTAGTCATGATCTTTCATATGCCAATAAGTAGCTTTGCATGTTTTTGGAAACAAGAACTTAACCAGTTTGTGGTCTACCAGATTTTGAATTTTGTAGGAACCAAGGTAAAATTTTTGAAATTTTGAGAGGGCCAACACCTATGGTTTATCGTAAATACCCACAAAATTTAAAGGGATTATAAATTTCTTTTGAAGTTTTGGGCCAATCCACATTTCCTGAGCTACAATATCCTACAATCACGCTTGACAGGTGTGTGGAATTTACTAATGGTTTTCATACGATGAAGAGCAGCCAAAGTCAGAATTTTTTACAGGCTAGATCATTCCCCATTGACTCATTCAGGTAGATACAATGACACTTTTCTGATAAAACTTTGAATGTGGAGATGGAAACATGTTTCATATTTTGCCATGTCTTGTTTTCCTTTCTATTCACACTATACAAAGGTTAGAAGTATAAATATTTAAAAAATGAGTAGTGAAAGCATACCCAATAACACAATCAAGAAGGTCTATCCAGCAGGCAAAAGCCAAAACATAATCAGTGACGATATTGCCATTGTTATCCAGCTCAAGAAGGCCAACGCAACCGACATTTGGTACTGTTGGCATTCCTCCCCAAATCTGCAGCGTCTCGAGTCACTGAAGTATAACATTGTTATGCCGGCGGAGGCAGAAGCTGCTGCAAGGGATAATGTTGCAGTAACCTGCAAGCAAATACAACAACAGAGAAAACTGCTAAATGAGACCATTGTGAATGCAATATCTTTTCTTTGATTAAATGAAAGAGCTAGGAATAGTCAGTCAGGAGTTTATAGAGGCTGACCCAGTCCCCAGCTGCAAAGAGGCTGACCAGGACATTACTATTGTGGATGGCCTTCTTCTTTGCCAAAGCATATGCATCCAAGAATGCAAGTCCAAAACTCCAAATAACTTGCAAACCCATCGAAGAAATCAGGTAACTGAAAAAGCAATATGGATTGGAGCAATTAAACCTTCCATTGAATGGTCAAGAAATGGAATTTGCAATGCAAAACATATTCAGAAGAAGGAAGCACATTTTGACAAATCTATATGTTCAACCACTTTCATTTGAAATGCTTCGCCAAATAAACAAATCTAGGATGCCTAAAGGAACAATAGAACCTATTATGAGTAAGACAGCAAACTGGGAATAACTAGACTGAGCAAAATGAGAATAACTGAAACGAGGACATGCAAAAGGATTGGACTTAGAGATGGATGCAGAGCAGAAACTTACTGGCGGTATCAATAAGTGACAGGGTGAGGGAATACCAGGAGAGCTGGTTTGATGATAAATTGAGACTTTATGAATATCACTTGATGGAAAAAGGCGCATAATAGCAAACTGAAGAAAAAATCCCCTGAAAATCAAAATGGCAAAATGGTGTATCCAGATCTCACCCCAAATTATTAAAGGATAGGGCCTCATCAAGTTGACCCTTCTTGACTCAAGAAACTTAACTACAAGATGGAAGAAACCGTTTGTCAAAAATAATCAGATGAGACAAAAAGGAACCGTTTAGGCAGTCCAGCATAGTTTGATTACCACAGGTCTATTTTGATTCAATAGGAGTCACTGGACTGCTAAACTGTCACATAGCATTTGTCAAAGTGACTTCCAAATTCCCTGAATCATCAATTGCGTCTTTATTATCCATTTCATTGAAACACATAATGTCATGACAATATTAAGTAAAGCAGTTGATTCTCTCATTATATGTTCTCATATGACCACAGTTTTGACATATAAATAACAATGCTGTCCTCGAATTGAATTATTGCAGTGGTAAAAGTGACTCGTTCAAATTCATTGTATTGCAAAGACATAGAAAGACAAACAACATTGACAAGTTGGGGAATTTGGAGTAGACATTTTGTCATATGATTTCAAAAATTATATGGCTCTATATAGAGTAGGATGATAAAAAAGGAGTTACATAGCATCGTTTTTTTTATGGCTAAAGCAAGTAATTAAGACGGTGCTTGCTAGGGACATTTTCCTTCTTTTAAGTTAGTTTTCTTCTATTGAGGTATCTTTTTTAACTGCCCACAGCATTCACCTCAACGCTTCGTTAGAAGGACATTCCTGCTGGTGCTCAAACCAGCAATCTGCAAAACTAGGACGAAGATTAAATATCATGAACTGATGAGGCCAATGTGGAAATTCAGCACATTATACCTAAGAATTTTTAGCTGCTGATGTGAAAAACAAAGAACAATAAGACAATTCAACGCTACACACAATCTTTATGTACAAGTAGTGAAAAAGCCTGGGAGCGTGAATTTACCTAGATTGATTAGTTAACCTATGTATTTAACTATAAGAACTGGTGAATTAACGTACTCAGCACGATAACCTTGAACAGTTACAAGAATAAACTTACAGTCCAACCCGTTGATCCACAATTCCGTGTTAATCCACAATTATGGTACAAGTTTCAAACTTGATCGCTAAACACCCACGATTCACTATTCTCCTGTGCTATTGACGTCAGCCTTTGGAATTTGCCAAAGACGATATATGTGAAGTTTGTTTGTTGATTAAAAGAAATACTCCAATATCTAGGAAGCACAATAAAGCTCTCTCAATATCTAGATAATCTCTCTAATTGTATGCATACGAATTATGAAAGCCTTCAGAGCCTTTGAATAGAGTATGAAGTGTTTGCAAAACATTGAACGAAGTGTAAGTCAAAGTAGAAAATGTTTCCAAACCCGACAAGGAATTAAATTTCGAGTCCTCAGTTCTGTCAAGCATTCGAATGATCTAGCTTGCCGTTCGCATGCCTATGCATTCGAACGGCAGGCTAGACCATTCGAATGCAAGGCAGAATCTGCGTTCTCTTTGTTTTGCCTTTGCTGCAGCATCTTAATTCATTCCTGCACTTTGACACGTCTATCTAAATACTGGAATTCCATGCATAGTGTTTTTGCTCAGAATTAGCCAATTTGAAAACCTAACAATCTCCCTTTTTGGCAATTCTGTGACACCCAATGCAATCTAACTCCTTTGACACAGTCCTAAGAAAATTATCTCTAAAAGGTTTGAAAAATAGTTCAAGTACAATTGTATGACATGTATATAGTAATTTCATAACTTAAGCATTGAAGTAGACACAAAATACACTCAATGAATTGGAAATTTTAACATTTTAAGCACAAATGTGTAATTTGTAGGAATAGCCATGTGGGTGTTCTCAGTAAACTCGAAAGCTATAGAATTGAAATGAACACTAGCAAAGATCAATGTTAATGAGACTATTCAAATTCTCGAGATAATGACACAACTAGAACATAGACCAATCATGCTTATGCAAGTTCGAGTATGGAAACTCCTCTTTAATAAGATCATGTATAGAACCTTTTTAGGAGCTAAAATTTTCTTTTGCATAGGTCAAGGATTTTTTTTTTTATGCAATCTCAATACTTAAAACATGGTAGTCCTTTCTACGATTTTATCCAGAGGGTGTATATTTTGATATACATCCATAGTGCCTTTCACACATGTTAAGATAGAGAGTGATTGAATGAATGATGGAACATAAACATTGGTCAATCTAGTGTGCAACTATATTAGAGAACATAAAAATAGAGCAAACTAACAAAAATCACATACTGTTTCATCCAATTCAAGCGCACCAAGTGTGCTCATTGTTCACAAGATTTATGTTTCCAAATTTACTCACAGTGTAGGCAAAGATGAAGAAATTTAAATCTAGATCATGTATTTAATGCCTAACAATGTATATTATCACTGTCATGAACAATTACTAAACAAATCACAAAAATACTAATGACCTATAATCAGAAATTGTTTTTGGTATTTTTGAATTTTGTTAAAAAAAAAAATCCCAAAAAAACTATAACCATGATCATAGCACTAGGACAAAAGAATAAGAATCAAATAACTTTTTATGCTATGTCAGAATCAGAAGTCTAATTAGAAAGGTTAACCCCTACGGAATTTTTAGAGGTATTTAGGGCCTGTAAATTAGATTTTCTAACCCAGATAGATTTAAAAATTTTCATTTTTAAAATTACTTGTCTAAGTTGACTTACTTGGGTGTTCAGATCCTTGATTTGTCTTTGTAGTGTACTATAAGGCATTCTAGATTGTATATAATGAAAAGATTTTTTTTGAATTTTGCAACTGATTGCACCTAGGCTTGATATGTCCCACAACACCATAGTAATGGCATATAGGAACAAAATTGGAACGTATAGTTCTCTATGCCTCAAACTGCTAGCCGTTTGAACTCTTGTCATTCGAACGCCATTCCTGGCCATTCGGACGTCGGGAGTTTGGACGCCATTCTTGTGCAGAATTAAAGTTCGCGAAATCAACATTGCTAGACTGTTTTACCTGTTTCTGGTTTCTGGTTTCTGGATGGTTTTGGTTAGTCCTAGTATGTTTCACAAGTTGATGGATCAAACCTGATTCCATCTTTGTCTCCAACGGATTTTTGAATGCTCCAAATGTGATCAATCTTCTTCGAGCCTATGCTGAAACCCTTGAGAGAATCTTTGGTACGAGATAAATCAGATTTAACAAATTCAAGTTCTTTCTCAAGATTCTTGTTCTTCTCAAGTGCTTCATACAATCTCCTTTCGGTTACAATTAATTTTTCTGAAAGGGTGGTCTTATGGGTCTGAAGTTGACTAATCAGGGCCTAGCTATCCTCAGATTTCTTAATAAGTGTTTCATGATCTTATTGACAATTCTTGAGGTTTATAGCCAGATCTTGATTAATCTTTTCTAGGCTTGACAATTTTAATATCCATTTATCGTTGTCTTGAATCAATTGAATCAACATGGTAGATTCAAAGTTGGTGGGGTTCAAATCTTCCATAAGGCTAGTTGAATCAATACACTTTGAACCAATAGAATTTTCAGGGTTTGACTCAGACCTTGAGAAATTTGACTCAGACCTTGGGAAATTTGACTCAGAATTAATGGAAGCAGTAAATGCTATAAAATTACTTGAATCTTCTTCATGATTTGATTGTTCTTTATAATCAGTATCATCCCAAGTCACAGTCATAGTTTTACCTTTTCTTTTCAAATGATTAGGGCATTCTTGAGCAAAGTGTCCAATTCCTTAGCATTCAAAACATCGTACTGTACTGCCCTTTTTATTTCCCTTACCATCATCCTTGGGACTACTGTTGTTCTTATTGCCATTCTTCTTATTGACCTTATTGTTTTTGTTCATGAAGTTGCTAGATTTTAAAAGAGTTTTATGAAATTGATTTACAAGATACTCTACAACTTCAAATTTTTCTCCTTCTTCCTCCTCATCAGACTTGTTTTCTTTCAAATTGGAAGTATTTAAAGCAAAACATTTTGGTTTATTGGTTTGACGAAAACTAGTCTTATAAGTCTAAAGGTTTCCAACAAGTTCATCAATCCTAAGTGAATCAATATTTTGCTTTATTTAATAGCGGTCACTTTGGGTTGAAATCTTTTAGGTATTGATCTAAGAATTTTTTGAACAACACGAGAATCAAAAATTTTTTCTCTAATATTGAAACTAGAATTTACTATATCACTCAGTTTTGCATAAAATTCATCAAAGGTATCGGTTTCGTTCATAAACAGATTTTCAAATTTGTTGTCAACCTTTGAAGTTTTGTAATTTTAACAGCACTTGTTCCTTCATGAGTGATTTCAAGGATATCCCATGCCTCTTTAGCAATCTCACAAATAGAAATTCTTCTAAACTCTTCATGTGAGAGACTGTTATAGAGGATGTTCATGGTCTTGCTATTACATCCAAGAGTTTCAATTTCAAGTGGAGTCCATTGATTCGAAGGTTTCTTAGAGACAACATCTCCAACAGTAGTAATAGGATGAGTTCAACCATCAATGATTGAAATCCATACGTGTTCATTGATTGCTTTAAAGAAAGCTCTCATGCATACTTTCCAGTATTTATAATTATTGCTATCAAAATATGGTGGTCTAATAGTGGAATGTGCTTCTCTAGGTATATCCGTGATCCCAAGTTAAAATATCTTACTCGTAGGGTTTTTAAAAAAAATATTTTGAAAAACAAGAGTGAACCTGCTTTGATACCAATTGAAAAAGCCTGGAAACGTGGATTTGCCTAGATTAATTAGTTAACCTATGTATTTAGCTGTAAGAACAGGTGAATTTTCTAAGTCCGTCAATCCTATGTGTAACTTTAAAGCAATAAAGTAAAGAGACAAGGCACACAGAATTTTAGTGTGAAAACTCTATCAATCAGAAGAAAAATCACGGGACTACACACAGCCACAAACGTACTCAACACTATAACCTTGGACAGTTACAAGAATAAACTTACAATCCAACCCGTGGATCCACAACTATGGTAAAAGTTTTAAACTTGATTGCTAGATACTCACGATTCACGTTATCCCATGCTATCGACGTCAACCTTTGGAATCCGCCAATGAAATTTGTTTGTTAACCAGAAGAAACACCCCAATATCTGGGAAGCACAATAAAGCTCTCTCAATAGCTAGATAATCTCTTTGATTATATACATACGAATTATGAAGCCTTCAGAGCCGTTATATAGAATTTAGAGTGTTTGCAGAACCTTCAACGAAATGTAAGTCGAAGTAGGAAAGGTTTCCAAACCCAACAAGGATTTAAATCTCGAGTCCTTGGTTCTGTCCAACGTTTGAATGGTCTGGCCCTCCGTTCGAACGCCCAAGCAGGCCGTTCAAATGCAAGACAGAGTCTTCGTTCTCTCTGTTTTGCCTTTGCTGTAGCACTTTAATTCATTATTACACTTTGACACATCCATCTAAATGCTAGAATTACGTACAAAGTATTTTTACTCAGAATTAGCCAATCTAAAAACCTAACAAGTAGCGAAATGGATAGGCAATCATTAGACCACCTCCTCATTCAAACGATTCATTGGGTAGCAAAAGAGGAGATGGCACTGGGGATGACCTTATGGAATAAAATCACAAATATGGTTGAAGCCTTTCTAATGTGGTAGTTGTTAACTGACCTGCCATTCCTTAGTTTATTAGAATAAGGGCTGACTTCACCTAATTTATTCCCCCAATGGAGAATAGCATTCTACAGGTAACAATCTTATGCAAGCGAAACTAGCTAATTTGGACATGGCCAGAAGGACTTTGCAAAGAGTTGTATCGGAGGTTTAAGGATAAAATGTTATCGAAGTATGTTCATTTAGTGTCGATCGACAAGAATTTAAGCCGAGCAGAAGCTCTTGTACCTAATTTGAGGCCAAGGAGATCAAGTGCTGCCACCATTACGAAGTGCCAGTTAGGTGCTATTCTTTTGGATCTTTACATGTTTGTCTCACCTAAATGTGAAGAAATGCAGCCGGTCTCTTAATCATGACTTTTTTTTCTTTGTTTTTTTTGCTTTTATAACAAAGCATTGTCAAGTTCATAATTAGAAATACCAGAATAAGGCTGAGTCACATTCAAGAACAAATAAGGCCCTATTTGATAAATAAAAAAACAAAAAATGCAGTTTTGACTTGTCTTTAGTTATTATAATCTGATTCTTCTTTCAAGCATCAATCTTTTCCGAAAATTCAAAAAATTAAATGCTTTCCAGACCATAAATTTGATGGATTGAATGCATGAATGAACTTGAATAAATCAAGAAATAGCTTCAGTTCTTAAGAACAATTTTAGACATAACAACAGAATAAGGAAGGAGGGGGGCATGAAAGATGCTTATAAAGAAAAATGAGTGAGGAAGAGGAAATACCAGAAAGCTGTGATATTGAGGAAGCTGTCAGTAGTTGCCATAGAAGCAATTGAACCAGCTGCAAACAAGCACTGAGAAATCCTAAGAACAAGCCCAGTCATGGTTCCAGGAGCCCCAGCAAAATCCTTCATTTTCTCTCTCCGAAATCCAATAAAACACTCAAGCTCTTGATGGGTGAATGAAAATACCCATCTATTACACTCATCCAAAAATGGGATTAGTCATCGAGAAAACCCCAAAGCAAAGACCTTTTCAACAAAACCTTGCTGAAATAGAAGTCATACAAAGAAAACGTAAGAAACCCACTTGCAGAGGAAACCATTTGACCCCAAAAATTGATATGCAGAATCTCACATTCAATAATTGATGAAAAAACTGTCAGGGTGGCAACAAAATTATTAAGAGAGAGAGAGAGAGAGGAGGAGGAGGAGGAGGAGGAGGAGGGATGCTGTAACAAGAAGTAAATAGCTAAAACCGAACTGTTTCTTTGTGTGATTCAGCGATTACCTAACTAAACCAACAGCTATACTAGTTTTTCAACTAAACTCAACAGTCAACCGGCGTTAGCAGATCTTATTAGGGGAAGAGCAATGCTATCCCACGCGCATTGAAGCCAAATCTTCGACACAGGGACCGGGAAGGGAGGGGAGGGGAGGTTGATGCAGCGCCATGTCCCCCTAAAATTTTGGGAAACTTTCCAATAGTCATTCAAAATCTAAGATATATGCATTACATACGATATGGTCCCTAAATTAGTTCCTTATAGTAATTAAAATAACTGAGGAATTAGTTTTAAGTCTATCTGAAATAATTTCTTATTTTGTTTTAATTTAGTCTTGAGTCTATTTATTTAAGTTTCCTATCTTGTTTGGTTTCCTCTATTTATATTTAGTAATAATTCTAATGATTTTGAACTTTCTAGATATAAAATTTCTCTCTCTCCACCTCTAGACTGTCTATATCTTTTATTGGCACTCTTTGCTTGTCCACCAAGATATTAATATTTTAATAATTAATTAATTTGAGTATTTTTATCTTTTCTTGTCTCTATCAGGATTGACAATAGTTGCTTTAACATGTCATTTATACCCTAAATGTTACTATTTAGCTACAAAATTACATATTCGTAGTTATTATTAAAATTTATCAAACCCGTGAGTAAAAAAAATTAATTTCTTATATTTCACTCATTAATTATTATTTCATGTTGTCAGCTCGCCTCTTCATAAAAAATTCCTAGTTTTGTCCTGATAGTCATCTTTATATTCTTTATTTCTTTCTTTCTTTCTAGTAGGCTTTTATTTTATCACTGACTCAAATACTAAAGAATAGTGAAATTTGGCTGTTACATGACATAATTCGACACCACTTTTAAGTTTTAACCCTTTAAGTTTCTTTTATTAAAGCTTGCATGATACTGCAAGATTTTGACCGTAACAATTGAAAGTGTAACGATCATAGTGAGATGATAGATTAAGCATACAGTATATAGTGTAATTTACCCAAACTTCATTAATTTAATTAAGATATGTTTGTGTAACCTATAGATGCACTGTAATCCTAGGTCTTCTCTCATCTGACACGAACCCTGAATTTTCTCCTATTTAGAGTGTGCAATAAGCATGCAACAAAATCGCTCGCTGAGTATGTACTTTACCTAAACTTCATTTGTCATTGGCTTACCCAATACTTGTAGTTCGCAGGTGATTGCATGTACTAGAAATTTTACTTTCCAGGGCACGTCCAATGTGGCTATGCCTTTAAGAGGTTCCTTGTCATTAAAAAAAAAATCATATTGTTCACATAAGCAAACTTGTTTACAAAATAAATTAATAATGCTTGTCTTTCACTTTTCTTACCATGTTTTACTTTTCTTCTTTTTTTTTTTTTTTTATTTCTAGAGGGAAGAATTGACAAGTAGCAAAAGAGGTGAAGAGACAACTCTATCTTCTCCTCTCCCTTTTTCTATTATTTCTTTTTTTCATTTTTTCGTGTTGAAAGACAGTGATTGGGCCAGGCAAGCTGGGCCTAGGATATCTCAAGCTCAGCCCAATATATTTTTACAAACTGAGGTCAACCCAATATCCTGAGTTGTGTTGCGTTGGTCTCAGGTTGATTAAACTTGAATTGGGCCTAGATCAAGTTTAACATCAAGTTGAATCCAACCTTACCAACCAGAACCGAATTACAAATGAATTTGGAAGCTGATCCTCCTAACATGATGCCATTCTCATCTCTTAGAAAGGCTTGTTGTTAGCCTAATTCTTGAATATTGCTAATGTCATATTTGAATTAGAATCACTTCAAGTTGTTTTGGGTGTTACCAATTACTTGCTCCCGTGTTCTTGGCAAATAGAAGGGATATGTAAAGACATTTCTAATGCTGTACGACATTTTGAGAAGTCTGAAGTTATGCACTGTCCCAGAACAGCAAATGGTGCGGCTCATTGAATAGGGAGATCGACTGTGGAAGGATCATTGCTGATTGCTCCGTGCTTGGGCTTCCTCAATCCCCAGGGCTCTTGCTGTTATTTTGGAAAATGATTGTGTCGGAGAAGCTTGCTTTTGGCTATATTGCTGTCTTGTTCTTTTGTGCTTCTGCCTTGTTTTGCTCTTTGTAGCCCTGACCAAAAAAAAAAAAGCAAACAAAAAAAAAAAAAATTCCAACCTTAATTTGTTAATCGATTTATCGCTGCCTATCAAAGTAACACTCGGCGGCTATAATCCTGTTATTGCTGCCTGTAATTCCTAACAGGTGTGTAATTTAAGGATTGGAAATTGGGTCCATGATTCAATTCCGTAACATGTTTAATAAATCATTTTGATTAGGAATTGGGTACATGAGCATTCTTGGATCTGAAATCAGCTCAGACATTGCCACGCCCAAACCGAAGGCTTCGGACTTCCCCGTCCCTATTTCAATGTCCTTCAATAGGAGAAATTATTGAGTAGACTCTTTCCACCACAGCCTCATCGATTTAGATATTCTACTCTGCACTCTTATCCATCCCAACCTCATTGACTTAGATATTCTACTCTCTATTTTTTTCAAATCTACTTCTCTCTTCTTCCCCCTTAATGTTTTTTTTAATTTTTTTAGAACTCTGCATATAATCCGCCTATCTCTAAATTGAGTACTTATTTAATGCTAATGGCACAAAGTTAGATAGTATTGTAGTAGACACAATGCCCGTAAATTTCGTTACTATGTGATGGTGCTCAACATATCAATATGAGACATTGTAGTTATAGATGTTAGGAACTTGACCAAATATGTTAGAAGGTTCAAGTTTAATATAACGTGTGAGGTTAATTTTAACTTATGTTTCGTACTACAAATTAGACCGACTAAGAGCGTAACAGCAGAGCATCATATCTCCTTGTTCTAAGAGTATTAAATAAATTTTTCTTTAATTAATTATACTTAAAGATAAATAAAAAAAAGACAGAGAAAAGAAAAAAAAGAAAAGAAAAAGAAAAAAAATGAAGGCCCCGCATTATTAACTTTCCCTCTTCTCCTCCATCTCTCTACAACTACTTTTTTGGTCTTCGCAGTTTGCACGAGTCAAGAACCTTGAGGATTGCATAGTTCTTTTGATCTGACATAGGCACACAAAGAGAGATGGGCATTGACTGTCTGTGGCATGATCATCCTCTAGAAATGAGATATGTGCTCTCAATTGCCAAAGCTTTCTGCTGCTTGTTCGCTTGCAATTCGAAAGCTTTCTGCTTTGTTTGCTTGTAATCCGTATCAGGCTACAATTACCGTTGCCCCCATCTGCAACTTCCTTATCCACATTTCTTACTTCAAATTATCCCTCGAATCTCTGCATCCACTCCACCAAAACCATTGATAGTGTGATAAGTATAACCGGTCTGCCCTCACTAGGTAGATTCGTAATGGCCAGCCTGCGTCCCAAACCGACCTCTCCCTAGCTACCCTTCTGACCAGGCACGTTGAAAGATATGGAAGGTCAGAGCCATAACAGGTTAGCAAATACCATTATTAAGGCACCCCGAGATTCTCGCCTGAAGATCAGCCCCCACGATCCCATGATTGGGACGGTTTTGCCCATGACTGAAGGCATGGTCCATGAAGCCCAACATAGGGGCACAGTTCACTCTCTTTTTTCTTGGTGCGCAATTTGAGGGCATGATTAGCTCTCTTACTAATGTGCCCACGATCCAAGCCACACTCCTTACTTACATCTCGATATAAAGGGGCAGTCATCGTCTCCAAATGAGATACGAAAAATATAAACTCTCGAACATTATTACTCTGCTCATTTATCTCTAGCCTAATTTTGGCATCGGAGTGTCTTTGGCAAACACCACACTGGTGTTCCCAGTCAGAGTTTCCTTCTAGTCATCCTCACTAAAGTTCGGGAAGATCACGTAAAATTTACTGCATCATTAGTTGGCGCTGTCTGTGGGAACGACACTTTGTTTCATGGTCTTGTCCCGATCCGGTGCTATATCAATTAGGCTAGACGAAGCAATGGAGGAGTAAAGCACTACTAAGATCGCTGCCTTGGAGCAGCAAATCATTGAGATGATGGCTTCCATGAACCAACTCCAAGCCCGAAATCAGGAGTTGGAGAGGAGATTGCCTCCGCCATTCGTGGCATCAGCAGTGGTGGACCCTCTGCCACTGGAGGACCCACCGATGCCTGCAAACCAACCGGCAGCAAGGAACCAGGAAGGCAACACCGGCGAAGGAGCGGAGGACCCAACACTCCCTAGAGGAAACCCTCCTCAGAGGAGGGCTAGAACCCATGCCGATAAAGCCCAAAGCCACAGGCCCAATCCAAGGTGGTGACAGTGGTGCTTTCGGAGCACACTGGTGAAATTCGCTCAATATGGGACGAACAGTTGAATGAGATGCAGGCTCAACTGGCTGGAGTGATTGCCACCGTAAAAGAAAAAAGCCCCAACACATTAGAAAAGTTAGTGAACATGACAGACACGCCTTTCACACCAGGAGTAATGAGGGTACCCTTACTCCCAAAATTCAACATGCTCACATTGGAGTCATTTGATGGCACAAAAGACCCCCTGTACCATCTCGAGACATATCAAGCCCTGATGGACCTCCAGGCAGTCCCCGACAAAATTATGTGCAGAGCATTTCCTACAATCCTCAAAGGCCCAGCTCGGGTTTGCTTCCACAGACTTCCCCCTGGGACCATCAACAAATTCGTGGATCTGAGCAGGTTGTTCATCAGCCACTACATTGGAGGGCAGAGGCAGAGAAGGCCCTTCACTTCCTTGTTCAACAGTAAACAACACGAGAAGAAGACTTTGCGTAAGTTTGTCACCCGCTTCAACTAGGAGACTTTCTATGTGGATGACCTGGACCAAAAGGTGGCAGTAGCAGTTTTCATTACAGAGGTTAAAACCCCAAAGTTCCTTTTTCCCCTAGCTAAGGAGGCATCCAAGACTATGGGTGCGCTCATGCTCTAAGCGTAGAAATATATGAATGCAGAAGATACCCTCAAAGCCAGGGAGGATCCAAAATGTAAGTCCGGGTATAGACAAGAAGAGACTGGCTGACGAGAAGAAAGATGACAGGGCAACAAAAGCCCCTAGACTGGCTGAGCAGAAGCCCAAGACAGAGGGCAATAAGGCCAAGCCAGCCAGGTATAACCAATACTTTACCCTCCTAAATATTCTCCTAGATTAGATGCTCTACGAGATCAAGGAGGACCCAGCGTTGAAGTGGCCAGGACGAATAAGGTCCCCACTAGAGAAGAGACCCACCAACAAGTAGTGCTGATTCCACCAGGACCATGGCAATGATGCAGATGACTGTTATGACCTCAAGCAGCAGGTAGAGAACCTGATCAAGTAAGGGAGATTGGGAAGATATATAGCAGGGGGCAGGCACGACGAGAGGCCAGACGAACCCCCGAGGTAGGCCGAACGATGCAGCCCTGAGAAGGAAAGGTAGAATCAGCAGCCAATGGGAGAGATAAAGGTCATCTTTGGATGATTTGTAGGTGGTGGTGAATCTTCATCTAACAGGAAAAGGCACGCTAAGGAGGCCCGCAATTAGAAGGAAGTCATGTCCATAGATCGATCAGTCAAAAGGTCTAGGGCAGAGCATGCCCCCATCATGTTCACCGATGAAGAGGCAGAGGCCATATGCCAACCTCACGATGACCCCTTGGTTATATTGGTAGTAGTGTCGAAGTTTATGATACGAAGAGTCTTAGTGGATAGTGGCAGCTCGGTAGACATTCTATTTCTAAGGGCCTTCAAACAGTTAAAGGTGGGCATGGAAAAGCTACAATCGGTCAACTCCCCTCTGGTCGGCTTCACTGGAGAAAGAGTCACCCCATTGGGTTCGATAGCCCTGCCAGTAACTCTGGGGACTGCACCACAACAGGCCATCAAGATGGTGACATTCTTGGTAGTAGATTGCCCTTCGGCCTACAACTTCATTATGGGCAGAATAGCCCTCAACGAGTTCAAAGCTATACCATCCACCTATCGCTTGAAGGTCAAGTTCCTCACACCTCAAGGAGTTAGGGAAGCCAGGGGCAACCAGCAGACCGCCAGAGAATGTTATATGGCATTTCTCAAAGGGGAGACCAAGGAAGCCATACTGATCGAGAAGCTGGAGGTCCGAGATAAGGAGGAGTTCAGGAGGGGAGAGCCAGTAAAAGAGCTCAAGGAGGTCACAGTCATAACATAAGATCATACTAGAGTAGTAAAGATCGGGACAACAGCCTCAGGGGAATTCAAGGAAGGATTAAAGTCCTTCCTCAAGCAAAATGCCAATGTCTTTGCCTGGTCTCATGAGGACATGCCAGGCATCGATATCCGAATCATTGCCCATCATCTGAACATAGACCTAATGGCAAAACTAATCAGGCAAAAAAGGAGGAGCTTTACCCCAGAACGCAACGAGGCGGTAACTGAAGAAGTCGAGCAATTGACCAAAGCTGGTTTTATAAAGGAGGCCCGGCACCCAACTTGGCTGTCCAATATGGTCATGGTCAATAAGGCGAATGAGAAGTGGAGAATGTGAGTGGACTTCACAGATTTGAACAAGGTCGGTCCCAAGGATAGCTTCCCCTTACCCATAATAGATCATCTGGTGGATTCAACGGCAGGGTACGAGATGCTATCTTTCATGGACACTTTCTCAAGTTATAACCAGATAAGGATGGCAGAGCATGACCGGGAACACACGGCGTTCGTGACAGACAAAGGTCTATATTGCTATAGAGTGATGCCATATGGCTTAAAAAACACCGAAGCAACATACCAGAGGCTTGTCAACCGCATGTTCAACACTCAAATTGACAGAAATATGGAGGTCTACATCGATGACATGTTGGTGAAAAGCAAATAAGCAACCAGTCACCTGACATATCTAGAAGAGACATTCAAGAACTTGAGGGCCTATAAGATGAAGTTGAACCTTGCCAAATGCACGTTTGGGGTAGCATCCGGCATATTTCTAGGATTCATAGTCTCCAACCAGGGAATAGAGGCAAACTCCAAAAAAATCAGAGCAGTACTAGACATGCAGTCCCCAACGTCAACCAAGGAAGTCCAAAGATTGGTAGGCAGAGTGGTAGCGTTGAATAGATTTATATCCAGATTTACAAATTAATGTCTTCCTTTCTTTAAAATTTTACAGAAAGCTTTTGAGTGAACCGCAAAGTGTGAACAGGCTTTCTAGCAACTTAAAGAATACCTGAGCTTAGTACCGCTGCTGAGCAGGACTATCGAAGGTGAAGAACTATATCTCTACCTCGCAATGTCGGCCACAACAGTAAGCTCAACCTTGGTTAGATAAGAGGAAGGAGTTCAGAAGCCGGTTTATTACACGAATAGAGCCCTGAGGGACACAGAAGAGCGATATCCCAGAATGGAGCTGCTAGCCCTCGCCCTTGTGACTTCAGCATAGAGGCTGAGGTCATACTTCCAAGCTCACACCATAGTCGTTTTGACAGACCAGCCATTGAAGAAGATACTTCACAAACTAGAGACCTCAGGCAGGCTTGTTAAATGGTCCATAGAACTTTGCCAGTTCGACATCCACTATAAACCAAGACTATCAATTAAGGGACAAACTGTAGCAGATTTCATCACTGAGTTCACCCACCCAATAACCCTCCCTACTAACTACTCTCTAGAATCCCAATGGGTTCTCAATGTTGACGGCTCCTCCACTGACAAAGCAAGTGGTACTAATGTCGTTCTTGTCACACCTGAAGGGCACAAACTCGAATATGCCGTCAAATTTAAGTTTCCCACCTCCAACAATGAAGCTGAATACGAACTCGAATAGGGGGTCCTACCAGAGGACAAGACTGAAGCCAGGAGAATCCAGTACAGAGCTAACAGATATGCCCTGATGAACGGGACACTGTATAAGAGAGGGCACGCCATGCCCTGGCTTAGGTGTGCAGGTAAAACAGATGCTGATTATGTCATGAGAGAGGTGCACGAAGGGATATGTGACAACCACTCAAGCGGACGAACCCTAGCCAAGAAGATACTCAGAACATGCTACTATTGGCCCACCATGGAGAATGACGCCCAAGACTTCGTAAGAAGATGTGACAAGTGTCAAAGGTTTTCTAACATCCCCAGGCAACCACCCCAGGAACGAACACCCATCCAGAGCCCTTGGCCTTTCTCCCAATGGGGAATCGACATTACGGGACCTTTACCTTTGGGAAAAGGCTAAACCAAATTTGTAGTGGTGGTAGTAGACTACTTCACCAAGTGGGCCGAGGCTAAAGCCGTTACCACCATCACCGAACAGAGAACGAAGGGCTTCTTTTGGAAAATATCATCTACAGGTTCAGAATCCCCAAGGTGGTTATCACAGACAACGGGAAGCAATTCAAGAGTGGTCAATTTGGACAGATGTGCTCAAACCTCCAGATTAGCCATCATTTCTCATCTCCAGAGCACCCCTCAAGCTAATGGCCAGGTGGAAGTCACTAACAGAACCCTATTCAACATCGTTAAAGCCAAGCTGAAAAGGCTAAGGGCTTATGGGTCGAAGAGCTTCCTAACATTTTGTGGGCCTACCAAACAACTAAAAGTGTAGCAACGAGGCACACCCCCTTCTAGTTAACATTTGGATCGGAAGCAGTCATCCCAATGGAGATAGGTTTGTACAGTCCCAGGGTCGAACATTACGAACCAAGGCTAACAACGAAGCCCTGGAGGTAAGCCTAAATCTACTTGAGGGGAAAAGGTTGTAAGCAGCCTACCAGCAGAGGATGCACAGATACTATGACGCCAGGGTAAAGCCCCGGACATTCAAGGAAGGAGATCTGGTCCTTAAGAAAGTCAATCAATCTATCAGAAGGCTCAGCGACAGGAAACTTGGGTCAAATTAGGAGGGGCCTTACAAGGTGAAGGGATTTTCCCGAAAAGGGACCTACTGGCTAACTTGATTGGACAACAAGGACCTCCCTAACCCTTGGTATGTTGAGCACTTGAGGAAGTATTACTTATGTGTCGCGCCCCGATTTTTGTGGTGTCCAAGGTCCTTTAAGCTCGGACACCCTAAAGCACGGAACTCTGTCACTAGAACTCGTCCCCCTAGAAGGACAAGTGCGACTAGGTTTGAAAGTTGATTTTACTAAGGGCTTTTTAGAAAAAA
Organism: Euryodendron excelsum; assembly: GCA_033060915.1. Taxonomy (NCBI): domain Eukaryota; kingdom Viridiplantae; phylum Streptophyta; class Magnoliopsida; order Ericales; family Pentaphylacaceae; genus Euryodendron; species Euryodendron excelsum. The sequence continues at coordinate 9,433,064 of CM065387.1, read as the reverse complement.
AAAGGAGTCGCCACCTAACTTCATTAAGGTGAGTTAAGGCACTTAAAACTAAGTGTTAATTCGAAGATTAAACTTAGGGTTTCTTGGAAAAGGTTTTGAAAAACTCTCTCAAGAGAGGGTTTTTAAGAAAATAGGTTGTTTGGCAACCTTTTAAAATGTTTAAGCCCTTTTTTGAAAATAACTCAATTTTGGTATTTCGAAAACAGAAATCTAAGGTTCGGGGGTTGGTTACGTGTAGGGAAGATATCCTAAGGTCATCACCCTACCCCGCCCTTTCGGTACCTACATGTCTAATCACCCTTTTGTTCACTCACTAGAATAACCGGTTACTATTGTCCACTTAATATCCACTTTAGAATTTTGAAAACGGGGTTTCGTCATCACTTTTCGGATGGATGATGCATGATGCAAGTTTTTGAAAAAAGTTTAAAAATAATAGAGGTTTTGAAAGAGTTTGGAATAGAAACTTTGAATTGATTGGAATTTTTGAAAAAGAGATTAGAGTTGAAATAAAAGTTATGACTGTACCATTATAGGTTGCCTACGTATCTCAGTTGGCGAGAATCAGGTCATTCGTAGTTCGGGCAAGAGCCCGATGGAAAATAGGCACATTGGGGCTTTTGGAAGGTTTGAAGATACTTTTGGGTCTTTAGAGAAATTTAAGACACTTTGAGGTCTTTGGAAAAGTTCAAGACACTTTGAGGTCTTTAGAAGAGTTTAAGACACTTTAAGGTCTTTGGAAATTGAAGACCCTTTGTGGTCTTGGAGGTTTTTACTTGAAATTGAATGGTGGAGTGTTTCTTGAAAATGTTTTTGAATCAATTTGAGGGAGTTTTGGAAAAATACTTTGGCATGTCTCAAGAGAACTTGAAAGTGTTTTTGAATTCTTGTTTTGAAAACCTTGGAGGCATGTTTTGATGAATTAATTTTTGAAAGTAGTTTTTGGAAAGGGCTAAGGGTTTGGAATCCTAATATGGACAACCTTAGAGGTTGTTCTTGATTTATCACTTGTCCTTAGAATCCCTAACCATGAGAGGGCTAGGGACACCTTAGGTTTGTGACCTGTTGAAAACGTATTTGGAAATGCTTTGAAGATGGAGTGTAGGGACATTAAAAGAGTTTATGGAGTTGGGGTTTTTGAAATCATGGGAGTAGGAGGTTTTGGAGGAATAGGTTATGAGGATAATTCGAAAGATTATTCAAAAAGGGTTCATAAGTTGAAACCTTGAAGCATGTTAACCTATGTTGGGTTAGCTTATAATTAAGGGTGACCTAAGGTTCACTAACTTGAGTTAGATTAACCTAGGGTTAAGGTGACTTAGGGTTAACTAACTAGGGTTAAGTTAACCTAAGGTGAGTGAACTAGGGTCAAGTTAACCTAGGGTTGGATAACTAGGGTCAAGTTAACCTAGGGTTAGACAACTAGGGTCAAGTTAACCTAGGGCTTGGTAACTAGGGTCAAGTGAACCTAGGATTGGCCAACTAAGGTCAAGTTAACCTAAGGTTCGATTAGAGAATGGTCTTGAAAGTTGTTTTGATGCATTCTTGGAAAGAGTTTTGAAAACAAAACATGATATGCAATAGACTTTGGTTGGCAATCTTTATGAAGATCATTTCCATGAAAATTTTGACTCTAGCCAAGAGTATGGTTTATATGGTTGGTGATTGGAGACCATTCTAAGGAAGGTTTCCTCATGGCCATTATAACCTTTATCTTGACAAGAGTGGGGGTTTCAAAAATCAACATAATGATGACAATTTTTAAAAATCATTTTTTGATGCAAAGATGGAGAGAATGCATTTTTGAAAATCATCTTTGAAAAAAGATTTTGAAAACCATTTTTCAAGGGAACCATTCCATCAAGAGAGGATTCCTATGGCTAAACAAAAAGGAGATCACTCAAGAGAGGGTTCCATGGGGCCATTTCAACTACTAGTCTTGAAAGAGTGAAAACCTTGGAATTTAAAGAGCTAGAAAACAATCCTTATATAAGTTAAAATGTCATGATGCCAAAGTGAGAGTTAAGGGGCTAGAAGGGAATTTTCTAAGGCATAATTTCCAGATTCCCATCCCAAAATTCAAGGAGCTAACTCTTGGAACAATTTTTGAAAGAGATGTAGAACTTAAAAATGACATAAAATTAAGGGCAATGTAAGCATGGTGGAACATGACAATAAGTATAAAATGAAGCCAAGCACACAAGACATGATCAAAATAGCAATATGCAAAAGGGTCATGACTTACATACAAGGCTTTTATGCTACACCACATAAACAAGGGGCTCTTAGGCCATACCATCTTAAAGTAGGCTAGTGAGAGGTCCCCCTACACAGTGGTTCTCACTTGCTTTCCTCTAGGCGTGATCTAAGAGCCCTCTTGGCTTAAGCATGCAAGAAAGGGGGGTTGAAGATAGGGATTAAAATAGAGAATAGCCTAAGTAGGCTAGGAAGGAGAAGAGAAGAGTGGGGGAGAGCACAAATGTAAAAGGGATACCACCTTTTGCCTTCAACACTCTTATAGTCTTCAATGGATGTCTTGATTGGAGCTTGAGTGACTTCAAGAAGGCTTGAGAGGCTAGAGTGGAGTGTATAAGTGTGTATGAGGCCTTGTATGTAGAGTGAATAGGCTTAGGAGGGGTAGAATCTAGCCTAAGTGTTGGAGGGGAGGAATATATGTAGAGATTCAAGTTTCTGGAGTAATTTCAGCAGAACTTCGTATTAATTTCAGACCTAGAATATGCAAAGGGGGAGGCTTCTATTTATAGGCAATCTAGAACAGGCCTTGCGCATGTGCTACATGCGCATGGCCAAAATTTGGCCTTGGACATGTAGGACATGCGCAGGTACTGTTCCATTGCCAGAATGACACGTGGCACCCAATGTACTGGTTAAATCTCAATCGTTGATCGAAAGTCAGTCAAACTAATCAAAATTTGAGCACATGTAGCATACGCTCCATCAGCGGGAAAGTTCGTCCAAACTTTGCCTCGATAATTAAGTTAATCGGGAAGGTTTCGGGGGAGTCGGTTGCACTCGGGACATCCTCCCAAGGCTTCCGATGAACTTTCATGTTTTTGAAAAGTTTGAATTATGTTTGGAGGTGAGTGATATCGTCTTGGAAAGTGTGCTAAAAAGGTCACTTTTGCGGAGCGTCTGTGATATGCTCCCTGGGTGTTTGAAAGTGGCTGTTTTTGTTTCATATGATCGAGACCTTCGAGAAGCGATCTGTTTGATTGGACCGTACCGATGGAAAGTACTCTAGAAATACTTTCTGGAATTCCTGAATTTACACATTTCTCAAGTCGTTTGACGGTATGTTTTGATTAGGGAATCGGAGAAAAAGTCAACCTTGGCGGAGCGTCTGCGAGACGCTCCAGGGGTTGCTGAAAGTCATAGTTTACACGTCGTACAATGGAGGGCTTTGGGAGGCGATCTATTTGATCGAACCGTATCGATGGAAAGATCTATGGACGAGCTTTCGAGAATTTCCTAATTTATGCGTTTCTCAAGTCGGTTGACGGTGCGTTATAACCAGGGAATCAGGGAAAAAGACAATTTAGGAGGAGCATCTGCGAGACGCTCCAGGAAACTTTTATCACGTCGTGTAAGCTTAGTATCGTAGGGTGTTCCTTGGGTTAAACAAGGGCGTGTGGTGAAACCCTCCGCTCGAAATCCCAAGACCGGTGCTGTTTCGGGGCATTTTTGGGCTTCTAGGGGCAAAACGGTCATTTTGACCGGAGTTGGCTGGAAATGGCCATGAATGGTTTGGTATATTGTGTTAAGTGTGTAGGATTGTTCAAGGATGGTTTTGAGAGAGTCTTTTACCGTTCAGCAAGGTTTGTGCCGTGCTGAGGCGTTTAGGGGCAAAATGGCCATTTTGACCAGAGTGAGTCGGAATAGGACCGGATTTGGACCAAATGGCGTGCGGGGGATGCCTAATGGTTTGACAACATTTTGGAAGGATGGACTTATCATTTTGAGGGATTTTGAACTTTCCCAAAATGTGCCTGGGGGCCCAAGGGGCAGGTTTGGTCATTTTTCACCGAGTTAGGCTAGCAGGCGCCGGTGTTGACCTAGGTGTTGGTTTCCGAGACCGCCCGGTCTCAGAAAACTACCTGTGCGGTGTTGGTCTCCAACAACGCCCGGTCTTAGAGAACTACCTGTAAGGGTGGTGTTGGTTCCTGAGAATGCCTGGTCCTAGAAAGCTACCTGGAAGGGTGATGTTGGTCTTTGAGAACGCCTGGTCTCGGAGAACTACCAAATGACGGACATTCTACATTGGTGGGCTAGCAGGTGCCAGAAGTGAACCGTTTGGAATTTTTAATGAGGTGTTGGTCCCCGAGATTGCCCGATCCCGGGAAGCAACCTGGATGGCGTTGGTTTTTGGGACCGCACGGTCCGGAAAACTGCATAGAATAATGGTGCTTATGGCTCCGGCGGGTCCTTGTGGGCCCGAGAAGTGACCAGCTGGTTGGATTGAAGATTGTAAGGCTCATCCTGAACCTGCATGTGTTGTGATGTCGAAAACCGATTTCGGTCAAGCCAGATATTGCCGCACGGGCAAAAATGGGGTGCTTATAGTATGATGTAACTGGTGTTCATTAATGAAATTCTTGCTCTTCGAGGCCCCAAATGATCTTGTCTACTTGCATGGCTCATGGAGCACAAGGCTGCTAAGCTCAACTGGTCAGCCCACGAGGCAGACCAGATAAGCCGAAAGGCCACAAGGCTACTAAGCCCAACTGGTCAGTCCACGAGGTTGACCAGACAAGCCGAAAGGCCACAACACTACTAAGCCCAACTAGTCAGTCCACGAGGCTAACTAGACAAGCTAAAAAGCCACAAGGTTATTACGCCTAACTGGTCAGTTCGCGAGGTTGACCAGATAAGCCGAAAGGCCACAAGGCTACTAAGCCCAACTGGTTAGTCCACGAGGCTGACTAGATAAGTCGAAAAGCCACAAGGCTATTAAGCCCAACAGTTCAGCTTGTGAGGCAGACTAGAGAAGACGAAAGGCCACAAGGCTACTAAGCCTAACTGGTTAGTCCTCGAGGCTAACCACACAAGCCAAAAGGCCACAAGGCTACTACGCCCAACTGGTTAGCCCATGAGGCAGACCCGACAAGCTGAAAAGTCACAATGCTAATAAGCCCAACTGGTCAGTCCATGAGGCAGACCCGACAAGTTGAAAAGTCACAATGCTAATAAGCCCAACTGGTCAGTCCATGAGGCAGACCAGACAAGCCGAAAGACCACAAGACTACTAAGCCCAACTAGTCAATCCATGAGACAGACCACACAAGCCAAAAGGTCACAAAGCTACTAAGCCCAACTGGTCAGTCCACGAGGCTGACTAGACCAGCCGAAAGGTCATAAGGCTACTAAGCCCAACTGATCAGTCCACGAGGCTGACCAGACCAGCTGAAAAGCTACAAATCTACCAAGCCCACCTGGTCAATCCGTGAGACTGACTAGTCAAGTCGAAAGACCCATAAACTTACTCCCAGCCCTGGCTGGTCAGGTCGAACCAAAAATCATGCCTCAAAGGGTAAAACTCCCTAATATACATAGCCCAGTGGCATAATAAGTTACTGTAACGATTCAAATGGCAGACGGCTTCGACAGGCCAAACTTAACTCAAATGTTAGAATACAAAAACACAAAGCACAGATAAAGGCAAAAGGCATTTTCATTAATAGAAGGTAGATTATAAAGGAAGTTTAAAAAAAAAAAGAGTTGATTACAAGGGATTGGGGCCTTTGAAGAGCTCAAGATTTAGCATCGTCATCTTCTCCCACAACAATGACCTGGTCTTCCCCACCAAATGCCTGGGAGGTGGTTTCGTCCAATGGCTTCAGAGCAGAAAAGTTCAGATCTGGGAATAGTTTTTTTACCGTAACCTTGGCATCGACGAAGCCGTCTATATAAGCCTCACCGACGTCATCTTGGAAGGCGCCCCAGTTCTGAACTCTTCCACAGCCTTCTCTTGAGCTGTCTTGAGCTGCCCTTCCAATTAGCTATTCTCGAGGCCAGAGAGTTTTTAACTGCCTCGAAGGTTTAGGCATCGGAGGTAAGCTCCCCGACCTTCTTCTTGAGCTCTGCTACTTCATCCAAAATAACAGTCTTCTCTGCCTCAGAGGTCGCTTGGGCTTCCTCAGCATCCTTGAGCTTTTTTTCCAGCCTGTTAATGGTCTCGGTTAAGATCTTGATGACCTGACCTTTCTTGGAGCTCTCAGTTGTCTTCGACTTCAAGCGAGTGGACAGGCATAGTGCCTTAACGTGCAACTGCAAAAGAATCGTGATGAGAATGCAAATATCATATTTTTATCCCATAATGTTTAATCTTTTATATTTATTTGGTACCTAAAGGCACTCACTATTCTTATATTTTGACTTAGGGTGCTATGGAATGCCCAGAAAGAGGATCCTAGCTGAAAAGGGACGAATTCAAGCAAAAATACATACAGGGTTCGAAGAGGCGTTTGAACGGTTGTATAGGCGTTCGAACACTACGTCAAATGGATACACATCAAGACCAAGTTCGAAGAGCGTTCGAAAGATTCAGAGAACATGTTTCATCGTTCGAAGTGTGTTCGACGTACCGTTCGAACGGTAGTCCGATCCGTTCAAACGGTGATAAGGGCATTTGAATGGTCATGCGCAGCTGCAGATTTTCAGAAGCCTATAAAAGCTGGGACTGTTTTGTTTCTAGGGTTGTTGACATTTTTCGTATTATTCAAGGTTATTATTTGAGTTGTTTTCATGGCCCTACGTGGCTAAACCTTGAATCTTGGTCAAAGGAGACAGAAATCTCGGAATTAATAATAAATGTGAGATCTGATTTGTTTTCATTATTCGATTTATGCTTTGAGTATCGAATGTTGTTCTATGCCTATTTTCATGATTGTCTTGTTTAATCGCTAGGAGGCCTACTAGTTTATTAATCATTGGAATCTACTGCTGAGTTAGATATCAAATCTGTAATTGTTTGATCCCTCAGATTTGTGAAGCAACTGAGATTTAATGATTTACTGCGTTGGGAATTATTATATCTTAGGAAGGGCATTTGACTAAATTAAATGCAACCGCGTGTGCTTGTGTTGTTTAGTTTCATCGATCTTTCTAATTCTTAAGGCTGCTGCTAGATTAAACCTTGTGTGCTTTTCTTGGGTTGTTTAATAGTTAGAGTTAATCATATCTCTTGTTTTTTATTAACTACGACTAAGGAGAGATAGGGAAATAATTCTGACGGTGAATATTCAATGTGTGAATTGAAATGTTTGCATCGATGATTAGTTGTAAATTCCGATGGTGGATGTTGACCTAAACCAAGGTTTGTTCTTTTGATTGATTTCAATACTTTAATCTGAATTGTTTCATAGCTGTGATTACTAAAATAGTTTTCATTAACTCCAAAACCCCCCAATCCTTGTTCACATAGCATAAAATTAGGCTAAACACTCTTTGTGGAAACGATCCTTACTTGCACTACTACATATTTGTTTTTCAAGTATCAGTTTTATATTTGGGTGCTCGCAACAGCATGCCCAAATTTTGGTGCCGTTGCAAGGGAGTGATTTTAGTTAATTTTTGTGCTTCTTGTGATCTTATTTCATTCAAAAAAAAAAATTTGTTTCAATTAATTTCATTACTCTAGATTTTTTCTTTTTGAATTGTTTTTCAAGGTTGGTTAGAGTTTTCTGAGTGTTTATGAGTGTAACTCGATCTTCTAATCAAGGTGATTTGCAGTGTGATCCAAAAATAGAGAGAACTTTACACAGGTTAAGAAGAGAAGTTTGGAGAAATTTTGTAGAGGACGATCCAACTCTTGATTCCCTATTTGCTAGCAATTCTGATTCAAAAGAGGAGGAAGTCATGGCTGGAAATCAAACTTTGAAAGAACTTACTGCACCTGATCTAAACCAACAACCCTTATGTATAACATTCCCTACTTTAGATGTTCCTACTAACTTTGAATTAAAATCTGGATTAATACATCTCTTGCCCACTTTTCATGGTCTTGCAGGTGAAGATCCCTATAAACATTTAAAGGAGTTTCATGTAGTATGCACGAGTATGAAACCCACGGGGGTGACTGAAGAGCAAATTAAATTAAGAGCTTTTTCGTTTTCTTTGAAGAACGTTCCCGTCTACTATGATAAAACTCCCGATGCCGCGAGAAATCTGATTGCAAATATGGCAACCAATTCTCAACAATTTGGCATTAGGCTTGACCATTCATCCAAGCATGTCAATGAGGTAAATATTTCCTCCATTGAACAACAAATTGCAAGTCTAACTTCTCTTGTTCGTCAAATGGCTGTAGGTAATATGCAAATAGTGAAGGCTTGTGGAATCTATTCAGTAGCAGGGCATCCAACTGATATGTGTCCAACTTTTCAAGAGGAGCCCATGGAGCAAGCGAATGCAGCAGGAGGTTTTCCTGGACAACCGCAAAGAAAGTATGATCCATATTCGAACACGTATAACATGGGATGGAGGGATCACCCCAATCTTAGCTATGAGAATCCCCAAGTAAATCAGCCCATGATTTAAAATCGTCCAAGCTACTAGCAATATAAGCAACCATACCCCCCAAGACAACAACCGGGCCAAACTTCTAATTCAGGTATGTCTTTAGAAGATATTGTTAAGTCTCTTGCCACTAATACTTTGCAATTTTAGCAGGAGACAAAAAATTTCAACAAGAGGGGAGGCCAGTATTTAAAGTCTAGACAATCAGATGAGCCAGATGGCAACCGCAGTTAGTCGGCTAGAAGCCCAAAGTTCAGAAAAATTACCCTCTCAGACGGTAGTAAATCCAAGAGAAAATGCAAGTGCAATCGTCTTGAAAAGTGATAAAGAGATTGAGGTTCCAGTAAAGACAGCCCCTACATCGTCGAACCAAGAAAAGGAGAAAAATATCATAGTAGACGGGAACGTTCCCAATGACGATGACGTACCTAAGCATAAGTTCCCACCTCTTTCTAATTATAAACCTGTACCTCCTTTTCCTCAAGCTTTAGCAGAATCTAGAAAAGATGAGCAAACTAAAGATTTATATGAGACTTTTTGTAGATGCGAGGTAAATATTCCACTTTTAGATGCTATCAAACAAGTACCTCGTTATGCCAAATTCCTTAAAGAATTGTGTACAATTAAGAGGAAATAGAAACTTAAAGGATGTGAGAAGGTGAGAGTTGGGGAAAATGTTTCTGTAGTTATTCAAAGAAAACTCCCTGTGAAGTGCAAGGATCCAGGTATGTTTACTATCCCTTGTACGATAGGTAACACTAGATTTGAGAAAACCATGATTGATTTAGGAGCTTCTATTAATGTCATGCTATATTCTATATATACTTCTTTGAAACTTGGACCTTTGAATAAAACTAGTGTTGTGATTCAATTGGCTGATAGATCTAATGCTTATCCTAAGGGTGTAGTTGAAGATGCTCTTGTACAAGTTAACGATTTGGTCTTTCCTACTGATTTTTATGTGCTTGATATGGAAAATGGAGACCAAAATGCCCTTATTTTGTTAGGAAGACAATTTTTAAAGAACCCTAAGACCAAGATGAATGTTCATAGTAGCACACTTACCATAGAATATGATGGTCAAATTGTTAAGTTTAATATTTATGATGCCATGAAATACCCTTGTGATGATAATCCTGTTTATTCTATTGATGTGATTGATTCTTTAGCACAGGAAGTTTTTGAACTTGGTGGACAAGATGTATTGGAAGTTGCAATCAGTAAGCATCTTGAGGAAGAGAATGGAGGTTAGCATTGAGTACTGATCTGCAAAAAACTGTTGCAGCACTGAATGATTTTCCAAAGTTATAGAAGTTAGGTAACGTACCTTATATTGCATTACATGTCTCTAATGAGAGACCTTTACCCTCTGTTTTGCAGGCCCCTATTCCGGATTTGAAGCCTCTCCCTAGTCACCTCAAGTACGTGTTCCTTGGAGACGGAGGAACATTATCAGTGATCATCTCCAATAAACTTTGTAAGTTACAAGAAGAAAAACTTGTGCAGGTCCTAAAGGAGCATAAAACGGCTATTGGTTGGACAATTGCGGATATTAAAGGAATTAGCCCATCTACATGCATACATCGTATACTATTTGAAGAGGGAGCAAAACCTTCCTGTCGACCACAAAGAAGATTGAACCCACCCACGATGGAAGTAGTAAAGAGGGAGATCCTTAAACTTCTTGAAGTTGGAATGATTTACCCTATTTCGGATAGCAATTGGGTTAGCCCAGTTTAAGTGGTTCCTAAAAAGACTGGAATAACTGTTGTGAAAAATCAAAATGATGAGTTAGTCCCTACCCGTGTTCAGAATGGGTGGAGGGTTTGTATAGATTATAGAAAATTAAATGCTATAACCTGCAAGGACCATTTCCCTTTACCTTTTATTGATCAAATGCTTGAAAGGTTAGCTGGTTATTCTTACTATTGTTTCCTTGATGGTTTTTCTGGTTATTTTCAGATTGCAATTGCCCCAGAGGATCAAGAAAAGACAACTTTTACATGCCCATTCGGAACTTTTGTATATCGTTGCATACCCTTCGGTCTTTGCAATGCCCCCACCACTTTTCAAAGGTGTATGGTTAGCATATTTTCAGATTATATTGAGCATATCATAGAAGTTTTGATGATTTCACAGTTTATGGAGACTCTTTTGATAATTGTTTGCACAATCTTACACTTGTTCTTCAAAGATGCATGAAAACTAACATTGTGTTAAACTCTGAAAAATGTCATTTTATGGTTGAACAAGGTATAGTGTTAGGTCATGTTGTTTCATCTAGGGGAATTGAGGTCGACAAAGCTAAAGTTGACATTATTCAATCTTGACCTTATCCCACAAGTGTGCAGGAAGTTCATTCTTTTCTTGGACATGCAAGTTTTTATTGAAGATTCATCAAGGACTTCTCTAAAATAGCATCCCCCCTATGCAAGTTACTACAAAAGGACATGGCTTTTGAGTTCAATCAAGTATGTAAAAAGGTGTTTGATAAGCTAAAGGAACTGTTGACTTCTACACCAGTTATCCAGCCTCCTGACTGGAGTGTTCCTTTCGAGATAATATGCGACGCAAGTGATTATGCAGTCGGCGCTGTCTTGGGTCAAAGAATTGGAAAAGCATCTCATGCCATTTATTATGCTTCCAGAACTTTGAATGATGCTCAGGGAAATTATACTACAACTGAAAAAGAACTTTTAGCTGTTGTTTTTGCTTTAGAAAAGTTTTGATCTTATTTATTTGGTACTAAAATCATTGTTTACTCTGATCGTGCAGCTTTTTGTTATTTGATGATGAAGAAAGAGGCAAAACCAAGATTAATTAGATGGATACTTCTCTTGAGTGAGTTTGATTTGGAAATCAAAGACAAAAAAGGGACAGAAAATCGTGTCGCCGATCATTTAAATCGTTTAGCTCATGTCAAGGATGAACTTCATTTGCAGGAAACATTCCCTGACGAGCAATTGTTCTCTGCAAGTGTGACATTACCTTGGTATGCAAATATTGTAAATTATTTGGTTACTAAGATACTACCTCCTGGTTTGTCTAAAGCTCAAAGAGATAAGATCAAGAGCGATGCCAAATACTATGTGTGGGATGATCCATACTTATGGAAGCATTGTGCGGATCAAGTAATCAGAAGGTGTGTGCCTGAAAATGAAATCATGTCTATTTTAACCTTTTGTCATTCTTATGCTTGTGAAGGTCACTTTGGAGCCAAGAGAACAGCGAGAAAAGTGCTAGAATGTGGTTTCTATTGGCCATCTATATTTCGAGATTCATATTCTTATTGTAAGTCATGCGATCCTTGTCAAAAGATAGGTAATATATCCCACAGGAATGAGATGCCACAAAATCCCATACTATTTTGTGAAATTTTTTATGTTTGGGGCATTGATTTCATGAGATCATTTCCTGTATCTTTCAGTTATGTTTATATCTTGTTTGCTGTTGATTGTGTCTCGAAATGGGTGGAAACTAAAGCCACCAGGACTGATGATTCTAAAATTGTTGCAGATTTTTATCAAATCTAACATATTCTCTAGGTTTTGAATCCCAAGAGCTCTAATAAGTGATCGAGGTACTCACTTTTGCAATCAAACTGTGGCGACTTTGTTGAGAAAGTACCGTGTAACGCACAAGGTGTCAACTTCATATCATCCGCAAACTAGTGGACAAGCGGAAGTGTCAAATCGAGAGATCAAGTCCATCATTGAAAAGACGGTTAACCCAAGTAGAAAGGATTAGAGTTTGCTATTGGATGATGCTTTGTGGGCGTACAGGACTGCATATAAAATGCCTATTGGTATGTCACCTTATCGATTGGTATTTGAAAAACCGTGCCACCTTCCAGTTGAGCTAGAACACAAAGTTTATTGGGCTATCAAGAGTTTTAACATGAAAATGGATGAAAGTGGATAATATAGGAAATTGTAATTACAAGAGTTAGAGGAAATTCGCAATGATGCCTATGAGAGTGCAAGGATTTACAAGGAAAAGACGAAGGCTTTTCATGACAAGATGATTTCTTAGAAGGAGTTTAAAGATGGTTAGAAAGTTCTTCTATACCAGTCTCGGCTTCGTTTGTTTCCGGGTAAGTTACGTTCTCGTTGGATTGGACCTTTTCTTGTTACTAATGTTTTTCCTCATGATGTAGTTGAAATTCAGAGCTTAGCCATTTTCAAAGTGTTCAAGGTGAATGGCCATTGACTTAAGCAATTCCATGAAGGTTTCCAAGTCGAGAATGTGGAGAAATTGGACCTTGAGCAACAGATCTATACGGATTAAAGAAGGAAGCATTAGGTCGAGCCCATGACAATAAACCAAGGCGCTGCTTGGGAGACAACCCTAGGGAAGTTCATTTTTCTTTTCTTATTTTCGCATTCATATATTAGTTATCCCTGCCCTTTTTATGCATTTTACTTTACATTGGGGAGAATGTAAGTTTTAAGTGTGGGAGAGGGAATTTAGGTTGTGTTTTCGTATTTGTTTTGAAAAAAAATAAATAAAAGATTCAATTAAGCTTGAAGAATTCATAACATGATTGAATAAGTAATCTTTCAACTTAGAATTAATTAGTCTAGTTATTTTACTTGAGATTGGAGTGACTGAATTTGGTAGATAAAAGCTGGTGAGATTTTGAGCCTTTAGACTGACACATTTATATCAGTCATTATTTTCTTTCATGTTTGATATTCTTCCTTGGATTTGTTTCTCTAGAACTTGCCTTGATTCTCTTCGAAGTCATATTGACACATGCATGCATGAACATGATTAAGGTCATCTTTGTTATAAGCTACGCAAGCCAAATAGCCTACTTTGTAATTAATTTTTCCCTTTGTGAACCCCTTTGAGCTTGATATGTCATTATTGTGAATCCACATTACAAGCTTCAAAACCTGAAAAATTAATAATGCCTTTGCCCAAGCCGTAGAGCTAGTGAAGCATTGTTCATCCTTATGATAGGTAAGGGTGCGCGAGAAATAAGTGTGGGGGTGTCCGGAATTGTGTTAGGGCTATGGTTGGTGAAAAGGAACGTGTTTTCATTCTCAATTCATGAGTTCCATTGTTGATGTAATTTTGAAAAAAAAAAGAAAAAGAAAAAGAAAAAAAAGTAAGAAAAAAAAAGACAGAGAAAGGAAGTGATGGAGGAAATTGCTTTTAATGTTACAAATTATCCATGTTCATAATTCCTCCTAAAAGTCTAAGAAATGGGTCTGTTCATATATGATATATATAAAGATAGAAGCTGTTGAATGGAGTGATTGGTTTTATATGTTTTATATATTCGGAATTGAATTGAGTCATTTTTGCTCCACTAGTTTCGATGGCTTTTGAGCTACATTCTCAAATATTTCCCACCTTGATCCTAAACCCGTTATAACCCTTGAAAAGTCCTTATGATTTGTGTTATGCATGTGATCTTAGTGATGGAGAACGAGAAGATATGCGAGCCCATGGTAGATCATTTCCATTGGAATGAATTTGATTGATACACATACCCTTTAAATACATGAGAGTAGAGTGTTTATATCTGTAAGGGTCTACATATTCAGTTTACTCCATCTTTAAGTGGAAATGCTTGCTAAGTAATTATAAGTTGTTCGAGAATATTGTTCATGATATGTTATGAGTTTTGAAGAGTTTGGTTGTTCTTTGTTGAGGCTTTGATATCATAGAATAGTGAGTTTGAGTTTTGCCCTAGGACGAGCAAAGGTTAAGTGTGGGGGAATTTGATGAGAATGCAAATATCATATTTTTATCTTATAATGTTTAATCTTTTGTACTTATTTAGTACCTAAAGGCACTCACTATTCTTATATTTTGACTTAGGGTGCTATGGAATGCCTAGAAAGAGGATCCTAGCTGAAAAGGGACGACTTCGAGCAAAAATACATACAGCGTTCGAAGAGGCGTTTGAACAGTTGTATAGGCGTTCGAACGCTACGTCAAACAGATACACGTCAAGACCAGGTTCGAAGAGCGTTTTAAAGATTCAGAGAACATGTTTCACTGTTCGAAGTGTGTTCAACGTACCTTTTGAACGGTAGTTCGATCCGTTCGAACGGTGATAAGGGCATTCGAACGGTCGTGCGTAGCTACAGATTTTCAAAAGCCTATAAAAGCTGGGACTGTTTTGTTTCTAGGGTTGTTGACGATTTTGTATTATTCAAGGTTATTATTTGAGTTGTTTTCATGGCCCTGCGTGGCTAAACCCTGAATCTTGGTCAAAGGAGACAGAAACCTCGGAATTAATAATAAACTGTGAGATCTAATTTGTTTTCATTATTCGATTTATGCTTTGAGTATCGAATGTTGTTCTATGCTTATTTTCATGATTGTCTTGTTTAATCGCTAGAAGGCCTACTAGTTTATTAATCATTGCAATCTACTGCTGAGTTAGATATCAAATCCGTAATTGTTTGATCCCTCTAATTTGTGAAGCAACTGAGATTTAATGATTTACTGCGTTGGAAATTATTATATCTTAGGAAGGGCATTCGACTAAATTAAATGCAACCGCGTGTGCTTGTATTGTTTAGTTTCATCGATCTCTCTAATTCTTAAGACTGCTGCTAGATTAAACCTTGTGTGCTTTTCCAGGGTTGTTTAATAGTTAGAGTTAATCAGATTGCTTGTTTCTGATTAACTACGACTAAAGAGAGATAAGGAAATAATTCTGACGATGAATATTCAATGTGTGAATTGATATGTTTGCATCGATGATCAGTTGTAAATTCCGATGGTGGATGTTGACCTAGACCAAGGTTTGTTCTTTTGATTGATTTCAATACTTTAATCTAAATTGTTTCATAACTGTGATTACTAAAATAGTTTTCATTAACTCCAAAACCCCCCAATCCTTGTTCACATAGCATAAAACTAGGCTAAACACTCTTTGTGGGAACGATCCTTACTTGCACTACTACATATTTGTTTTTCAGGTATGGGTTTTATATTTGGGTGCCTGCGATAGAACGCCCAAATCGATATATCATCAGAATCAACAAGTCAGAGAAAGCACATGGAAGGAAAGAGCAGTAAGAAGCCTCACTTTGAGAGTATCATGATTCATACTTTTAGTCAGCTAGGCGTTGGTCTAATCGGTGAAGGGGACCACGTCCTCCAAGTTGATGAACTTGTGCATCCTCTCCCAAGTAGCTTGGACATCTTCCACCACGAAGGGCTTGCCTTGCTGACCCCAAGGGGACTGACCAAGAGGTGCTGTTTTAGTAGGTGGGGTCATGTTAACTCCAGGCTTGGAGGTTTAACCTGGAGCCTAAGTAACAGAAAGAGCCTTGGCTCCCTTGGATGGGTCGACTACTGCAAGACCCTTGTCAGATAGAGGCTTAACGATCTTACTCGCTGAGCTGAGTCGAGGGCGTTTGCTGGGTCTCTCCCCAACCGCTTTCGCCCTCTCCATTTCTTCAAATTTCTTCTCGGCAGAGGTCCCCATGATGGAGTCTTGTTCTGTAAAACGCATAAAGCAAGGGTTAGAACACTTGCATTTTAAAGCAGTTGCAGCAAACATACCAGACTCACTCTTCTCAGTGTGAAGGGCTTCAATGGAAGGGTCTGGACCTAAGAGGTAGGCAGCCAAACTCTCACCAGCCACAAGGTGCGCCTAGTAATTGACTAGGTGCTCCCTCACCCTTGCTACCCGATCCTTCCTTAACTCGTCATCCAGCACAAGAAGGTATGCTGAGTAAAAAAAAAAATGGATGATGGTCAGACCACTACCTTAAGCAGAGCCCAAGTATGAAAGCATGAGAAGCGCTTACCCTTCCTACTTGGTCTACCTCATTACCTGGGTATGCGAGGGGTCTGGTCAATCATGTCCTCCCAGTGGGCAATCTCTATGCCCTCGCCATACAAGAAGAAGTACTTCTCCTTCTAGCGCTTGTGAGAAATAGGGATACCAAATACCATGGCTGCCTGACCTTCTCGAGCTGAGTAGTACCAGCCCGAGCCCGAGCCCTCGCTCTCAGTCACCTTGTAACAGTAAAAAAAGTCTTCTGCGGTCAAGTGCTCCTCCCTATTTGTGTCAGCTTGCCACAAGGCTGCACAGCCCACCAGTATGCGCCATGAATTGGGCATGAGCTGCCCTAGAGCTAGCCTACACCCGCTCAAGACTCCTCTAATGGGAGGAGTAATGGGAAACCTCAGCCTTTCAGATAACACTCATACACTGTTATCTCCCCAGGGCGAGGGGAATGCGCTCTATCCTCACTACTAGGGATCTTGTAGCTCATAGAAGCCGGGAATTGATAGGCTGACTAGAGCTTCCTCACCTTTGGCCTATCTAAGAAGGATGCTATGTTTTTTGCCTCATACCCACATTCTAGGGCAGGGGCACTCCGACCCCCTCCCCAGCCTCAACCGTGGGAATGCCGTCAAAGGCATCCACGATGGCCACATAGCTTCTTGCCCTCTTTGGCCTCACTTCTTGGGTGACATCCTTAATGTCTGCCCCAGTGTAATTTACAAAGGCACTTGAAGCCTTGTCTGGCCTAACTCTATCCAAGTCCATTGAGGCCATACGCTTAGAGCTAGATGACAAGTTGATTGGTTGTGGGTTCATGATCCTAGGGTCCTCTATTTCACACAAAGTAATGAAAGTGGACTTGGAAGCCTCTAAAACGCTCCAGTACACAGAGTCAATGAAGGAGGGGTTGCTTACCAACCTTAGGGGGTATGAAGTCCTGACCCTCCACTCATAATACCAGCTAGCTTTTTATAGAAGCCAAAACATAAACCCACACACGTAATACCTTAATGAACTTGAGGTAGAGATGGAAGGCCTGGAACTGCTTCGAGCGTTCAACAATGGCGAAAAGGAGGGGAAGCAAAAGAGGATGAAGAGAGCTATTCGCTGTATACTCGAAGAGAGGCAAAATAAGGGACTCCTTGACGAACCACCAAGGCTTTATACCCCCCCTTCTTTGAAATCAACGACAGAGATTCACCCTCGGCCCTAGGATTGAAAGGCCAGCATTTGCGCCTTCCCATCGAAAGATGGGGGTCAAACCTGTGAGACCACGTGGCAGGCACCCTAACGGTCGTACCGATTCGACAGCTACTGTAATCATGACGGATCACGGCGCCATAAATGCGCCTTAAAAGGGAAGTTTTGCAACCCTTTGGAATTCCCACCAGCAGGCCCAAGCTGCCGAAAGAATTGGAGGCATCTGATAGTGTGACAAGTATAACCGGTCTGCCCTCACTGGGCATATCCATAAGGGCCAACCCGCGTTCCCAAATCGACCTCTCCCGAGCTACCCTTCCTAGAAGGCGCTTTGACAGACCTGGAAGGTTAGAGCCATAACAGGTTAGCAAACATCATCATTAAGGCACCCCGAGATTCTTGCTTGAAGATCAGCCCCCACGATCCCATGATTGGGGTGGTTTTGCCCATGACTGGGGGCATGGTCCATGAAGCCCAACATGGGGGCACGGTTCACTCTTGCTTTCCTTGGTGCACAATTTGAGGGCAAGATTAGCTCTCCCACTAATGTGCCCATGATCCAAGCCACACTCCGGGCTTACATCTATCTATAAAGGGGCAGTCATCGTCTCCAAAGAAGGTATGAAAAACATAAACTCTTGAACATTATTACTTTGCCCATTTATCTCTAGCCTAACTTTGGCATCAGAGTGTCTTTAGCTTCCCAGTCAGAGTTTCCTTCCACTCATCCTCACTAGAGTTCAGGAAGATCACGTAAAATTTACTGCATCATCAACCATCCTCTCACCCTCTTCAGCAACCCACCTCCTAATAATGGCAGTAGCATCTCCCAAATCCAATGCAATGAATGCAAAAGCCTTTACTCTGGCTTCACCTACCACTGCGCAGCCTGTTCTTTCAGTCTTCACCTCTATTGTGCTTCAAAACAACGCGCTTGTAAACTTGAAATTCATAAGCACCCTTTCACTTTCTTCGTCTCACAGCCTAACAGGTTTGAATCGTTTCATTGTTACGTTTGCGGTGATCTCGGTTATGGTTTCAATCTGCCTTGCAAAGCCTATGATTTTGAGGTCCATGTCAAGTGCTCTGCAATGCCCGTCACTGCCACAAGTACACGTTACCGGCACCCCTTTTCTCTTACCTCCGTCTATTCCATTGACGATAGCTCCGATGAATTCTACTGCAACATTGTTTGCGAGGGGGAAGTGAACCCAAGAGCCTGCGTGTACTAGTGTGCTGAATGCAATAATATGGCTCATCTTGCTTGCCTAACCTCTCCTTCTAAGCCCCATATCAAACTTGCTTACAAGGATGTTGATATTTCATCGTCGAATCCAAACAGGTCAAAGCGGATTTCGTGTTCAATTTGAGTTTCAAATGGGTCAAACTGATGACGACGGCCTTATTAAACTGAGAAGTCGTTTTTTTGAGCAATTGAGAAATCGGCCGGTGGAGCTTGAACATTTTAGCCACCAGCATCCCTTAGTGCTCCGAGATGAGCAGAAGAAAGACAAAGTCAACTGTCATGGTTGCTGGGAAACAATCGATGGCCTAGCTTATAGTTGCGCCCAATGCAACTATTTCCTACACCTGTGCTGTGTTGAATTGCCTCAAAAGATCCAGCATCTAATCCATTCTGAACACACTCTCATCCTTCTTGCAAGAGTGCCACATAATTATAGGTGCAATACTTGAGATAAGCTTTGCGATCATTTCACCTTCAACTGTGAGCGTTGCTATTTCAACCTTCATGCCATGTGTGCTTCCATACCAAGAACACTTAGGGATGAAATTCACCAGCACCCTCTCATTCTTCGTCGGAAGAGCCCCTATTCAGTTATGTGCAAGGCTTGTGGTGAAGATAACACTGGCACTGTCTTTGAATGCAAACTGTGCAGTCTCGAGTTCGACTTCAAATGTGCATTGTTACCATACAAAGTTAGACACAGATGCCATACACATCCTCTCAGTCTCACCTTTGTTCATGCTCCTATTAAAGATGATTAAGATGAATTTTACTATGACGCTTATCAGGAAATGAAAGATCCAAACCACTAGGTGTACTACTGCGCAGATTGTGAATATACTGCTCATATGACTTGTGTGGTTCTTGATCTATTTGGAGGTCCTCGATCAGAAGGACCCCTCCAATATAACCATCACGAGCACCTTCTTAGTCTCATCACAAAATCCCCTTTCAATCCTTCTTGAGACTGGCTGTGATGACCCTTCACTCGTCTTAAATCTTTGGAACATGGAGCTGTGTTTGTCCTCAGCTTGCAATGTGTTGTTGTCTGTTATACATCTCCTTGTACTTTGTTTGAATCACTTATGTTTTTTTCCATTATTATGATGGTTACAAGAAAGAATCCCAAGTCCTATAATTACTGGTCCTGCCAATTAGAGTTACATTGATGTGTTGATCTCAGTATATTTGTGATTGTTAGTACTCATGTCCAAGATCAAGCAGAGTAATATCTTCTGTTGAGTCAAGGTTAATCCTTGTTGACTTAAGGTTAATTCCCATGTTGATTTTGATGATAACTAAACCTTGTGTTATGTTTCTAATAAATCTACTTAGTGTGCAGATTAACAAGTTCATAGTTTAGACTTAAAAATGAATCTTAAGTCTAATACATATCAAGGAGAATGCATAACAAATTCAAGATGCAAGCAATGAATTCAAAGAGCTATGCAATGAACCAAACTAAGAAATGACGTCTATCTCTACTTCAAACATGTGTTCTACATTCGAAGAGATTGAAGGTGTTCAATTGAAGCTTCTTTCAAGTATGCATAATTTCAATGAAGATTGATTTGCACCAGACTAAAGATTTCATCAGAATACACAAAGATTAGTTGAAGAAGTGCAATGCTCAGTTGAAGAAGAATTGGTTGTTGAAGAGTTTGGAAAATGCTCAAGAGATGATCTCATCTGGTATGCTAAAGACCAATTCAGGACATGCGATTAAAGTTGCCAAGAAGATGGCTCACAATGAATATCTGATCTTTACATGGAATCCAAGTGAAGAATTCTTTAATAGTATAAAGAGTCAATGAAGATTATATGTGTGAAGAGATTTCATCTAGTCTGCAATGGTTTTTGTGTAGTGTTTATTGAACAATGAACAATTGCTATCAAAGAGAGGAAATCAGAAATGAAGCATTGTGAAGCTCTACAGGAAGATTGGCATTCAAGAAGATGTTCTACAATGATTGAAGAAGCTTTGTAAATGAAAAAGTAAAGTTCAGCTTTAATCAAATAAAGCTTTGAGATTCAAGAAAAAGATCAACATCCAATGATTGATTCAATCCAAATTTAAATAGAAGTTAACTCTGATGAGTTAAGAAGATTTGATTGATCATCATACCCCAAAGACATACTCCTTGAAGAGTGCTTTGATAAGCTTGACCAATAGAAATCTGAAGGCTGAATTCTAGGCAATGAGGGGACTCATAAAAATGAGGAGTTGCCTCCTGATCACAGGCGCTAAAAGGCCTGAAGACATATTAAACAATGAGGGGACTCATGGAATTGAGGTGTCGCCTCTTGCACACAGAAGCAAATTGTCTGAAGACCAAGTAGGCAATGAGCGGACACATTGTTATGAAGTGTCACCTCACAGTGCCAGACGCAAAGGCTTGAAGATAATATGATCAATGAGCGGACACATGAAGATGAAGTGTCGCCTCCTGGTAGCAGAAGCAAAAGGCTGAAAGTTTAAATGATCAATGAGTGGACACCTGAAGTAGAAGTGTCGCTTCATGACAGCAGAAGCCTAGTATGAAGAAGACAGATGAACAAGGAGTCGCCTCATCAACCTGAAGAGGGGACTCATGAACTCAATGAACTATATCTAGTAAATGCAGAAGCAAGAAGTGTCGACACCACAAAAATGGAGCCGACTCCCTCTGCTGCAACGGCTATTTTTCTTAACGTTATAACAAAATGGACGTGCATTTATGATACCCAACCACCTCCAACGGATGGAATCAATGCAAGAGTATATATACTAGCCTCCAACTGCATTTATATACAAGAATCAAGGGGAAGAAACAAGAGACAAGAATCACTGATATACACTGAATATTCTTCCAACTTTCATCTGTGAACTTTGATTGTAAATCTACTCTAGTTAGAGAGTTTGTTTGTGAAGTTGTATACTCTTATACACTTGTAACTGAGAGTTTGAGAGTTCTCTTGTGTGAAGCAAAACTCTTGTAAAAGTTTAAGTGGAGCTTGGACAAAACCACTTGGGATTTGAAGAGCTCATTGAGGAGTTCTTGTAGAGTGAGCTGAGCACTTTGTCAATCAGCAACCCATCTTATAATAGTTGATTACATAGTGGAAGAAGGCTTCAAGGAGGTCTTGGGATGAGGACGTAGACCACGGTTTGTGGTTGAACCTCGGTAAATCTGTGTCTCTCCTTCATTGCTCTGTTTTCTTTGTTTTCATTGATAACTTTGCTTTGCACGTAGATTAGCCTTGACTATATTGTTTAGATTAATTTTAATTAATCTTAACTTGTATTAATTTCTGAAAAACCCAATTCACCCCCTCTCTTGGGTTGCCTATTGGACCAACATCTTCATCTAGTGGAACCATTGCAACAAGAATGTGTTTGAACTAATTTATATTTTGCAATTTCTAAGGCTACCGGTATATTGAAACTTCTTTAGATGTTGCAAGTATAGGTTGGAGAGCTTTTTTCGATGCTGTGTTTGGATGTTTGGATCCTGGATTTGTTGAGAGAAAAAGGAACGAAAAAAATGAAATTAAATCCTATGTTTGGTTGTGAGAGAAAGTAGATGAGTAAAAAACATAAAAAGAAAATAAGTAAAAATTTTGAAAATTATTTTTTTCCTTTTTTTATTTTCTTTTGATAAATTCGGAATCCAAACATAGCAGGAGTGTTCAAAGGTTAAATGGACTATGTATTTTATGGGGTTAATTATATCAAGGCCCCCTCAACTATGTTTGATTTTCATTGTACCGCCTTCATTTACAAAATACTACACCCACACCACTTAATTTTGTGTTTAATGCCAATTTTATTCTTTCGTTTGCATTCTGTTACAAAAAATGGATGAAATATAATAATGTGACTTGCACATGAGTAGCCTAGCTTAATTTATTCTCAAAATATCCTTTCATTGTAAATAAACCAATTTAGTTATAAGAGTTAGAATTACTATGTATATATATTACATAGAGTTTAGATATACCAGTATAGGAAGTGGGAAACACCAAAAAAAAAAATTTTGGACAAATTCAATCTGATCAACATTATTTTACACTGTTCTTTCCAATCTGAGCAACTGTTGATAAAAAAAATCAGCCCAATAGAATACAAAGTTGATTTTATTTTTATTTGGTTGGTTGTCGAAAATACTGCTTAGTTTGCAAGAAAATGAAGAAAAAAAAATAAGTTCAAGTACGGATTTGTTGTGTTTTTCGAGTAGCAAACCAAATAGTAAGAACTTCAGAAAAGGATATTTTGGGAATAAATTAAGTTAGGCTACTCATGTGCAAGTCACATTATTATACTTCATCCATTTTTTGTAACAGAATGTAGACGAAAGGATAAAATTGGTATCAAACACAAAATTAAGGGGTGTGGGTGTAATATTTTGTAGATAAAGGAGGTAAAATAAAAACCAGACATAGTTGAGGGGTATTGATGTAATTAACTCTATTTTATGGACAAGCAACATTAACATACACAGAAAGTTCAACTTAGAACTAGCAAGAAAACGATCAAACTCAACAGCTAGCCAATATCTTTCCCTTTTGTTTGGTAATGTGGCATAACAAAGCCCATGTTAAATCTGAATTGGAAAATGCAGAGAAAATCGACCAAAAACCAGAATTTGAAGATAATCTTGAGAACAATCCCGCTTAAAAAGATCTAAGACGAGCGAAGGATCATCAGAGTTGGTCTCAAGAAGGATTGAAAGGGGATTTTGTGATGAGACTAAGAAGGTGCTCGCGCTGGTTATATTGGAGAGGTCCTTCTGATCGACGGCCTCCAAATAGATCAGGAACCAAACAAGTCATATGAGCAGTATATTCACAATCGGCGCAGTAGTACACCCAGTGGTTTGGATCTCTCCTTTCCTCACAAGTGTCACAGTAAAATTCATCTGAATCATCTTCAACAGGAACAGGAACAAAAGTGAGACTGAGAAGATGTATATGGCATCTGTGTCTAACCTTGTGTGGTAACAATGCACATCTGAAGTCGAGCTCAAGACTGCTCATTTCGCATTCAAAGATGGTGCCAGTGTTATCTTCACCACAAGCCTTGCACCTAACTGAATAGGGGCTCTTCCGACGGAGAATGAGAGGGTGCTGGTGAATTTCATTTCTAAGTGTTCTTGGTATGGAAGCACACATGGCATGAACGTTGAAATAGCAACGCTCACAGTTGAAGATGAAGAGATCGCAAGGTTCATCACAAGCATTGCACCCATAATAATGTGGCGCTCTGGCAAGAAGGATGAGAACGTGGTTAGGATGGATCGGATTTTAAATCTTTTGAGGCAATTCCGCACACCACCGGTGGGGGAAATAGTTGCATTGCCTGCAACTATAGGCTCGGCCCTGGATTTGTTCCCAGCAGCCATCGCATGTGATTCTCTCCTTATCATGCTCATCACTGAGCAATAAGGGATGCTGGTGGCTAAAATGTTCAAGCTCTGCTTGTTCTTCTGGTTCCCTTTCTTCTTCATCTGATTGAGTCACTGATTCATAACCCTTCTCCATGATCTTCAGCTCAGCGTAACGCTGCCTCAATTTAGTTAGACCTTCATCATTAGTCTGACCAAATTCATGATCAAATATATAAGGAAACCTTCTTTGACCTGTTTGAGGCTTTGGTTGATCCCGAGGCCCAGTTGATGAGGAACCAGCATCCTTGTAAGCAAGTTCGACATGGGGCTTTGGAGCAGAGGTCAGGCAAGCAAGATGCGCCATGTAGTTGCATTCAGCGCAGTAGTAGACACAGACTCTTGGGTTCACTTCCCCCTCACAAACAATATCACAGTAGAATTCGTCGGAGCTATCATCAACGGAGAGGACGGAGGTAAGAGAAAAGGGGTGGCGGTGACGGGTACTTCTGACAGTGACTGGAATTGCAAAGCACTCTACATGGATCTGAAAGTTACAGGCCTTACAAGCCAAATTGAAACCATCACCAAGGTCACCACAAACGTAGCAAAGAAAACTAGACCCACTATTCGGTGAGACGAAGAAAGTGAGGGGGTGCTTGTGAATTTCAAATTTGAAAGCGTTTTGTTTTGAAGCACAATGCAGGTGAAGGCTGAAAGAACAGGCTGCGCAGTGGTAGGTGAAGCTAGAGCAAGGACTTTTACATTCATTGCATTGGACTTGGGAGCTACTACCACCACCATCATTGTGAGGTGGGTTGCTGAGGAGGGTGAGAGGATGGTCTTGGTGGAGTGGATGAAGAGATTCGAGGGGCAATCTGAGGCAAGATATGTGGATGAAGAAGTTGCAGTCGGGGCAACAGTAATTGTAGCCAGACGGATTTGAAGCAAACAAAACAGAAAGCTTTGGCATCTGAGAGCACAGATGTGATTCGTAGAGGATGATCATGCCACAGATAGTCCATGGCTATCTCTGTGTGTGCCTTTTTGAGATCGGAACCTTACAATCATCAAGCTCTTGACTTGTGCAAAGATGGAGGAGAGAGGGAAAGTTAATGCGAGAATATTTTTTTTTCTTTTCTTTCTTGACTTTTTTTGTTGTTACACTATAGTTTAATGGGAAAAATTATTCAAGACTAAGCCGTTGGTACGACTTTTTTGTGAAGTTTTTTTTAAACTATAATTTTTTGGCCTTTTTAATTTTACTTTAGTTAAAGATAAACAAAAAATAAAAAAACAGAAAAGTAAAAAAATAAAAAAAAATCTTATTTTTTTGCTTATAAGCTTAAAAAAAATTAGGCAAAAAATTAGTACCAAATGGACCCTAATACTCCATACAAACACAAGTTTTGTATAGAATTTTCATAGAGAATGATGTGTTTTTATTTGTACCTTTAATTTCAAACTAAAACATGCATTTTTTTTGTGTTTATGTTTCAAAATTACTACTATTATATCATTTTAGTGGAGTTTTTTTTATTAAAAATTTAGTAAGAACATCAATGCCTCTTAGATCAAGGCCATATGGTGTTCCAAAAGACACGAAACCAATAGAAGTTGAACAACAACACATTTAAGGGATGAAAATTGTGACAGCTGGAACAGTGAATAATTTTTCAATTTAAGAGCATGCTTAATAAATGGTAAATTTAAAAAAATTATAAATAAACAAAAGAGCAATAGATTGAAAAAAGTAGCAGAGTAGATTAGAATAACAGAAAGAGGAAGACAACCATTACTAATTTAATTTGTGAACAGTTTTGCTTAGGTGTACAAACATGATTTTGTTGACTTTTAGAAATAAAAGCACATTCTATTGGCTTTGCAGGAGAGTTGGCAATGCCGGTGAGTGGTGACCTCTTGATGGTTTTTTTTTTTTTGCTCTCATCTTCAATCACCTCTTAAGGCCATTGAAAAAGCACAGCTGCTTAGTTCTCCTTCGGCATTTTACAACTAAAGAAAATAATCCCAGTCTGGCTTGTTATTTTTTTATCTCCTAAAATGTTTTGAAAACCATTATATATGCTCAACTATCAATTGTTAGTTGTACAACTAGGGTTCTCGAAAAGTGTAAATAAGACATTAAAATCTCTCCACATGCGAGCAGTAAAGCTGCATCCATCTACGCTTCCTAAATCTAGTAGTGGAAATGGCTGAATGACGTCCTCTGGTAGTTCAAAGCTTTATGGCTTTTTAATTATTTGGATCGAGCTTCTCATCTACTACTGCATAATGAAATTGGGTAAATTACACTGGCCACCCTTTAAGTTTGGGTATAATACACAAACTATCCTTCAGGTTTTAGAAATTATACTAACTTCCCTTAAAGATTGGGTTTGTTACACAAACTATCTTTTACCTTTGAGAAATTATACTGACTTTCCTCGTCAGAGTTTGTCGTCTAACAGGGTTAACCAAAAGATAAATTTACTATTTTACCCTCACAGAATTGAGAAAACCTTAAAAAACCATCAACCTCTCTCTCATTCCCCCCTTTTCTCAAACAACCTTTCCCTACTGAAACCTAATAGTCATAACCCTCACCACTGCTTGTCTGACTTCAAGTTGGGGCAACAGTAATTGTAGCCAAACACAGATTGTAAGCAAACAAAGCAGAAAGCTTTGGCATCTGATAGCACAGATCTATTTTGGAGAAGATGATCATGCCACAGATAGTCAATGGCCATCTCTCTCTGTTGCCTATGTGGGATCAGGACTATAGAATTATCATGTTCTTGACTTGTGCAAAGACTAAAAGTAGTTGCAGAGATGGGAGGAAGATAAAGTTAATGCCTGAACTTTTTCTTTTCTTTTTCCTTTTTTTTTTCTTTCTAACATTTTTTTTTCTTTTTTTTCTTTTTTCCATTTTGTCTTACGGAAAATTCAAAGAGAAATTATTTAGTACAATTGGAGAAAGAGCCCGTGGTGCTCTAATAGACACAATGTCTCTTATTGAAGACTGAACACTACCACATAGATTACCGCAGAGGTAGCGACAAAATGAGTTGAATCCCAGTTACATAATGCGTGTGCAGATGCGGGTGCGCCAAAATGTCATTTGTTAGAAGGATTGAGAATAAGAGCGTTACTAAAGCGTGTATATATATTTAAGTAAATATTAGATTTTTTATTATGCATTTAAGTAATTTTTTTATGCATTAATTTCTTGTTTGTAACTACTAAATGCACAATAAAAGAAAAAAAAAAGGTTTAGATGTTACACAATTGTATCAATGGTTCAGTGGCAAATGAGAGGCCATTTGCAATGACCTGATGCAAGTTGCGCGATTTTGACCCAATTTCACACAGTTCGCGAAATGAATAACGTGAGGTGAGGGGATGTTTAAATTTTCAAGTTTGAAAGGTTGTTGTTTTGAAGCACAGTAAAGGTGAATGCTGAAAGAACAGGCTGCTCAGTGGTAGGTGAAGCCAGAGCAAGGCCTTTTGCATTGGATTTGGGAGCCGCTACCACCACCATTATTGTGAGGTTGGTTGCTGGGGAGGGTGAGAGGTTTGTGTTGGTAGAGTGGTTGCAAGATATGTGGATGAAGAAGTTGCAGTTGGGGCAACGCTACAAAATTGGTTCATGGACCCAATTTCCAATCCTTAATTTCATACAAAGTGTTCAGAATTATTGGCAGCGATAAATCGATCAACAAATTAGGGTTGGATTCCATTTGATGTTAAACTTGAGCTAGGCTACCTACGCCTAATTAGGCTTGCCCTGAAAACGATTGAAAATGACCAAACAAAACTACACATAAAGGTTGGATTCAATTTGGTGCAAATGTCACAGGATCCAACTAAACTACAAGATGAGCCAGCAAGCTTCAGCATCTGCTGAGCCATGAACTAAAGTAGAATTGACAATTACACCACAGATTCTCTCTCTCTCGTGAAACCTCCTTATTGAATAGTGTTGGTATATTGGGTCGGATCGGGTGCCAATGGGCATGCCCAATTCAAGACCCATGGATAGTAACTACCCACTTCCCATGTTAAGCCCATTATCTGCGAAGTTATGAGAAGTCGTGATTGATATTCGCATATTGACTCTACAGATAGAAGATGTTGAAAGATCTCTGTTTGTTTTCTCTCAGGCGAAATGAATAACGTGAGGTGAGGGGGTGTTTGAATTTTCATGTTTGAAAGGTTGTTGTTTTGAAGCACAGTAAAGGTGAATGCTGAAAGAACAGGCTGCTCAGTGGTAGGTGAAGCCAGAGCAAGGCCTTTTGCATTGGATTTTGGAGCCGCTACCACCACCATTATTGTGAGGTTGGTCGCTGGGGAGGGTGAGATGATTGTGTTGGTAGAGCGGTTGCAAGATATGTGGATGAAGAAGTTGCAGTTGGGGCAACGCTACGAAATTGGTTCATGGACCCAATTTCCAATCCTTAATTTCATACAAAGTGTTCAGAATTATTGGCAGCGATAAATCGATCAACAAATTAAGGTTGGATTCCATTTGATGTTAAACTTCAGCTAGGCTGCCTACGCCTAATTAGGCTTGCCCTGAAAACGATTGAAAATGACCAAACAAAACTACACATAAAGGTTGGATTCAATTTGGTGCAAATTTCACAGGATCCAACTAAACTACAAGATGAGCCAGCAAGCTTCAGCATCTGCTGAGCCATGAACTAAAGTAGAATTGACAATTACACCACAGATTCTCTCTCTCTCGTGAAACCTCCTTATTGAATAGTGTTGGTATATTGGGTCGGATCGGGTGCCAATGGGCATGCCCAATTCAAGATCCATGGATAGTAACTACCCACTTCCCATGTTAAGCCCATTATCTGCGAAGTTATGAGAAGTCGTGATTGATATTCGCATATTGACTCTACAGATAGAAGATGTTGAAAGATCTTGTTTGTTTTCTCTCAGGCGAAAACTCTCTCTCTCTCTCTCTCCCCAAAACATAAACAGCTAAGAAAGGCTATTAAGTTGTGGATTGTGAGGGTGCTCTTAGCTTCAAGGAGGTTTAATTGTATTCTACTACGGGTAAATCTACAGGGATACTCAGGAAACACGTGGAGTTCTATCGGTTCAAGTTTTGGCTTTTTTGGGTTTGCTTTTAGACACACTTCAAGAAGTAAGCCCGGATTTACGCTTCCATAATCTTTTAGACGTAATCTACAAATAGCATGCCTGGGACTAAGATAACTCAAGTAGGAGAGCCGTGTTATGGGCGACTTTATTGCACAGTTCGGGGAGCACTTGTGTATGCTTGTACCTATTTGAGTTATGCTTTAAACAGTCCACGAAAGGCAGAAAGATGGAATACGGAAAGCAGCAACCCACACTAGCATGACATCTCTGCTTCAAAACCTCCTCACTCAGCTGCTCACTAATAAAGGGGGTCACCCTATAGAGCAAGGGTCAAATCGCCCAAGAGGCGAAAGCATTGGAAGTCCCTCGACAGATGGAGATAGGCTCGCAATTGGAACATTGTAGTTTTACAATGCTCCAACATTATCACCTTAACATGTATTGGTTGCAAGAGCCATCGTGGACATTTTTCTTTGCTAGACCTGGGAAGAAAGTCCAGTGGGCGTGTAACCATTCTGCTGTATTTTTCCAGAGGAATTAATCGCCTGCTCTATACAACATTCAAGCTTGAAATCTCACTGCTTATTGGATATGGTTTAAGTATAATTTAATCGTAATTACGAATCTTGTAAGAAATTTACGTTGCCTTATACCTCACTTTAATTACAAGCTTTGCATGCGCTCTATATCCATTTTCCATGCAAAAAACCCAAAAAAAGAAAAACATAGAAGCCAAAGACATAGGCTTAGTACATACGCTAGAAAATCCTCTTCAGTACAGGGAAATTACAAATGAAACGGTTCATAAGACAGTACAATACAGCTGCACCCACTAACTTTATTCATTTACTACAGGATATGGTTTGTGGAAATGTATCCTTATGGTTCTTAATAGCGTCATAGCTTAAAATGGTCGAGGCCAGACTTGCCAAGTGCCCTAGAATAAAATTTTCCCGCATAATCGCTTCCTAGAAATTCCCTGTACAGAGGAGGATTTTCTTCTGATATCAATTCTTTGATTGGGCCGTAGAGCTTTGGAGGTACACCACTGAAAAAGGATGCCACAGAAATTCTGGGTCCAACACGGTTGGCCACCACTCTATGATTGACACTTCTAAACTTGTTGTTTGACATTATCTGAAATAAAAAAATATATATATATTAAAAGGTTTAAATTGAATTGAAGGTTAACAAGAAATATTTATTTGGAACAAACCTGAAGAAGATCCCCAATGTTAACAACCAACCCTCCAGCAATTGGTTGAACATTAACCCATTGATTTTCATGCATGACCTGGAGGCCGCCACGTTGGTCCTGTAGCAGTATAGTGAGGAATCCAGCATCTGAGTGCTTGCTAGTTCCTAAAGTTAGCTCTGGCTCTGGGCAAGCAGGATAGTAATGGCAGGCAAAGTTGCGCCCTCTAGCACATTCCATGCCTTCTAAGTGATCACGTCTGAGGCCAAGAGCCTCTGACAATAACTCAAAAAGAGTATCTCCCAACTTAGTAACATGCTTAATATACTTGATTGTCGTAGCTCTGCAAATTCATGAGAAGAAATATAGTATTTGTTGCCTCCCTGTCAAATAAGCTAACAAACTGCGGTTCTGATTTAATATTTTTGCATCGGCAATGATATAAAACATGGAATCATTGTGCCACACATGTAGATAGTTGGTTTCATTTTAAAAGATCAGCAAGAAAGCTTGAAATTAATGGCAAACCTTAGAACAAATATATTTAAACCTCCAGATCAGGACTTCTACCTAAATGCTGAACTACCCAGTAGAATTCTACACATCATCAAATACCCCAGATCAGGAGTTCATTGGCAGATTGATTAAACATGTGATAGGTTAAAATGTCTTAAAACTTCAGCATAAGGTCAAATAGTTACAAAGTTTGCAATAAAATCGCAGAGCATTTCAACTAAGTAAATAGCTGAAGTCTTTCCAGTTATTTCGACAGTGATATCAATAAGGACTTAAGGAGGTAGATGAAAATGCCTACCTGCATGCAGTGGGAACTTCATCAGGGTCAAGATGATCAGAAATCAACATGGAGATGGTCAAGGTGTCCCTCCAATTTGCAGTGAGTGACTGATACAAATCATAATTGCTTACAAACCTCACTCTTTTCATAAGATCGCGTGTATAGAATGCTTTCTTTATCTCTGGATCATCCTCATGAAACATGCGTATTCCATCAATCATTTCATCCAACACACTCAAGGGGATTCCATGATTAAATACTTGAAAAAAACCCCACTTCTGTGATGCAATTTGGACTTCATGGACAACTTCCTTACGCCTAGCACTATTTTCTATACTGCTGAGATCGATGACTGGAACCTGTAAGTAGGTCTGGCAACCGTTCAACTCCTCAGCAAGCTCATCTGGTGGTCGGATGAATATTTTAGGAACTTTGGCCACCCCAGCATCTATTAACCCCTTGACACCAGCTTTCGAATTATCAAAAGCCTTCAGCTCTCTTGCCCTGTCATAATCCACTGCAGTTTCATCCGAGGATTCTTTGGTTCCTGAAGTATCCATTCTTTGTTCCATGCAAAAGAGAAGAAGATGGAGTTGCATTAGTTGAAGTCTTACCATTTTTTTTTTTTTTTTTTGTAAGCTTTGTTTGGACAGTCCATGAAAAGCAACCGATCCCATGGATTTTTTTCATTGAGATTACAAATATTTTTTCCTTTCTGGTTGTCACAATGCAAATGCACTTTTCTGTCTTGTTATTAGTTTAAATTTGTTGTCATACTTGTCTATTTACAGATTACTTCATAAATTGATCAATTCATTTGGTAGGTTGAGCCCTTTCCATCAACCAACAATATTTGTTCCTTGGCCCCATTTCAACCTCTTCTGATCCCAATAGTTACAGCCTCTTCTGTCTGCTGGTTTTTCCAATTTCAGGCCTACATCATCTTAACATTTCTTGGCTGCAAAAGCCATCACCTAGAAATTTTTCTTTATTGACTCGGAAAGAAATTGCACTGGGCATGCAGCAGTCTTGCTGTTAAGTGGTCACGTTTGAGGCCAAGGGAGACTGATAATAACTCAAAGAGAGTCTCTGACTTTCTCCCAACTTAGTAACATACTTAATATACCACACTAGTTGTAGCTATGATTCTCTGAATATTTAATAGCAGAAATATAGTATGAGTTGCCTTCCTGTCATTAGATAGAGATAAACTGTGGTTTTGACTTCAGCCTTCTAGGTAGGTAATGATATAACAAATGTAATTTATATGCCACCCATGCCGGTAGATGGTTTGATTTGAAAATGAGATCAACAAGAAAGCTCGAAATCAATAGCAAACCGTCAAAGAAACTTATTTGAACCTCCCCTTCTACCTAAATTTTGGACTAATCAGAAAACTTACACCCCTGATTGTAGTACAGATAGCTGCTAGACCAAGAAAGGGACGTACACAAAAGATGTGTCTAATCATGGCAATTTACTATGTTGAGAAGCCGAGTGAGGGATTGGATGTCCCAATCGCAAAGAAACCCACAAATTCTTTGCCATTGACACCAAATAATACAGGAGTCTGTAGCAATAGGGCTTAAAAGCTCCTTTATCAAACCTTCCCCTTTCTCTAAGAATAAGGTAAGCATCAAAGCCCCTTGTATAGGTTGGGCGCTAGCGCTTTACTAATATAATAGAAAGTAAGGCTCTTCTTATGTTTAAAAAATCCCGGATTGGTCAGGTTGATCGACCAATCTGGTCACAATCACCGTCACGTTACAAATCCCGGGGCGGGGGAGGGGAAATGCTTCTTTCTCGATTGTAGGTGAAAGCCTATGCATAGTAGTATTAAGGACACCACAGAAAGGAAAAGGGAATTATGCTGGTTTTTCCATTGCGGATAGCAGGAGATGTGATATGAATTTCGAATTTGTCCAGTAAACACAAAGAAAGAACAAAGAAATGGCAAACAAGAACCATACTCAAGAGCACAAGTCCAGTAGACATTTCCTAGTTCCAGAGGATCTCCCGGATATGCCAAACTACAACTAAGGCAAGGATCCTGATTTCTGGGAAAAAAAGTTTAAAAAACTAATTTCGGAAATTAAAGTGAGGGTGTGTATTTGCAAATACTTCAATACCTCAAATTGGAGGGAAAGGAAGGCAACAAATTAAGATTTATGAAATCTTTTTGCGGAGTCAGAGTCACAGGTACCAGAGATAAAAGCAAACCAAGCATTCTACGAATGAACTGCTAATTCAACACGGCGAATAAGTACCAATTGTCAAATCGAAAAATAAGACACCCATAAAAATCAAATCAAATCGAATAATAGAATAAAATAAACAGGAAGACTCATTTCCTAGGTTGGAGCTCTCTATGTAACAGTGGGTCATTCGTTATTCATAGTAATCTCAGTCTCTTACCAGATCCTCCCCCAGCCCACCAAACCCCAGCCCCACGCCACCCCAGTCCCTCCCCTCAGCTCCACGACCACCCCACCACCACCAGCCCAAACCCCACACGTACAATGCACAGAGAGAGAGAGAGAGAGAGAGAGAGAGAGAGAGAAATTTGAAGATAAGTAGAGAGAGCTGCTCCTACCAGGGATAGAGAGGGAGAGAGCTCCGATGTTGTGGCAGTGGGCGACGGCGCTGCGGCTGGGCAGCAGTGGAAGAGAGAGAATGAGGGATCTAGCAAGGGGAAACAGTTCATGATACACCATAATACAGCCATGGGCGGATTCAGCAAGGACGAGTTAGCCTGGCAATTTTATTAATTCTATGTTTATTTTTCTGTATTTATGTAATTTTAAGTCACAAATGTAATATATAGCCCCACTAAATTTCTTACACTAAATTTGCCCCATTGAATTTGTTGATATTTACATATACCACAAAAGCACTATCCAGAGCTTCTATGAGTAGTATTTTCCTTGACCACAATTAGATTTTACAAAGCACAATCACAATCCTCGATTCTAATATTAAACTTATGAGTCTACGTGACAAACTATTTTAAAACTCATTTAGGTTACTGTTTACGCAGACTATGTAAACTTTATTTAATATATGAATGATAATTGACAATAAGAGAGGACAAATTATAAAGCATTTTTTGACTTTGTAGCTCGTAATTTGGTGAGAGATATTTTTTTGTATACGTGCGACGCTTTTTCTTTGACGTTTTTAATATAATTATCTCTGATTTAATTAAACAGGAAAGATTGTCAATTAGAAAATAATTTCATATACATAATTTAATAAAAATTCAAGATCCATCCCTGAATACTGTTGCACCCACAAACTTTATTCATTTATGGCTGATTATGGTTTGTAGAAAAACTTCAGAGCTTCAAATGATCAAGCCCAGACTCGTCAAGCACCCTAGAAAAACAAAATTTCAACAAAATCCTTTAATAAAAATTCCCAAGCGAATTTTTTCCTGATATCAATACTTTGATTGGGCCACAGTGCTTTGGAGATGCAATGAAATTAGCGAAAAGGATCCCACAGAAATTTAAGTATATTTTAGTCATAATTACAAACTTGTAAGAAATTTACATTGCCTTGTACCTTACTTTAGTACTAGATTATGCATGCACTCTAGATCCATTTTCTATACAAAATACCCACACACATAGAAGGCGATTACATAGAAGGAAATATCAAATAGAGTGAAACAGTTCATAAGAAAGCACGATACAGCTGTGCACCCACAATCTTTATTCGTTTATTATAGTATATGGTTTGTGGAAAGGTATCCTTGGGGATACTAATAGCATCATAGCTTGAAATGGTCAAGGGGAGACTGGTCAAGTGCCCTAGAATAAAATTTTCCAGTATAATTGCTTACTAGAAATTCTTTATACAGAGGAGGATTTTCTTCTGATATCAATTCCTTGATGGGGCCATAGAGCCTTGCAGGTATAGAAACACCATTAAAAGAGGATGCCACAGAAATTCTTGGTCCAACATGATTGGCCAGCACTCTATGAACTGCACTTTTAAACTTGTCGTTTGATATATCTGAATCAAAATAACAAAACAACAAAAACAAAACCATTAAAAGTTTCAAATGGAAGTGTGATAGTTAACAAGTAACATTACTTGGAACAAACCTGAAGAAGCTCCCCAATGAAAACTACAAAACCTCCTGCAATTGGCTGAACATTAACCCATTGATTTTCATGTTTGACCTGGAGGCCACCAAGCTGGTCTTGTACTAGTGTAGTGATGAACCCAACATCTGAGTGCTTGGTAGTTCCTAAAGTTAGGTCTGGCTCTGGACAAGCAGGATAGTAATGACAGGCAAAGTTGCGCCCTCTAGCACATTCCATGGATGTTAAGTGGTCACTTTTGAGGCCAAGAGCCTCTGATAATAACTCAAAGAGAGCCTCTCCCAACTTAGTAACATACTTAATATACTCAATTGTTGCAGCTCTGCAAATTCATGGGAAGAAATATAGTATTTGTAGCCTCCCTGTTACATAAGATATCAAACTGTGGTTTTGATTTCAAATTTTTATCTTGGCCACACATGTCAATAGATGGTTTCATGTTAAAGATCAACAAGAAAGCTTAAAAATAACAGTAAACTTTAGAAGAAATATATTTAAACCTCAAGATCAGGATTAGAGATGGTAACGGGGCGGATTTGATACAGGTTTAGCTAAACCCTATCCCGTCCTTAATAAGAAAATTTTACCTTACACTCCATCCCAAACTCATGATGGGTTGAAACACTCCATGTTGGGCCTTTGTGGAGCCTAGTTTTTTTTGTTTGATGCGGTTTGAAGACCCGACCCGACTCAGATAATGTTGCGTGGTTTTTAATGGAAAATTTTCTACAGCTTAGTCCACAAAGCGGAGGCTTGGGCCGATAGGCCCAAGCCGGATGTATGAAACGCAATCAATGGGTTTGGCCTGCTTTGTAGCCCATTCTGAATCATGTGCGCAAGATGTATAAAACGCAATTTTGAATGTATTTGGCCTGCTTTGTAGTCCATTCTGAATCCTGTGCGTAGGATGTATAAAACTCAATTTTGTGATTAGGGTTTGTAGTTGGTTATTTTTCTGGGGAGAGGAGAAAAACTGTAGCCACACTTTGTATTTTTTTCTTGATTATAGTGAAAATCCCTGCAACTCTATGGATGTAGGCAAATTGCCGAACCACGTAAACATTGTCTTGTGCGTGTAATTGTTTTATTTGGCGTGTGTTTTTTCTTTATTTTTGTTTCTCACAGGTTGAAAATTTCTATTCAATTCCCTACACTCCACTCCGCACCCGTTTCATTTTGTATAATTAAATATAATATAATTATTTAAGTATATCATAATGTAACCGATGCGGGTTCGGGGTGAGATGATCTAAACCCAATCCTATCCCAAACTTGTTTCGGATTTTATTTTCATTGTCAGACCATGCCCCTAACCCGTTTGCTTATACCTCAAACCCTTTCTATTATGGGAGGGTGAAGTGGGGTTTGGATTTTTCAGCTCCAATAGTCATCCTCAATCAGGACTTTTACTAAATGCTGCACTACTGGGTAGATTTCTACCCATCATCATATACCCCAGATCAGGACTTTGTTGGCAGATCAATCAACCATGTGATTTTTTAAACTCTAAAATTTCAGAGTTAAAACATCACCACCACAAGGTCAAATAGTTTGGAAGATTGCAACAAAATTACAGAGCAGTTTAAGAAAGTAAATAGCTGAAGTCTTTCCTGTTATTTCGACAATGATGATCAACCAGGACTTAAGGAGGTAAATGCAAATACATACCTGCATACTGTGGGAACTTCAACAGGGTCAAGATGACCAGAAACCCTCATCGAGATGCTCAAGGTGTCCCGCCAATTTGCAGCACGCGACTGATACAAATCAATATTGCTTCCAAATCTCACTTGTTTTCTCAGATCGCGTGTATAGAATGCTTTCTTTACCTCAGGATCTTGCTCATGAAACATGCGTATTCGATGAATCATTTCATCCAACACACTCAAGGGAATTCCATGATTGACCACGTGAAAAACGCCCCACTCCTCCGACGCAATTTGGACTTCTTGAACAATTTCCTTGCGCCTATCACTTTTTCCAATCCCACTGAGATCTATGACTGGAACAT
Source organism: Euryodendron excelsum (assembly GCA_033060915.1). NCBI lineage: Eukaryota > Viridiplantae > Streptophyta > Magnoliopsida > Ericales > Pentaphylacaceae > Euryodendron > Euryodendron excelsum. The sequence goes on along the minus strand of CM065387.1, from coordinate 9,395,732 downwards.
TTGAGTAGGTCTGACAAGTGTTCAACTCCTCAGCAAGCTCGTCTGGTGGTCGAATGAATATTTTGGGGACTTTGTCCACCCTAGCATCTATTAGCCCTTTGACACCAGCTTTCGAATCATCAAAAGCCTTCAGCTCTCTTGCCCGTTCATAATCCATTGCACTTTCAGCCTTGGATTCTTTGATGCTTGAGCTATCCATTCTTTCTTCCAGGCACAAGAAGAAGATGGAGGTGCATTAGTAGAAGTCTACAAGAATTTAAACACCATTTTCTATTTTTAATCCATAAGTAACCATAAAATATGAAGTTGGTAATACATCAAAATACTTATCAAAACTATTCTTGAAGTCAACTTTGGATACAGTAGTCGCATGGGACAGTAAGAATCTAAGGGAGTATTTACTTAAGCCTGAAGCTCTATCCGTGGCATGTTCAAAGTCTCATATTCTTTTAATGATTTTTTGGACAGTGCATTTAAAATAAAGACAGTGGAAGAAAAACGAATGTGTAGTGCCAATGGAAAAATAAAAAATAAAAAGTTGTCAAAAAGTTCATATTTATATATGAAACTAACTTCGAATTCTACTTGTCTGGAGTTGAAATTTGCATTGCATTAGGAATAAGTCAATGGTTTTGTAAACTTTTGTAATTGGTGAATTTGTGTTCTTTTATATTCCTTGTAAGTTGGGATATTGGGTGTTAATCACAAGCATTTAAGGAGCAAGGTTTTTAGTCCAGAAGGTTCTTCATTCACAAGCATTAGCTAAGAGATGCTTGAGTTGAAGAATAAGTAAAAATCTTCAAGAAGTATTCAAGTTAGATACCTTTTAATTGAAGATACAACGGCTGGTGCAAAACAGATAACTTGGGTACCTTTCGATACCTTTGGATCGAAGATACAAAGACTGTAGAAAAACACAGACAATTTCAATATCTTTCGATCAAAGATACGAAGAGTGTGCAAATCTGTTTGTCTAATTCGATCAACTAATTAAGTTCGCTTGAGTGAGTCGGGATTTTTTCTGCACAATTTGCTTAAAAGGAAACATGTCTTTTTTAGAAGTCTATTTCGTTTCCTATAAAAAAAATAAAAATAAAATAAAAAGAAAAGAAGTCTTTCTAGGGTTCCTAATTAAGCAGCAGCACAAGAAAGAGTTCTTAAAAACTTTCATATTGAAAAGTTACGATTTTGGCAAAGAGTTTAACAAGATTGGAAATCTATAAACCCTAGACTGCCTCTATTATACATATATAAGGTTATGGGAGGCCAAAGCTTAAGCCGAAGAAGCCAAAAAACATTTGAGAGATTGATTGAAGAAGTTTTATTGTATTCAGAGGATTTCTATGAGAGTAGAGCTGCATTAAAAAGTGTTCTTAAGGTTTCTACATACTTAGAAGAGGCTCTCAATTGGATTCTTAGCAAATCAACCTTCATCCTTCTTTGTTTGATATCTTAAAGGGGTTTAAGACAGTAGTGAATTTGAGTTTAGTTCTTGGAGGATTTCAGAGGTGTCGTAGAGCTCCACACTCAATCAAGCGTTAAAGAATCGTATCGAGAGATAGATTTGTAATCGTGAGATTCGATCAATACAAGAAGAGAACACCTACACATGAATTCGGCACCCGTGGATTGGAAGTATCTAGAGTTGGGTAGTAAGTTAACTCTTTTGTATTCATTCAGGATAGTGCTTGGTTGACTGGATTAGGTCCTGTGATTTTTTTCCAGTTGAGTTTCTACACAAAAATATCTTGTGTATTGTCTTGCATGTGCATGATTTATTTTTATTTATGCATAACATGCGAGTGTGAATGGTTGATCTTATATTGCTTAATCAGATAGCCGACTAATTATCGTCCAAAGTAAAGCCATATCTAGATAAGGAGTTTTTTTTTTTTTTTAAGGTTTGATTTCTTTTTCACAATTTGGGTCGACGTATATTTTTACTCATGTTAATTTATGCAAATTTTTTGTTTTTTTTTGGTTGCCTAAGGATAGATTAGGATGTATATGACCTAGTGTATGAAATACTTGCATCAAGTCCATCACAATAAGCAAGTTAAAACAGTAGATTGGCAGTGGCAACCTCAGCATGTAGTTTTATAAAAATGTCACGTCAATCATGAAATTATTTATGGATTGCAATAACACGAGGTTGGTTTTTTTAATCCTTGACATTAACTACACCAGATTTTGATAGATTTGCTAGGGACGCTGTTCAGCATGAGGAATCTTTTTAACTATACTCTTTCCTATCTAATTGTACTATCTAACAGCATTTTGGAAGCGAATGCTTGGGGGATTCGATACCCTTACTTTTTATGTGCTATTTCAGTTATGGTTTAATGTTATCGTCATTTTGGTGAACAAAATGACTTCACCCAATGTTGGTCCTGTTATGAACGAGCTACGAGCAGACTTCACCTTACGTAAATGTAGCATGCTCTTCGCACAAAATAGGGACAGGTTTTATGAACTTTCAAGTTTGAAAACACTTTTTTGGACTAATCACATTGAAGGGGAGTCTGAATTGACCTAGGCAACACCAAGAAAAAGAACATTAGTTTGGCATAAGATTTCAATTTCATGATCATCATCAAATTCGGGGTCAGTGAGTTGGGTTAGAGGATGGTCTAGCTATGAACTGAAGTATAATAGTTAGACAATTACAACAGTACAGATGCACCATTTTCATCTCTCTCTCTCTCTCTCATGTGGAACTGGAGTTTTCCAATGGTGCAACATTATCATCTTAACATGTATTGTGGCAATTGTTGGCCCAAAAGGCAACCCAAGAGGAGGTTTTCCTCTCTCTCTCTCTCTCTCTCTCTCTCTCTCTCTCTCTCTCTCATATGGAATTGGAGTTTTCCAATGGTGCAACATTATCATCTTAACATGTATTGTGGCAACTGTTGGCCCAAAAAGTAACTCAAGAGGAGGGTGAATTAGGTTTTTTGAAAATTAATAATAATTAAGATTAATTAAAATTAATCTAAATAATGTAACATTGATCAATCTATATGTAATCAGAAGAAGAAAAGAAACAGAGCAATAGAAATAACACAAAGAGTTACCGAGATAATAAGCAATTCATTTCATTTCTATTCATCAATCAAATATACTCTATGTCTTGTCCAATTCATTTTTTATTCGAAAATAAGTGCAAATTACTTTGAACAAATGAGTGCAAATAATTTGAACAAACACACATTGTTCAATTCTTTTCCCCAATGCTAGTTTATACATACTCATTCTTGTCCAGTTCTTCTCTAATTATTCTCCTCCTTTTTGTCAATCCATCAAAAAAAGAAAGAAAATGAAAAACATAGACAAGTATAATAACAAAAAAATATTAAAACATGATAAAATGTATAATCAGGAAAGCAATCAAGTAAGCAAAAAATCAAAGCAATAACATTGGGCACCAGAACAAAAGTTAGATTTCATTCATTTAACCAAAATGAGATTACAAAAGGTTGTACAGTTAAAGTTCACAAAAATTGTGCAATAAAAAAAATGTTATGACAAGGCCATAAGTATGCAGGATAATGTGGCAAGAGAGAATAAGAGGTGAAGAGAAGTAAGAAAGGTAAGGTTAGTTAGAATGATGAAAGGGGAGTCTAGTGAGCATCGGATTCAGTGGCGAAAGAGTCCTCTTCTCTAGCTTCATCCCCTTCATGTGCTTCCTCTTCTTCATGAACTTTTTCTTCTTCTTCTTCTGTAATTTTTTCTTTGTCATTTCTCAACATGTGTACTTCCTTTTTGAATTCTCTCATCTTTCTTTCTATAAACATTATTCTTGTAGCTGCAATATCTACCGTATTATTCAATTTGTCTAGAGATTCCATAACTTGAGTCATAAAGGAACTCAAATCCCCTATACTCTCTTGTAATTCAGAACTCAAAATTCTTTTTGTGCTTCTCTGCCTGGAGGTGCTCCCAGATGGAGCCTTTCCTGTCGAAGTACTTTCTCTGCCAGTTTTCTTTGGAGTCCATTTGTTATTTTGTAGAATATACCCCATTTTTTTGAGTGTTATCTCATTGTATTCATCACTTATGGCCTTGAAAATTCTTTTCTTCTCATTCTTTAGATCAATATCAAAATGCTTGAAAACTTTTGTCAACAAAATTCCATAAGGCAAACTGATTTTAAAGATAGTAGCCTTGTATATATGATCTAGAATAAACAAAGGCAAGTCAATCCTTGAATCAGTTATATATGCCCACAAGAAAAATAACTCCTTCTCCGACGTATAATCATACTTTCCAGTTTTAAGAGTAAAAATAGTGCAAGTAAAGTGATGAACTAATCTCAATTCAAGAGGCAAATCAGTTGCAAGGGGTTGTACACTTTCATCCATATCTTTTCCATAGAGAATTTTCAGCTGATCCTTTCTAGAAACATTATCTCTATAAACTTCTCCACCAAGCCTTATTCTAATAAAATGTCTGATCACCTCTCTATCTAAGGTGAAATAGACACCCTTAACATAGTTATTTATGGATGCCTCTCCAGGGTCTCTTTTAGCATTAGCATAGAAATGAGCAACCAAGTTAGGGTATACATCATCCCTGAGTGTTGTCATATATTTCCACCCTAAGTTCTCAAATTTTATTCCAAATTCAAACTTATGATGACCAAAGAATTTATAATCTATCCATCTTCCATTGAATACTTTTCTAAGAGAAAAACTCAAATTGTACCTTTCTTGGGCTTTGCCCTCACTAAAAAATAGTTCATTACATTCCAGAACTATTGAGGATGTGGTTTCTCCAGTTTTATTCTTCTTTCGCTTCCCTTTGTCCTTGTTAGACTCTGCTTTTGATTTCCTCTTTGGCTCTTTCAAAATAAGGGCTGTTGCTACGACTAGGGCTTTAGACATTTTTTCGGTTTAGAGGTTTTGGGAGCCATTATAGGATAAGAAACATTAAAAGAGGATGGAATGGAGTCGATTAGGGTTTAAAAAAAGTGATTGAGATGATGATTTGTGATGGTTCGATGGTGACGGTTGGGCTTTGGTGCGAACAAGGGAGCGAGAGAGAAAGGAGTGAGAGTAAGAGAGAGAGGGAAATTTTGAATGTTTGTAAAAATGGGCTTCATGAAAGTATATAGGCCTGACTCATGAGGCAACTCACAAACTTAATGAGCCGACACATGCCTGTTAATGGTGTCGACTCATGCGACCAAACTGGGCATGTTAATTATAAGAAATTCAAAATATGACCTTTTTTAAGTTTTGAGATAACAGATATCTTAATATGATCATGTAATGCATCATGAATTTAAGAAATGCAAATCATATGAAAGATAATCATATTTAAAACATTCAAAACACAAATTTCACTCAAATTAATCAAATTTTAAGGCATAGGATCACTCATCCCTAATTCTTTTTTTTATCATACAAAAACGATCTTCACTCAATGGTTTAGTAAAGATATCAGCTTATTGCATGTTGGTGCACACAAAGTCAAGTTCAATATCACTTTTTTGTACATGATCACGTATAAAGTGATATCTAATTTCAATGTGCTTTGTGCAAGAGCGTTGAATAGGATTTTTAGTCAAGTTTATAACACTAGTATTATCACACTTAATAGAAATATGATCAAACAAGATTCCATAATCTTCTAATTGTTGTTTGATCCATAACACTTGAGCATAACAACTGCCAACTGCTACAGATTCAGCCTCAGCTGTGGAGAGAGCAATTGAATTTTGTTTCTTGCTATACCAAGATACAATCATATTGTCTAGCAGTTGGCAAGAGCTATTTGTGCCCTTCCTATCAACTCTACTCTCCACATAATCAGTGTCAGTGTAAGCATTCAAATTAAAGCAAGTACCATTTGGATACCATAATCCAAGGTTTGGTATGTGCTTAAGATAACGAAAAATTCTCTTTATAATAATCACATAAGATTCTTTAAGATTGGATTGAAAACGAGCACATAAGCAAACACCAAACATTATATCTGGTCTACTAGCAGTTAGATATAATAGGGAGCCTATCATGCTTCTATAAAGTTTAGTATCTACTAACTTACCTTTTTCATCGCTATCCAATTTTGTTGTAGTACTCATTGGAGTACTTATAGACTTTGCATCTTCCATGCCAAACTTTTTTATCAAGTCCTTAATATACTTGGCTTGGTTGATGAAGATACCTTCCTTCGATTGCTTGATTTAAAGCCCGAGAAAGTAGTTGAGCTCGCCCATCATACTCATATCGAATTCTCTCTGCATACACTTAACAAATTCTTCGCAAAGCGACTCATTGGTAGCACCGAATATAATATCATCCACATAAATTTGTACTACAAGCATATCATTATTTTTTATTTTGATAAAAAAAAAGGTAATATCTATTTTTCTTCTAGAAAAACCTTTTTCAATCAAAAATTTACTTAATCTTTTATATCAAGCCCTTGGGGCTTGATTCAAACCATACAAAACTTTTGTGAGTTCGAAAACATGGTCAGGAAATTTTAGATCTTCAAATCTAGGTGGTTGTTCAATAAAAACTTCTTCAGTGATAAAACCATTTAGGAAAGTGCTTTTAACATCCATTTGATACAATTTAAAATCTTTAAAGCATGCAAATGCAAGTAATAATCTAATGGCTTCTAATATAGCTACCGGAACATAGATTTCATTAAAATCAATGCCTTCTTCTTGGCTATAACCTTGAGCAATAAGTTTTTCCTTATTCCTTACAACAACTCTGGACTCATCCATCTTATTTCTAAATACCCATTTAGTTCCAATGACTGGATGATCACTTGGTGTTCAATATTTAAATCTTCTTATTTTTATTTCTCTGGAATCAAACTTTAAATATTTATAAAAAATTATATGTTTAATTATACTTGGTAATATTTATGCACTAATTTTATTTTAGTATATTTATTGTACAAGTTGATTTGCATCTTTGATTTAAAACTAGATTTGACTAATTCTAAACCCAATGATTGTCAAAGAATGATGTCATTAGGTACCAATATCACAACAGGCACGTCAAAAAAGTGGATTGGCAGTGGCCACCTTAGCATCTAGTTTTAGAAAATTGTCACTTGGATATTAATTTATACTATCTGTAGGTTAGTAATATGTCAATCATAAAATTATTTATAGATTACGATTACACGAGGTTGGATTTTTTTAATCCTTGACGTTGACCGCACCAGATTTTGATAGATTTGTTAGGAAAGCTGTTTAACAGGCTGACTCAAAATAATTTGAGGCCTAAAACGATAATTTTTAATAACGCTTTTGTAGAAAAAAAAATTATATTGTATAGACATGCTGTATCCATTGTTATTCCCCAATCAAAATTGATCCAACTAACAAAATAAAAAATTGAAAATCAATGGAAAAAGAAAAGGTTTTTCGGATTTCACCACAGTGACTAACCCTAGATAATCCACAACTAACAAAAACAAAAAAATTACACTTCGTTCCATTTAACAAAACAAAAGAATAAAAATTTATTTTAGTAGATAAAATAATATTTCATAAATATGTAGATAACCCACAAAATCAAATGGATATTGAATAGATTTTGATAAAAGAGAAATCAAACAAAGATGTACCTATAAAAGAATAAAAAAATTCACCTCAACAACCGGTTTGATGATGCTTTGGTAAGATTTATCAATTTCTTTTTCAATTTGAAAATTTGTGTTTGTAAAAAAAAGAATGAGTGTTGTGATAGTTTTAACTTTTGAACGTTTATATGTTAGAAAAAAAACTGTATAGGTTAGACTTTTGACCTTCTTTGTACTGACAAATTTGGATGTAGTTAAATTTTTATTCAAGTTAACTATTGTATTTGATCTGGGTATTTTTTTTTTTTTATTATTATGGACCTTTTTTTTATTTATTTGGAGTGATACCTTTTTTTATTTATTTTCTTATGGGTACTTTCTTTTCATTTGAACTGGGGATTTTATTTATTTATTCTTGTAGGCCTTTTTTTACATTTGAATTAAGGACCTTTTTTTTTCCAAAAATATGTCCAAATTATACAGTCTTAACTATAATATAAAGGAATTTGGTGCATCTAAAAATTAGGACCTAAAGCAAGTGCTTTACTTATTTAATGCTGGAGCCGCCTCTGCTGTTCAACATGAGGAATCTTTTGAAATGTATGCTCTTTCCCTCCTAATTGTGCTAGCTAAAAGCCTCTTTGAAGCCGATGCTGGGGGGTTCAACTTTTTATGTAGTGTCGCAGTTATGGTTTAATGTCATCGACGTCATGTTGGTGAGCAAAATGGTTTTCCCTAATATTGGTCTTGTTATCGAAGAGCTACGAAGAGTCTTAACCTTGTGTAAATGTAGCGTGTTCTTTGCACAAAATAGGGAAAACTTTTTTGAAGTTTGAAGTTTGAAAACACATTTTTCTTAACATGTGGAGAGCTGGAGATTTCGAAGTTCCCAACAATATCATCTTAACATGTATTGGTTGCAAAAGGCGTCGCCTGGATATTTTCTTTGCTAGACTGGAAAGAAAGTCCAGTGGGTATGCAGCAGTCTTCTCGTAAAATTTTCCACTGAGGAATTGCCTGCTGAATTCAACAATCAATTTTGCAATCTCGTTGCTTGTTGGATATGGTTCAAGAATTTTTTTTAATCACACTGATAATTCTTGTAATAAATTTACAGTGGGTTATACTTCGCTTTAGTTGCAGTTTCTATGGATTGGTAGATCCATTTTCCATACAAAGTACACAGATAGAATATCAAAGAAGACAATGACATGGAAGGAAATTAAAAATAGAACGAAACAGTTCATAAGACAGCATAGACTTTTTAAGTTATTACAGGATATGGTTTGTGACAAAGTATCCTTATGGTTTGTTAATATCATCAAAGCTTGAAATGTTCGATGCCAGACTGGTCAAGGGCCCTAGAATAAAATCTGCCAACATAATCACTCACTAGAAATTCCCTGTACCGAGGAGGATTTTCTTCTGATATCAATTCTTTGATTGGGCCATAGAGCTTTGGAGGTGCAAAAACACCAGAGAAAAAGGATGCCACAGAAATTCTTGGTCCGACACTGTTGGCCAGCACTCTATGAACACCACTTTTGAACTTGTCGTTTGATATTATCTGAATCAAAATAACAACAAAATAGCCATTAAAAAGTTTAAATGGAATTGTAATAGCTAACAAGTAATATTACTTGGAACAAACCTGGAGAAGATCCCCAATGTTAACTACCAAACCTCCTGCAATTGGCTGAACATTAACCCATTGATCTTCATGTATGACCTGGAGGCCGCCAAGTTGGTCTTGTAGTAGTATAGTGATGAAGGAAGAATCTGAGTGCTTGCTAGTTCCCAAAGTTAGCTCCGGCTCTGGGCATGGAGGATAGTAGTGGCAGCCAAAGTTGCGCCCTCTAGCACATTCCATGGCTGTTAAGTGGTCAGGTTTGAGGCCAAGAGCCTCTGATAATAACTCAAAGAGAGTATCTCCCAATTTAGTAACATGCTTAATATACTCCATTGCTGTAGCTCTGCAAATTTAAGACCAGAAAGATAGTATTTGTTGCCCTCCCTGTCATGCTAGATAATAAACTGTGGTTCTGATTTCAAATTTTTGCATAGGTAATTCTATAACGGATGGAATTGATGTCATATAGATGGATGGTTTGATTTTCAAAAGATATGCAAGAAAGGTTGAAATTAATGGCAAATCTCGGAAGAAATACATTTAAAACTCCAGACCAAGACTTCTACTTGAGTTCTGGTCTGGACTGCTGAAAATAATTAATACCCATCATCATATGCCTGGTGAATAACAGAACCAAGTTTTGTGCCTGGAAAGTATTGTTCATGTTGAACAACTTTCCTTCCTAGGAAAGATTCGTATTCAAATTAGTAATCTTGATTCTTAAAAAACAAAAAACAACAACAACAAAGAAAAAAAAAATAGCTTATATCTATGCTGAATTGATAACTCTCAAGTCTCATCTAAAGAGGATAACTTAAGCCAATGTATAGTTCTCTTGTTGGCAGATCAATCAGCAATATGATTGTTTAATGTGTCAGACTTAAAACTTTAACATAAGGTCAACTAGCAACAAAGTTTGCAACAAATTCACAGAGCAGTTCAACTAAGTAAATAGCTAGTCTTTGCAGCTATATCGACAGTGATGACCAATCAGAATTTGAGGCAGATGAAACTACATACCTGCATGCTGTGGGAACTTCATCAGGGTCTATATGATCAGAAAGCAGCGTAGAGATGCCCAAGGTGTCCCTCCAATTTGCAGCTCGCGAATGATACAAATCAGGATTGCTTACAAACCTCACTGTTTTAAACCGATCGCGTGTGTAGAATGCTTTCTTTACCTCAGGATCTTGCTCATGAAACATGTGTACTCCATCAATCATTTCATCCAACACACTCAAGGGGATTCCATGATTGACCACTTGAAAAAAGCCCCACTTCTCCGATGCAATTCGGACTTCATGGACAACTTCCTTGCGCCTATCACTTTTTCCCATACCATTAAGATCGATGACTGGAACCTGTAAGTTGTTCTGGCAAATGTTCAACTCCTCAGCAAGCTCAGCTGGTGGTCGAATGAATATTTTTGGGACTTTGTCCACCCCAGAATCTATTAGCCCTTTGACGCCAGCTTTTGAATCATCAAAATCCTTCAGCTCTCTTGCTCGGTCATAATCCACTGCACTTTCAGCTGAGGATTCTTTTGTGCCTGAGATATCCATTCTTTGTTCCATGAAAGAGAAGAAGATGGAGGTACATTAGTTGAAGTCCACGAGACTTTAAGCACCATTTTCTATTGCTTAATAAGTAATCAACACGTTTTTTTTTTTTTTTTGTAAGTATGGTTTGACAATCCAAGAAAAAAAAAACCCATCCCATGGATTTGTTGTATCATTGGGTAGATTACAATTTTTTTTTTTACTTTTGGTTGTCACAATACAATTACACTTTTCTGTCTTGTTACTAGTTTAAATTTGTTGTCACACTTGTCTATTTACAGATTACTTCACAACCTGATCAATTGATTTGGTAGGTTGAGCCGTTTCCATCAACTGACTAAATTTTTTACCTTGGCCCCATTTCAACCTCTAGTCCTCTACTGATCCCAATAGTTACAAGCCCTTCCATCTACTAGTTTTTCCAATTTCAGGCCTACATCATCTAAAATCTTATGGTTGCAAAAGTCATTGCCTGGAGATTTTTCTTTGCTGACTTGGAAAGAGAATGCATTGGGGATGCAGCAGTCCTGCTGTAAATTAGATACAATTGGTGTAGCTCTGCGCATTTAGGTGCAGAAACATGCTATTAGTTGCCTTCCTGTCATGTTAGATAGAGATAAAATATGGCTCTGATTTCAACTTTTCACATAGGCATTGATATAATAGATGTAATCAATATGCTATCCATGCATATAGATGGTTTGATTACAAAAGAAGATCAGCAAGAAAGCTTGAAATCAATGGCAAACCTTAGAAGAAAGTTCTTTGAACCTCCAGATCAGAACTTCTACCCAAATTTTGGAATCCGGACTAATCAGAAAGCTTATACCCTTAATCATAGTCCAGGACGCTGCTAGACCAAGAAAGATACGGTCACAAAAGAAGTGTCTAATAGTCATGGCAGTTTACAAGGTTTGTGAAGCCGAGTGAGGGATCTGGTGTCCCCAATTGCAAACAAAACCACAAAATTCTTCGCCATGCTACACCAAACAATTAAAGATCTCAAATTCGTCTACTACACATGAAGAAAGAACAAAGAAATGGCAAACGAGAACCATACTTAAGAGCACAAGCCCACTAGATATTTTCACAATGTGAAAATGGTACAGAAAGTTCCAGAGGATCTCACAGATATGCCAAATTAAACTAAAGCAAGGACCTGATTGCTGAAGAAAACCATTTCGGAATTCAGATTGAGGGTGTGCATTTACAAATACTTGAATACCTCAAATTGCAAGGAGAGGAACTCAACAAACTAAGATTTATGAAATCTTTTTGCCAAGTCAGAGACATAGGTATCATCAGAAATAAAGGAAACGAGACATTCTATGAATGAACTAGGAATCCAATACCACCAATAAATATCAGTTGTCAATCGATGCTCGGTATAATCGAATAATAAGATACCCAAAAAAAAAGAAAAGAAATCAAATGAAATGAAATAATAGAATAAAATAATCAGGAAAACTCATTTTCCTGGGGTTGGAGCTCTCCACATAATAGTGGGTCACTCGATATTCATTGATGTTTCAGTCTCTTACCAGATCCTCCGCCACCCCACTAACCCCAAACCCCACGCCAGCACCCAGTCCCTCCTCCCCTCACCTCCACCACCACTACCCCACCACCACTAATCAAGCCCTTCCCTCCACTTTGTACCGCCACCACTCCAAATCCCACGCACATACTGCACACAGGAGAGAGAGAGAGAGAGAGAGAGAGAGAGAGAGAGAAATTAAAAATAGAGAAAGCTGCTCCTACCAGAGATAGAGAGGGAGAAGCTTCCTCCAGTGCCGTGGAACTGGGGGACGGCGATGTAGGGTGCTGTGGAACTGGGCGACCGAGACGAAGGCGGTAGCAGTGGGCAACGGCCGCTTGGCGCTGCCGCTGGGCAGTGATGGAACAAAGAGACAGAGTGAGGGACGCCGCTGGGCAGCGGGGACGGCTTCTAATTAGGAAAGGGGAAATAATTTATCCCATGCCCTGACCAGCCAAAACGACGCAGGATTATTATTTGCGACTGCGACATTGCCGCCCCAACTTTTACCACGGCAATTATAGATACAGAAACCATCGCAAATAATATTTTGGACACGAGAAATTACACCGTCGCCAATAAATACTTGGGCGGCGTATTTGTACGACTCTCGTGGCAAAGAATTCTGTTTTCGTATTTTCACAGTCGCAAAAAGTACTGATCTTCTGATGTAACGCTTCTCCCTTAAATGACCATGTTGGCTAGGGACATGTTTTTTTTGGTGGGATAAAAAAATAAGAAATAAATAATATTATAAGATCAGAAAAGTAATAATAAATGATAAATAATATCATGATATAATAGAAGATTATTAATATTATATTTAATTAAGATGAAATAAGTAATATTTTATTATTTTATTATCTTATTATTTATTACAAAATTAATATTAATAGTATATTATATAGTAATATACCTATATAATATTATATTAACCTCTTATAACAGTAATAGAATGGTAAAAATTAAATTTTTTTCTAATCCCAAAAGAGGGGATATGTAATACCACCTATTTCATGGTATTATATATCTCCCATTTTGGAAAATTCCATCTCCAGAGGGATAGATAATTTGATATTTTTTTTGGTTACCAAACTTGAATTTTGTGGGACTCACGGGATATCATAATCAATCCCTACTCTTTATCCCTCAAACAAACAAGGCCTAGAGGTACAAATAATCTCTCTCTCTCTTATTGATCACATAAGTAATTAGGACTGTTCAAAAAATTAGTCGACCCGATCCAACCCGACACCAAATCAATCGCCCTATAGGTGGATAACGGGTGGATTTTACCCAATTCAACTACATTCAATTCGGATGTTGTGCCTTATTTCTCTAATCTAACCTTATGTACCTGATATTTTTACACTAAATATTTGGTTGTTTACCCAACCAGAATCCAACCCAATCTGACCTGAACCGACCCGAACCGAACTTGACCAACCCGATCACCCATTGGATCAAAAGCTGGTCCAAGAATTTTTAACCTAATCTTTTTGGTTCAGATGGCAGGTAACTACCTAACCCGACCCAAACTGACTCGTGAACACCCCTATAAGCAATGGCTTTAACTAAGCATGTCAATTGGGCAGGGTCGTGGCCCACTGAACTCGGGCAAGACTTTGTAGACTTTCGCCAAATTTGAAAATGATAGGCCCAAGTCCAGCCCACGGCCCTAAGGACAGGCTTTAGGCTCGAGCCTTCGGCTTGGGTTTCAGGCTTGATGGGCTTTTGGGTAACCTTAATCAATTTTTTCAAAAAAAAAATAGTTTTTAAATTAATAATTAATAAGTAGTAATCACTAATGGTTAGAACTAAATTAGAGAATTAGTCAACTTATGAAAATCATACAAACAAATACAAATAACATACAAAGCATTGATTAATGTAAACTTATATAAACTATTGAATATATAAGACATACATTTTTAATTAGTAATTGATAATCAATAATGATTCAACTAAGTAGAGACTGAATCAAACTTATAAAGATTATACAAAAATATATAAATGATTAAATGATTAAACTTATAAAGTATTGATTAATGTAAATCTATATAAATTGTTAATTATATAAAAATATACTATTATAATTTTATAATTTGGGCGGGCCTAGTGTCGGCCTTTTTGGGCGAGCCAAGTTTGGGCTAGACTCGGGCTACCAAGAGTAAGGCCCAAGCTCACCCATAGGGGGGCCGGGCTTGGCCCATGTCAAGCTCGGGTTGGGCTTTGGCCTAGTGGGCTCTGGCAGCCCAAGGACCTCAGGCCAAATTTACATTCCTAGCTCTAACCATAAACTTTTTGTATTTTTCTTAATAATAATTTAATAATATTTATAAAATCTTTAAATTTGTGTTGATACAACATATTGTCTCGATATATTACACTATGTTTAGAGCACTTTGTTATATTGGGGTGTGTCTCAATACAAAAACTAAAATTTTTATTGTTCTATTAGTATTTCGTTTCAGTCTCATAAAAAACGAAAATATTTAGGCCGAATGAAAGTTTTGTTACTTACCTGGGGGTCAGTTTTTTATTCAAGGAACTAACCATATCTCTAAAATTAACTTGGTTACGGATAAGTGGACGCAAGTCATCTCCTCTCTGAATTTTTTAGTAGGATGCAACTTTTCCTAATGCATGCAACTGCCACTGGTATAACAAAGAGAACATAATTTTGGACCAAAAAAACTGATACCGCATCCATCATGTTGAACAACAATAACTAAATTATTGAACCAACCAGGTCCAACCTTACATTGCTAGACAATGATATACATGGAAATTACACTGGTAGATATATAATGAATTCCAAGAGATGTTGCATACATGGGTAGATGCATTTTCCATACCAAGTACAAAAATAAAATAAAATAAAACAATGAAGAAGAAGAACATAACGGTATAGAAGGAAATTACAAAATAGACTGAAATAGTTCATAAGACGCCACAGTACAGCTACACCCACAAACTTTATTCATTTATTTTATTACTAGATATAGTTTGTGAAAATGTATACCCTTGATTCTTGACAGCTTCAGAGCTTAAAATGGTTGAGGCCAGACTCGTCAAGTGCTTTAGAAAAGAAGTTTTGAGCATAATCACTTACTAGAAATTCCCTATACAAAGGAGGATTTTCTTTTGATATCAATTCTTTGATTGGGCCCTAGAGCTTTGGAGGTATAGACCCACCACCACCATTGAAAAAGGATGCCACAGAAATTCTTGGTCCAAGACGGTTAGCCAGCACTTTATGATTGACACTTTTGAACTTGTCATTTGATATTATCTAAATCAAAATAATAAGAAAAAACCTTTAAAAAGTTTGAATTTCAATTGCAATAATTAAAAGCTAATATTTACTTAGAACAAACGTGGAGAAGATCCCCAATGTTAACTACGAAGCCTCCAACAATTGGTTGAATGTTAATCCATTGATTTTCATGTAGGGCTTGGAGGCCTCCAAGTTTGTCTTGGAGTAATATAGTGAGGAATACAGCATCTGAGTGCTTGCTAGCTCCCAAGGTTGGCTCTGGCTCTGGGCAGGCAGGATAGTAGTGGCAAACAAAGTTGCGTGCTCTAGCACATTCCATGGCTGTTAAGTGGTCGCGTTTGAGGCCAAGCGCCTCTGATAATAACTCAAAGAGAGTATCTCCCAACTTAGAAACATGCTTAATATACTCCATTGTTATAGCTCTGCAAAGTTAAGACCCGAAATACAGCGTCAGAAGAAATATATTTAATTCTCCCGATCAGGACTTCTTCCTAAATTCTGAACTACTCACAAGTTGCGCCACAGAAAAATAACAGTCACAAAAAGGCCATTCAAGGTGACCCCCTTCTTACCTGAAGAGTTATATTTCCTAATTTACCAGGGCAACTTTTGTACCTCGATAGTACTACCCATGTTGAATAGCTTTTGTAACGTCCATAATCTTTAAGAGAAGTCCTTGAGGAGGATGTGCATAGGGCCCGGTAGAAGACTCACATCGCATTAAAAAAGTAAAGTGAAGAGCTATATATATACGTTTAATTCTTTACTTTAAAATCTTGTGAGCTATGACCCAAAAAGAAAAAAGAGGAGGTCGATGATCTAGATCTCTGATGATGGTAATTGACCCCATAAGCGGTGGCTGGTTGTTGTTTGATTGAACAACCAGGAATTGGAACCCCTCTAAATCAGCAACCACAACCTATCGGAGGCCCGCCCCGACTTATTGGGATGAGTAAAATAGGTATATTTATTTTTTATATGTACATATTTTATTAAAAAAAACCATCAAAATTCGATTATTGTGATTTTTTTTTATTTGTATGATTTTATCCCTTACTTGGTCCCTAATGTGTTTGAAAAAATTACTAATATGAACGAGTGGGTGGGTGGGGCAGGGCGGGTGTGGGTATGGGTTAGGTGGGTATGGGTCTGGGTTACTATGGCGAGACAGAAATAGGTAAGGGTTGCCCGCTCGACTCAAAGCCACCTCGTTGCCATCCCTATTCATCCTATTTATCATTTGAAGAGGATAACTTAAGATTATTTTAAGTTCTTTTGTTGGCAGATCAATCAACGAAATGATTCTTTAAATTGCCAAAGACTTAAAACTTAAAAATAAGATCATATAATTCCGAAGTTAGCTATAAAATCACTGAGCAGTTCAACTATGTAATTGATCAACCACACGCAGCCATTGAGTAGCAAAAGGCTTTCCAGTTATATCAACGATGGTGATCAAACAGGATTTAAGGATGTAGATGAAACTTACATACCTGCATGCTGTGGGAACTTCATCAGGGTCAAGATGATCTGAATTGTTCATGGACATGGTCAAGGTGTCCCTCCAACTTGCAGCTCGCGACTTATACAAATCATAATTGCTTTCAAATCTCACTCTTTTCGTCCATCGCGCGTGTAGAAATCTTTCTTTACCTCAGGATCTTGTTCGTGAAACATACGTATTCCATCAATCATTTCATCCAACACGCTCAATGGAATTCCGTGATTGACTACTTGAAAAAATCCCCATTTCTCTGATGCAATTCGGATTTCTTGGACAACTTCTTTCCTCCTATCACTTCTATCAATGCTGCTGAGATCAATGACCGGAACCTGTAAGTCGGTTTGGCAAGTGTTCAACTCCTCAGCAAGCTCATCTGGTGGTCCAATGAATATTTTAGGGACTTTTACCACCCCGGCTTCTATTAGCCCTTTGACACCAGCTTTCGAATCATCAAAATCCTTCAGCTCTTTTGCTCGGTCATGGTCAACTGCACTTTCAGCTGAGGATTCTTTGGTGCTTGAGATATCCATTCTTCATTCCATGCCAGAGGAGAAGTCCACAAGATTTTAAACACCATTTTCTATTTCTTAGCCAATGAGTGAACAATAAGAAATTTGGAAGGTATGTTTGGACAGTCCATGAAAAAACCGTCCCATGGATTCGTATCATTGAGCTGATTACAGGATTGTTTTTTTTTAAAACCTTTATGCTTTGCTTGGAACCCGGATTTTTGGTTAGAAAAGTAAAGAAAAAAGAAAATAAGATGGAAAATAGAACAAAATTACTCATTCATTTTGTTCAATTTTCCTTCACCGAAAATTCGAATTCCAAACAAAATGTTAAGTTGTCATTGTGTAAATAGACTTTTCTGTCTTGTTCATAGGTTAAATATGAGGTACCAAGAAACTCTTTTTGGAAGGAAAAACCCGCTTCTCCAAAAACTTGTTTCTTGAAATTTTATGAAATTTTAGAAGAAACTTTTAGGAAACGATTATAAAACTTTTTCGAAACTTTAACATAATTTAAAGAAATTTTTCAGAAACTCTAGAAAAATATCGTGAAAACTCCCTAAAAACTCATTTCTTATAATTTTTAGTATTTTTTTTCACTCTCAAATCTTGTTATTTAACAATAATATATAATTTTCTCAATAAAATCTATAGATATTGGGTAGTATCAATAGTTTACGTATCATAATAGTATTCTAAATACTTCATATGGCTTTTTTTTTATAGGATTTTTAATATATATTTTTAAATATTCCATTTTATTTTATATTATCTAGCGTTTCTTGTTTCCCATGATGTTTTTAGGCCACGTTTCACCCTTTCATTTCTTATACCGTTTCTCGCTTTTGTCTCTCCTTTTGACAGCAATGATTTAAATTTCTTGTAACACTTGTCTATTAATCATTTTCTAGCTCTCTCTAGTACCAGGAGTGTATCCAATGTATTTAGCCTTCTCAAATTCCATTGGAAGAAGGAAAGCATCAATTGTTGTTACACTTGTCTATCTCCATTTTCCTTCTCTTGGTTTTCTAAATTTCTGGATCTTTTTCCTTGGTACTATCAAATCTAGGAAACTTCTTAAAATGCTTCTTTTGCTGTAAGAACCGATGTTTCAATGTGAAATTTTCAAATTATGTGGATTTACTTTGCTTGGAGGAGTGCTTGATTAATATAGATTATGCAATTTAATCAATCACACACTAGTTTAAATCGCATGCAAGAGTAATAGAACAATCACACAATAGACACACGATATTTGCCTGAAAACCCAAACTAAAAAAAAGCCACGGGATATAGTCCAACCAAGCAATCACTATCAAGAACTGAATACAAGAGAATGAGCTTACAACTCAACTCTAAATATCTCAATCCTTAGATGATGAATTCTTGAGCTTTCAGGCATGCTCTTTCCTTGTATTAACTGAATCTCACAATTACGTACCTATCCACCCACGATACGGTTCTTCAATAATTGCTTGATTGTTGGACATTATAACACCGTTGGAATTACCAAACACTAGACGTACCAGTCCACTCTTCAAACACTATATCCACGAGCAGTTCACAAAAACACTTACAATTGTACTAATTTGAACCACACAAATCTAAGTTGAAGTAGAAGCTTGCTTGCACACCTGTAATTCACTATTCTCCTGTGCTTGAAATCATGATGAATACCATGCCGTGAATAACCCATCTTGATGCACCGCCAAGACTATCCTTCATTGAAAATTTGAAGTTCTTCTTCTTACTAAGGAGGCTAGGGTTTCTCTTTGAACTCTCTAGGATATAACAATCTCTCTTGGAGGCTCTCAATATGTTTCTTATCAGTGTTAACCCTAGAAGACCAAGCCTTGAAGTATATATAGGAGTTGAAAATCTCTAAGGCTAAATAGGAAAGCTTTCCTAAAATTTTGTCTAAGAGTTTGTTAGAGTGAACAGATGGTGAGAAGGTAGCAAGAAGACTTTTCGTGATCTCGTTAAAGCGAGAAAGTGGCGAGAAGTGGCAAAGGTCACTAGCTGAAATCTCCAATTCTCGCTGGAGCAAGAACGTAGTGGTGCTCGCTGGCCAAAATGTTCAATTCTTGTTGGGACGAACAGGTTGCAAGAAGGTAGCCAACCCTACACTCTTTGAATCTGAACTTCTTTGTCCTAGAATGAATGTCCAAACCCTCCTTACCATTGGTTTGAACATACAACCTAAAATAAGGACATAATTACAATATTGTTTACCATAAGATTGTGTCAATTACAATTAAGACTTTACAATCTCCCCTTTTGGTCAATTTGTGACAAAAATCCAACCCCTTAAGACAATTATACACAAAGCTCAATTATACAAAGTGTTTTAGTCTACGGAATTTTTCAAATAACAAAAGTACTAAAAAGTCCTCACAATCTCTCCGTTTTGCAATTTAGTGACAAAACACACTAATCAATGGGTTATAAATAAATAGCCAGAATTACAATCTCTAACCCATATTGTAAGAATCAAATAACTAGTACTTAATACATGTCTCTGCACAAAACTCAAATATATAAACCCGTGAAACGCATGTATGATATAGAACAATAAGAAGCACATATCACAAGGTATATAATTTCGAATCTCCTCCCTAACTCCCCTAAACATGGTTCTCTCTCATACTCTCCCCCTTAATCTTTGCAAGCTCATATCGAATCGACAAACAATAAGGAAAGACAATCAATAAAGGAGAATGAATAACAGTCAAGCTCAATGAGAGAAACATATAACTATCGTAAACATAGTTAAGATGAAATCAATGCTCCCCTTATGAAAGATAGAAAAACAACAAGACACACTAATGAAAGTTAAACAAAATTAACGCGTGATTATGCGCATCATCAAAGCCTTAATGCTGTCCATGCACACAAGTTATATGAATCAAAATTTGCTCAAAAGCATTAGTTAAGGACTTGATGCTAAAATAAAATTTTAGACTCTTTATCACAAGATGATGAAATTCATAAAAATAACCTAACTGTGTGTATACAGTGAACTTACAAATACGAGACTTGAGTATGAGAAGAATAGTAGTGATAAATATTAATGAGATTATTCAAATTCTAAAGAAATTCATGATACTAGAAATCAAACCAATCACATTTGTAAGATTTTCAATGGGAGCTTTCTATCAATTTGAAAATGCCAACCACAATTCTTTTTGAGAGATATTTTCTTTTTGACTTGCTCTATTATTTTTATTTTTATTTTTTTGGCAATCATGTAGTGGCTTTCAGATTATTAAATATGGTAACCATTTCTAGAATTTTACCGAGAGGGTGCATATTTTGATATACATCCATAGTAGTTTTTACAGATATTCAGAGGTAGCCCTTTCTATCATGCACATCTTAAATTTTTCTTTTTTTCAAGACAAGCATGAGGGAAAAACAATGAAGGAGATGGAGAAATATGCTTGTTTGGTCAATTTAGTATGCGATTATCTCTTGGAACATGAGAATAATTCAAATTAACAAAAATGACATACATGATTTTACTAAATCAATCGCACCAAGTGTGCATAATGAATCATAGGATTCATAATCATGAAAATCATCACTCAAAACTAGGAGTAAAGAGTTACACCTTAGTAATCCACACTAGCTCTTAACACAAATACAATTAGCATCATTCTCGTCATATGAAAGTAAGCGTAGATGCTATGAATCTATCAAATATGCAAGATCACAAAAATCTTTTTGTATTTTTCAAAATTTTTTATTTACTTTTTTTGTTTTCAATAAATCAAACAAAAAACAAAAGAGCTAAAAATACAATAAATATCATAGCACTAGGAAAAATTAATAACCATGAAACATATCCTAGGCTATATCAAAAAGTACCATCCCTTAATAATATTAGCCCCAATAGATTTTTCCAGATTATCACGGGGCTTAGGGTTCACAGCACCACAAATAACCATCACGGGGCTTAGGTCTTGCAATGGCCTCATGAGCTTTGGGTTGTGTCATAGGCTTTGCCTTGGCATTACGATTCCTATTCTTACCATCTCTGTGAGGAACTTGCCTTGGCCTAGATTGATGTATACAATTTTTTAAATTATTATTCAATGTAAGGACACAAATCTGATTAAGCAAATTTCCAAATAAGTTTCTTGATTGATTCTGCACATTAGAATTTGAAACCTGTTTTAATTTTCAATAATAAGAACTAATATGACCAAAAGCACCATAATGATGACAAATTGGATTGAACTTAGAAGTTTTATCCCTAGACTTAGGCATAACATGTGTGGTAGTCGTCTTTTTACCCTTCAAATGAGGACAATGTGGCCTAATATGACCTTTTACTTCACAATGGTGGCATGTGGGTACAAACTTAACATGCTCAACCACATAAGGTATGGAAGACTTACCTTGAGCCTTCGTAGAAAAAGGTTTATTTGTCAGTTGAAAAGATATGGAAGCCTTTTCTTTATATTCAATCCCATTCATGTCCAGAGTGTTCCTTTGTACGTTCTAAATTTCATTAATTTTCTTGGAACCTGCGTTCATCTTCTTGAAAGTACATTAGAAGCATATAACTCAGATTCTAATTCTGATACCTTTCCCTCTAAGCCTTTATTGGTCTCAACATAAGCATGCAATTCTTTTTGTAGTGTGGTGACCTTTTTAAAAAGTGTGTGACCCTATCAAACTTTAATTTTTCAATGAGAGTAGCAGATTCATCAATCTTTTGTTTAAGAGTGTCTCTTTCTTTTTCCAATGTTTTATTTTTTTCAATCAATTTGAGACACATTTTATACAATTTATCATAGGCCTCATGAATGTCCTCTTCCTCACTACTCTCATGGTCAACCATCACTATTTGAGTCATCTTGACTTGACTCATGGGACACAATAGGGATAATATCACAGTTAGACCAAAAATTCATGCCATGAAGAGATGGTTTGAATGCAGTAAAATCCCTAGGTACTTCATTAGGTGATGAATTTTCAACAGTGAAAGTTCCTACAGTCTTAGATGTAGATGCAGTGCATGCCATAATAATATGAAACTTTTCATATGCAACTTCTAGAATCTCCCATGCTTCTTTAACATTCTCACTCTTAGATATACGAACCAAATCATGAGGTGTGACATGGTTAAAGATGACATTGATAGCCTTGCAATTTCAAACATATTTTTCTAATTCAGTGTCATCACATTGTTCTTGCGGTTTCAGAGGACACCAACCGTGCATAACAAACATCTAAGCAAGTTCATCAATATATTTAATAAAAAAATCTCATACGTGTTTTTCAATCAACATAGTTAGACACATCTAACAAGGGTAAATCCATGTATTTAGATAATCAGGACATCACTCATTAAAAATAAAAATAATTTTGAGTGTTCTGCTATGACACTAATTGAAAATTTTGAATTATGTGAATTTACTTTACTTGGAGAAGTATTTGATTAATATCGATTTAGCAATCTAATCAATCACATAATAATTTAAATTGCATGCAAGAGTAATAGAGCAATCACACAATAGACACACAAGTTTTGCATGGAAACTCAAATAAAAAAAAAAAAAAAACTATGGGACCTAGTCCAACCAAGCAATCACTCTCAAGAACTGAATACAAGAGAGTTAACTTATAATGTACCCAACCCTAGACATGCAAATTCTCAAGTGATAAATTTTCGAGCTTTCGGGCATGCTCTCCTTGTATTGATTGAACCCCACGATCACGTACCAATCTACCCACGATACAGTTCTTCAATAATTGTTTGAGTACTGGACATCATAACACCGTTGGAATCTACCAAACGCTAGGCATACCAGTTCACTCTTTAAACATTATATCCACTAACAGTTCAAAAGAACACTAACAATTGTACCAATTTGAACCATACGAATCTAAGTTGAAATAGAAATTTGCTTGCACACCCACAATTTACTACTCTCCCGTGCTTGAAACCACAACAAATACTACACCGTGAATAACCCGTCTTGATGCACCACCAAAAGTATCATTTGTTGAATATTTGCAATTCTTATTCTTACTAAGGAGGCTAGGGTTTTTCTTTGAGCTCTCTAAGATGTAACAATCTCTCTTGGAGGCTCTCGATATTTTCTTATCAATGTTAACCCTAGAAGACCAAGCCTTGAAGTATATATAGGAGTTAAAGCTCTTTGAGGCCAAATAGGAAAACTTTCTTAAAATTTCATCTAGGAGTTCGTTGGAGTGAGCAAGTGGTGAGAAGACCTCTCGCGATCTCACTTGAGCGAGAAGGTGGAGGTGGCGGCAAAGGTCACTGACCAAAATCTCCAATTCTCGCTAGAGCGAGAAGGTCATGAGAAGGTAGCAGCGCTCACTGGCTAAAATCTTCAATTCTCCCTGGGATGAGCAGGTCGCGAAAAGATAACCAACCCTGCACTCTTTGAATTGGAACTTCTTTGTCTTTGAATGATTATCCAAACTCTCCTTAGCATTGGTTTGAACATACAACCTAAAGTAAGGACATAATTACAATATTTTTAACCACAAGATTGTGCCAATTAAAATTAAGACTTTACACAATGTGTGTTCTATAAAGAAAAAAAAAATTCTTGAGGACGAGGATTTCGGTGTGCTATTTGGATTAGCATGAAAATGAAAATGTTTTGAAAATTTTTCAAAAACAAAAATTATTAATGTAGCAAAATACAACATTTAGCATTTTTTTCAATAAAAATTATCAATATTTATAAAAGAAAAAGTTATAAGTTTGTGTCGACATAATTTATTGTTTCAATATACTGCATTGTGTTTAGTGCATTTCACTATGTTCCGGCATATTGAAACACTAGAATTTTCACTATTCCACTAGAGTTTCATTTTGCTCTTTCAGTGAACAAAAATGTTTCGACTGTTTTAGTGAAAATAAACAGAAGTTTTGTTCCTTTATTGGGGTCAGTTTGGTTAAAGTAACTGGGGTGGGTCTTTAATTCCATTTCTTATGCGTGAGAAGGCATGGTATGAGCTCACTCTGGTTACACAACATAATTTTCAACAAAAATAAAATATTAATACCGCATCCATCAAACCACTAAGTTATACCCTTGGGCTTTGTTTGTTTGCAAAATAAGAAAATGGGAGATAAGTAATATTGTGGGATTAGGAAAGTGGTGATGGGTGATAATTAGTACCTAATGTGATGGGAAATTACTCATACTACGTTTGGTGAGGATGAGATTATGATAGGGATAAAAAATATTATTTCATCAAAATATCACATGAAAAATAAAAAAATTAATAGAAAATTTAATTTTAAATTATAATATAGCTATTTAATATTATATTAACTTATAATAATAATAATAAAAAGGGTAAAAATGTCATTTTAAAGTTTATCCCAAGAGAAGGGATGAGTAATACCACCTTCCTCATGATATTACTTATCCCCATTGTGAGGGATTAATAATCTGGAGGGATGACTAATACCATACAATTTTTTCTTTGTCAAACATGAGTTTTATAAGACCAACGGGATAGCTAATTCAATCTCTCACTTTTATCTCTCAACCAAACGCAACTTTGGTTCTTGATACTTGATAGCTTCTGAGCTTGAAATGGTCCAGGTAACACTCGTCAAGTGCCCTAGAAAAGAAATTTTGAACCCACTTACTCAAAATTCGCTGTAGAGAGAATTTTATTTTGATATCAATTTTTTAATTGAGCCATAGAGATCTGGAGAGGATGGCACAAAAATTCTTGCTCCAACACAGTTTGCCAGCACTCTATGATTGACACCTTTAAACTTGTCATTTGATATTATCTGAATCAAAACAATAATAAAAAACCATTAAAAAGTTTAATTCAATTGCAATAGTTAACAAGTGATATTACTTTGAATAAACCTAGAGAAGATCTCCAATGTTAACTACAAAAAAGCTCTAGCAATCAGTTGAACATTAACCCAATGATTTTCATTTAAGACCTAGAGGCCGCCAAGTTGGTCTTGGAGTAGTATAGTGAGGAATACAACATCTGAGTGCTTGATAGCTCCCAAGGTTTGCTCTGGCTTTGGGCATGAAGGATAGCAATAGCCCACAAAGCTGCATGCTCTGGCACATTCCATGCCTGTTAAGTGGTTGCGTTTGAGACCAGGAGACGCTAATAATAACTCATAATTCTAGATTTGTTAGGGGACCAAAAAAAAAAAAACGAGGAGGGGGATATAGATCTCTGATGATTTGATAATTGATCCCATAAGCAATGACTGGATATTCATGAATTGAACAACCAGGAACTGGACTCCCACTAAATAAGCAGCCCTGCCTCACATCCTAATTATCATCTAAAGAGTTCTGCTTAAGATGTTTTTTTAGTTCTCTTGTTGGCATATCAATCAGCCCCATAATTCTTTAAATTGCCAAAGAGTTAAAACTAAACAATAAAGTCAATTGGTTACAAAGTTAGCTGCAAAATCACTAAGCAGTTGAACTAAAACCTTTCCAGGTATATCAACAATGATGATCAATCAGGATCTAAGGAAGCAGATTAAGCTACATACCCAGTGGCGGAACTACGTAGCTACCAAAGGGGCCGCGGCCCCTGAATTTTTGAAATTGTACTCAGGCCTCATAATTTTTGTATATTAATGAAAAAAATTAGTACTTCAGCCCCCTTTAGATTTGGAAAATTTTATTTAGTTTTTAAGATCAGAATTTGAGTATTAGTCTCCTAAAATGCAAAAAACAATTTCCTTCAACCCTCAAAAGTTTAAAATTTTTACCTTGAACCCCCTCAAGAAAATTTATGAGTCGCCCCTTGTACATACCTGCATGTTTTGGAAACTTCATCAGGGTCAAGATGATCAGAAATCAGCATAGAGATGGACAAGGAGTCACTCCAATTTGCAGCTCATGACTGATACAGATCATGATTGCTTGAAAACCTCACTTTTTTCATCCGATCATGTGTATAGAAATCTTTCTTACGTCAGGATCTTGTCCATGAAACACGGTCATAATCCACTGCACTTTGACACCAGCTTTCGAATCATCAAAAGCCTTCAGCTCTTTCGCACGGCCATAATCCACTGCACTTTCAGCTGAGGATTCTTCTGAGATGTCCATTCTTTGTTCCATTCAAGGGATGAAGATGGAGGTGCATTAGTTGAAGTCCACAAGATTATAAACACTATTTCTAGGAAAGCTGAACTCTATTTCAGATGGAGGAACACCTGAGAACTCGCATACACTTCACTTGAATTCTTCCTTGACTCACATAGTGCATATGAGATGGTTTGGAGGTTCTTTAAAAAGATAAAACCTCTGAATCTCCCCTGCATCAGACCTGCAGATGTCTCACTGTAGCGAGCTTTATGTCCAGCAGCTATTTCTGACTTTTCCCTCTACCGTTTGAAGAACCAATCAAAATCTTACTTCTCTCATACTCGACACACATCTCAAGGTTTGTACAACAACGCACAAAATGAGCCAATTACAAACTATAGTTAACAACACTACTAGTTGGATATGGTTTAAATATTCTTTCATTAAAAAATTATAATTCTTGTAAGAAATTTGCAACGGCATAGAAGGAAATTAGAAATAGAACAAGATAGTTCATAAGAAAGCACAAAACAGCTGCACGCACAAAGTTGAATTCATTTTTTACAGTATATGGTTTTTGGAAATGTATCCTAAAGGTTCCTAAGAGCATCAGAGCTTGAAATGGTCAAGGCCAGACTTGTCAAGTGCTCTAGAATTAAATTTGTTGTTATAATCACTTACCAGAAATTCCCTGTACAGAGGAGGATTTTCTTCCAATACCAACTCTTTGATAGGGCCATAGACCTTTGGAGGTACTAAAACACCACTGAAAAAGGATGCAATAGAAATCCTCGGTCCAACACGGCTGGCCAGCACTCTATGATTGACACTTTTAAACTTGTCATTTGAAATTATCTGAACCCAAATAATAAAATGACCATTAAAAATTTTGATTTGAAACTACCATAGTAAACAATAAATATTAGTTGGAACAAACCTGGAGAAGATCACCAATGTTAACTATCAAACCTCCCGCTATTGGCCGGACATTAACCCATTGATTTTCATATATAACCTGGAGGCCTCCAAGTTGGTCTTGTAGCAGTAGAGTGAGGAATACAGGATCTGAATGCTTGCTAGCTCCCAAAGTTAGCTCTGGCTCTGGGCATGGAGGGTAGTAGTGGCAGACAAAGGCACGTCCTCTAGCACATTCCATGGCTGTCAATTGGTCAGGTTCGAGACCAAGAGCCTCTGATAATAACTCAAAGAGAGTCTCTCCTAACTTAGTAACATGCTTAATATACTCCATTGTTGTGGCTCTGCAAATTTGAGAAAAGAAACATAGGCTTAGTTGCCTCCCTGGCAGATTAGACAATGAACTGGTTCTGATTTCAAATTTTTTCATAGGTAATGATATAACTGTTGGAATTGATGTGCCATACAAATAGAGAGATGGTTTGATTTTAACAGATCAGCAAGAAAGCTTGAAATTAATGGCAAAGCTTAGAAAATTACATTTAAACCTCCAGATCAAGACTTCTATCTAAATTCTGAACTACTGCACACCCTTCTTTCTTAAATGATTATGTTCCCTAACTTACGCTATTTGTCCACATGAACCAGTTCAAGGAGTTTTGTTCCTTGAAAGTACCATCCATGTTGACCAACTTTCCTCCCTAGGAAAGAGCTAGAATCAAAATAGTGATCTAAATTCTTAAAATAATAAAATAAAATAAAAAAGAAGAGGACAAGTAAGAGTAACGTAGATCGCTAACGATTTCATAACTATAATCTAATGAGGATAACTTAATCCCTCCCCCTCCTTAAATAGGCTTTAGGAGCAAGGGCATAACAAAATCAAAGAAAAGCAGTTAAACTAAGTAAATAGGTAAAGTCCTTCCAGTTATATCAACCATGATGATCAATCAGTATTTAAGGAGGCAGACGAAACTACATACCTGCATGTTGTGGGAACTTCATCAGGGTCAAGATTATCAGAAATCAGCATAGAGATGGCCAAGGAGTCCCTCCAATTTGCAGCTCGCGAATGAAACAAATCAGGATTGCTCACAAACCTCACATTTTTCATCCGGTCACGTGTATAGAACGCTTTCTTTAGCTCAGGATCTTGTTCATGAAACATGCGTGCTCCATCAATCGCTTCATCCAACAAGCTCAAGGGGATTCCATGATTGACCACTTGAAAAAAGCCCCACTTCTCTGATGCAATTCGGATTTCATGGACAACTTCCTTGCGCCTATTGCTTTTTCCAATGCCGCTGAGGTTTATGACTGGAACCTGGAAGCAGGTCTGGCAAGTGTTCAACTCCTCAGCAAGCTCATCTGGTGGTCGAATGAATATTTTGGGAAGCTTGACCAGTCTAGTATCTATTAGCCCTTTGACACCAGCTTTTGAATCATCAAAAGCCTTCAGTTCTTTTGCCCTGTCATAATTGATTGCAATTTCAGCTGAGGACTCTTTGCTGCCTGAGAAATCCATTCCTTGTTCCATACAGGAGAAGAAGACGTAGGTGCATTAGTTGAAGTACACAAGATTTTAAACACCCTTTTCTACTTAACAATAAGTCATCTATAAGATTGTGTTTGGCAATCCATGAAAAAGTGAACTCATCCCCTGGTTTTGAATCGTTGAGCTGGCTACAGTTTGTTATTATATAAGTATACTATTCTGTCATTATAAGTTGCATATATATATATATATATATTTCTTTTGGTTGTCATTATGTGAATCACTTTTCTGTCTTGATATTAGTTTTAAATTTTTTTGTTACAGCTGTCTACTTATCGTTTTCTGGCACTCTAGTTATATACCGAAAATCTCTACTCCCACCCCCCCTGGCAACACACCTCTCTGATTTAACAATTAAAATTTTTTTCTTTTTCTATTTTGTCCATAGTCTCATTCTATTATTTTAATATTGCCATCTAGTTCAATTTTTTTGATAATTTTTTTTTCTTTTACTCCCACCTTCTAGTTTTTAATTAAAAAAAATTTGATCAAAATTTTTTAATTTCTTTTTACTCTCACCTCATGAATTTTTATATAAATAAAATTTTTATGATCAAATTTTATAATTTCTTTTACTCCTACCTCTCAATTTTTTATTAAAAAAAATTTTTATCAAAATTTTTTAATTTCTTTTTATTCTCACCTCCTGGATTCTTATATAAATAAAATTTTTGTAATTAAATTTTATAATTTCTTTTACTCCCGCCTCCCGATTTTTATAAAACAAAGAAATTTTGATCAAATTTTTTTAATTTTTTTAATTTTCTCTCTAGTTATAAAATTTAATGCAAAACTAATTAACATAAATTTTTTTTTTGAAAACACTTAAGTAAATGCTTGCTTAATCAATGGTAAATTCAGGTGTATAGAGGAAAAGATATTCGAATAGAAAATCTCTGATCTCATATTCCCTAACAATTCTACTCATTGATGTGACCTATATTTTTTTTGTTCTTTTCCTATTTTTAAAAAAAATCAAATTAATCAAAACAAAATAAAAATAAAACAACAAATAAAAAATAACAAAGTCTTGCTTGATTAGTGATAAATTCAGGTATATAACAAGAGGCATATCTGAATAGAAAATTTTATTCGAACAGAAAATCTCTAATTTCATATTTTTTATAATTCTTCTTACTGATGTGACTCATATTTTTTTTGTTTTTTTTTAAAACAATTCAAATTAATCAAAACAAAATAAAAATAAAACAATAAATAACAAATAACAAATGTTTGCCTGATGTAATTCCTATTTTTTTATTTTTTTATTTAAAAAAATTAAATTAATCAAAATAAAATAATCAATACATGTTTAACCATAAAAAAAATATTACACTATTATTTTGCACTAATAAAAGCTTGAGGGTAAAATCGGACAAAAAAAAAAAATTTGACGTCGCGTCAACCCACTCCCGTGTCAGGGGGGTGGGAGTAATAGGTCTCTTATATACCATGGCAGGTTGTATATGACGTATATAGCCTTCTCAAATTCTAGTGAAGGAAAGAAGATATTATTGGCAGCTCCATTCAGACAAACCAACAGTAAAGGTGCATCTGATCTCATCTGATGAATATTGGCAGCGCGGAGGTCACTCATTAATCATAATAAAAAAAAATTTAATATAATCAATAATAAAACACTTAAATTTTATACATATTTATAATATATATATAAATTTACATATATAAATAAATTTTAAAATAATATAAATATTTAAAAGAGTATTTATAAAGTTTTAGTGAGTAAAAATTAAAATTATTAGTAAAAATAAAATCTTTGAGAATTTGAGAATACATTTATCAAATTTTGAAAGAAAAAATTTGAAAATATTTTTTAAAATTATAGAAAAAATTAAATATTTAAAATTTTAAAAGGACATTTTTAATTTTTTAAAAATTATATTAAAAAAATTTAAATAATTATAAATAAAAATATAATTTCTAAAATTTGAAGGGGACGTGCCCCTCTCACCATGGGCCTCCGCCCCTGGTTACATATAGTGGGGAGAATGGAAATCACATATGTAGCAGCCGTAACGCGTCGGCCGTTACAATAGCCGAACGGCTCTGCAATCACTTCAAACTGAACTGCGAGTCTGTGAAATGTGTTTTTACCTTTGCTTTTGATCAGGAATCTCTGCAAAAGTCCTATGATTCCATTTACAAGACTACAAGACTATAACTCTGCAAAAGCTTCAGCACTCTTGGAATCTTGTAATACCCGTTGCCCATTTGCTATGCAGATCTTGAAGACTTGAAGTCTGCTTCTTGGGGGTCCTCTGGGCAACTTGCAAGTTGAACTGTTGAAGTTAGATCTTGAACTTTAACTTGAAGACCTAAAGAGTTGAAGTCGGACCATTACAGCAGCCAGCAAAGCTCTCCCTAGCCCGAAGATTGTTCAAGCAGGTCAGATCTCATCTCTCTTTCTCTCTCTCTCTCTCTCTCTAAGACCACTTCGTTTTTTCTTTCCCCTTCAATTTGTATTTGAGAACTTTGGGTATTGTGAGTTTCCTCTTACCGCTGCATCTGATCTCTCGCAATCGGAACCTCTTATTTTTCTTTTTGGGTTTCTTCCCCCAGAGATTGGTTTTGTTTTTTTTTTTGGTGTATTGGGTTCCATTATATGGGCCTTTGGGCATGTGGGTTCCATTCTGTGGCCCTTTATACATTTTTATTAAAAAATTTAGTTGACTTGTTCGTGCTAGACTGCTAGTGTCACTGCATGAGTATGGATGTAGTTGCAGCCCAAAAAAAAAGGAAAATAGTTTTGATGCATGATGTTAATGACTGAATTTTTTAATTACTTGGATTATGATTTTTTATTTAGCAATATTTTTATAAATTCAAACTAAAAATACTAAAAGCATAAAATAAATATAGGTCATTCTCTTTTAGTTGATTAATTGGTATTTTGATGTAACATTTAAAAGTGAGTACTGAGGCTAAAGAACGTGGGAAGATTGACCTGGGAGCTTTCACATATATATTTCCTCCGGGAAAGGATGAAGGAAGGAGCAGTCAAGCTTAATCAGAATATCAAGATGCTCCACTTCATTCATTTTGGTGGTGAAATTATCTCATGTTATGTACTTTGGCACTGGTATGTTTCATTTCGATGATCGGAATTAAACATGGTTCATGGATCTTTTTCAATTCTCTTTTCTTTTCTTCTTTTCTTTTGGTAATAAAGCAAGTTGTTCTCAAGGGCGGCGCCACATTAAACTTGATGGGGTCAATTAAACCCATCAACTTCCAAAAACTTGATAATTTTCTACTAATGATATGTGTTAAAAATAATTTGATAAAAGTTTGCACCCATTATCTAAAACAATGATCCCAACAGTCCAATGAAAAAAAAAAAAAAATTCATGAGATTAAAAAAAAAAAACGGCAATGAAATCTCCCACTCTCCAAAAGTGGATTAAGTACCCCGCGGATATGTGAAAACAATTGCCCATTCAAGTTAGAAAAAAGTATTTTTTTTCAATTTTTATTATTATTTGTCAACATACTACTTACCACTGTATACCACCACTCATGATATGCATGATATATTGTATGTAAAAACAAATTTAATTCATTGTGTTACATATAATAATAATTAAAATGTGCAAGCAAAATTATTCAATTGGATACATAATAATTAAAAATAAATTGAGTATTAAAAGATAATAATAGAATTTAATGTTTGTAGTATAAGATGGAGTTTTGGGGCTAAATAAATTATTAAAATAATTATCTTTTTTCATTTCGTCGCGCCTATAACAATAAAAAGAGTTTTTTTAACAATGAAGTTCATAAAAAATAGTTGATTGTATAATTGAAGTAGAAGAATAGTAGATGAATGGTTATTTAGTAAACATAAATTGAAAATAACATGTTTGATAGTATTAATAATGAGATTATTATGTTATAATTCTAAAATATGAAACGTTATAAAGGCATTGGTGGATGGAGGGAGGGGGCACAGCCCCAAAAAAAATTCAAAATTTTCTATATTGCCTAAAGAATTTCATGTATTTACAAACAATTATAGTGTATTGGCCTCAAAATTTAAGAAATTTTATCTGAGTAACTACAAAATTTAAGCAAACCTTGGTCCTCTCAAGATAAATCTTAGGCCCGCCACTTATCTAGAGCAATTGTCATAGTCATGTATTTGAGAAATAAAATTTTTGCATGACCCCGTTATCAAAATTTTTTGGAGCCGCCACTGGTTGTTCTCCACGGTTACAATCATTACAATAAACATAAAAATACATCCACCAATTATGTAAATATTCGTGAGTACCCATTTGCCTCGCTGGAACCTGCAAATTCGCAACACGAGCTTAACTTGTGAGTGTTTTGCAAAAATACAAATAACAACAAAGTGGTGCAAGTATGTAACATGCAAATGCTTGATGGATTATATTGACTATTTTTAATTATGTTTAAGTTTTAAATGTCTTATGGTCCATGCAATCCCTGACTATTGACAAAAAATGTAAAACATTGACTTAAAAAAGCATAATAGTTAATATACTTTTTAAATTATATTTATAACTCAAACAAAATTTACCAGAATCCATTTTAAACCATAATCTATGTGATTTTGAAAAAAAATATATACATATCTGTAAGATTTCTAAGAGTTGTGCGAGGAATAAGAAAATTCACAACTCCGACTGCCGCTACCTTTACTTTAAACTTACATATTATACTAGCATGCAATAAGAGCAATAAACAATCACACAAGGCAGACCATTTTTATTTGAAAAATTCAATAGGAAAAGCCATGAAACCCTAGGCCAGCCAACCAATGCACTATAAATAATAGAATCTAAGTTTGTAACTTACAAATGGAACCTAGCAGAATATCTCGCATCTCAAGTGTCGAATCCACGAACTTGCAGTTGTCCACTTCTTATATCAATTGAATCTTATAGTTTTGTAATAGTACCTTGGTATGGTTCTTCAATTGATGATTAAGTGTCAAATTGTCGTAATACCATCGGAATTCAGCAATCACCGATCTACATTCACTACCAAAGGCTCTTCAAGTAGAAACAATGAAACTAAGGGTCCGTTTGGTAATACCGTCAGTTTTTATATTTTGCTATGTACTTTTACTGTGTATTTTTTGTAATTTGGTGATGGACATTTGTCTGTTACTACTGTGCTAACAGTACCAAACCAATATTTTGAAAATAGAAAACACACCCATTTTAGTATTCTTATTTTCTTTTTTTGAATTTAGTAAATAACTAAAAATAGAAAGCAAACACTATTTTTTGTTTTTTTTTGCAAAAAAAAAAACCAAATACAAAAACAAAAAACATTTTCCAAACAGACCCTAAGGTCTTCAAAGAATTACAGATACTTCTAAATAATTTCTCACAGCATATAGGTCTCAACATGATCTTCGAATTTATATGGATGCTCTTTAGATGTACTCTCTATGCATTTGTCAATTTCAACACCCCTTGCACTCTCTTTTATAGTAAAAGATTTATTAGAAACTACAAATCCAATTTGGTACGAATTAAGACTCCAATATTTAGCAAGATAATAGGTTGGGAAGGTCTAAGGACAGTCACGGCTGTCCCTAGCATGCTCCTAAGAGGTTTGCAACCTGTCATACTAAATTGAGCTCAAATGCCCAAAGAACCCAGTTCAACACATGTTGTTGATGGCTGGGCATCCGTTTGAACACTCGTGTGTAGCTCTGATTCTGATTTTCTGATTCTTCAAATTTCTAATCCTCTGATTTCTATTTTGCACTATGGACTAAATTATGCTAAATAAAAACATCACACCTAAAATGTTGCCAATCAGAGTGACTTCTTCTTAAAATGCTTCTTTTGATGTCATTTTTCCCAAAATTTCATATTTAACCAATTGGCAGAAAAGGAGAATCTAATCCAACATGATGAACTTAGGACTTCAAATGCTGCAAAAAGCAAAAAAGCAATGGTTCAATTTCCAAAGGGTGTTGAGAAATCAAGTGTTCTTGTAATATGGATTAACTCATCAACAATGGACCTAGAGTTCTAGTAATTTAAGAATTTTTAATCATAATGATTATTCTTGCACAAAATTAACAGGCGGTTATACCTTACTTTAATTACAGACTTTGCATACATTGGTAGAACCATTTTTCATACAAAGCACGCCAAAAAAAATTTTAATACGGATATTGAACGAAGCTTCAGTTTCGTTCCATAAGTCAACATAATAAAACTGCACCCACAAACTTTATTACAGAATATAGCTTGTGGAAATGTATAGTTATGGCTACTAATAAGATCATAGCTTGAAATGGTGAAGGCCAGACTTGTCAAGTGCCCTAGAATAGAACTTGCCAATATAATCACTTACTAGAAATTCACTGTACACAGGAGGATTTTCTTCTGATATCAATTCTTTGATTGGGCCGTAGACCTTTGGAGGTAGAAAAACACCACTGAAAAAGGATGCCACGGAAATCCTCGGGCCAACAGAGCTGGCCAGCACTCTATGATTGACACTTTTAAATTTATCATTTGATATTATCTGAATCAAAATAATAAAATAACCATTAAGAAGTTTGATTTGAAATTACCATAGTAAGAACAAAATATTAGTTGGAACAAACCTGGAGAAGATCCCCAATGTTAACTACCAAACCTCCAGAAATTGGCCGAACATCAACCCATTGATTGTCATGTATCACCTGGAGGCCACCAAGTTGGTCTTGTAGCAGTACAGTAAGGAATACAGGATCTGAGTGCTTGCTAGCTCCCAAAGTTAACTCTGGCTCAGGGCATGGAGGATAGTAGTGGGAGACAAAGGTTCGCCCTCTAGCACATTCGATGGATGTTAAGTGGTCACGTTTGAGGCCAAGAGCCTCTGATAGTAACTCAAAGAGAGTATCTCCCAACTTAGTAGCATGCTTAATATACTCCATTGTTGTAGCTCTGCAAATTTGAGAGAAGAGAGAAACTATTAGTTGCCTGCCAGTCGTATTAGATAATGAACTCGTTTTGATTTCAAATATTTTTCATGTAACAGTTGGAATTGAGGTGCCACACATATAGATAGATGGTTTGATTTTAAAAGATCAACAAGAGAGCTTGAAATTAATGGCAAACCTTTGAAGAAATATATTTAAACCTCCAGAACAGGACTTATACCTAAATTCTGAACTACTCGGAAGATTTATACCCATCATTCTATTTGTGGTGAATCCTCTTTTCCTAAATGACTGTGTTGCCTAACTTATGCTATTTGTCCACATGAACCAGATCAACAAGTTTTGTACCTTGAAAGTACTAATTCATGTTGAACAACTTTCCTCCCTAGGAAAGAGCTAGCTGGAATCAAAATTATAATATAAATTCTTAAAATAGTTAAAAATAATAACTAAAAAAAAGAGGAGGAAGAGTAAGAAGAATAAATAAGGTTGATCTCTGATGATTTGATAACTATAATCTAAAGAGGATAACTTAATCCCTCCCCCTCCCTAGGGAGGCCTTGAGGGCAGAGTTTCCAGCTCTTGCCCACCAGCCTGGGGCGGGGGATTGTTAGGGGGGGAAACAAGGATAATCTTCACTTTGAGATCATTTACCCACCTAAACCCAATCTTAATCCCAGCTATATATGGAGCCACTGTTGCCAAGGAAATTTGTTTGGGATGTCCAAAGGAGAAAGCATATGTTTAGTTCTTTTATTGGCAGATCAGTAAAATATATTCTTCTTTGAAGAGCCGGAGTTAAAACTTTACTACATAGTCAAAAAGAAACAAAGTTTTCTGCAAAATAAAAGAGCAGTTAAACTAAGTAAATAGCTAAACTAGTCTATCCAATTATATCAACAATGATGATCAATCAGGATTTAAGGATGTAGGTGAAACTACATACCTGCATGTTGTGGGAACTTCACAAGGGTCAAGACTATCAGAAACCATCATAGAGATGGTTAAGGTGTCCCTCCAATTTGCAGCTCGCGACTGATACAAATCATGATTGCATCCAAACCTCACTCTTTTCGTAATATCACGTGTATAGAACGCTTTCTTTAACTCAGGATCATGCTCATGAAACACGCGTATTCCATCAATCATCTCATCCAACACACTCAAGGGGATCCCATGATTGACCACTTGGAAGAAGCCCCACTTCTCTGATGCAAGTTGGACTTCATGGACAATTTCCTTGCGTCTATCGCTTTCTTCAATACCTGTGAGATTGATGACTGGAACCTGTAGGTAGGTCTGGCAACTTTTCAACTCCTCAGAAATCTCATCTAGTGGTCGAACGAATATTTTCGGGACTTTGACCACTCCAGCATCTATTAGTCCTTTGACACCAGCTTTCGAATCATCAAAAGCCTTCAGCTCTTTTGCCCGGTCGTAGTCCACTTCACTTTCAGCTAAGGAGTCTTTGGTGCTTGAGATATCCATTCTTCGTTCCATGCAAGAAGAGAAGATGGAGATGCATTAGGTGAAGTTCACAAGATTTTAAACACCGTTTTCTGTTGTTTAGTCAATAACTAATCAACAAGAAATTTGGAAGGTATGTTTGGACAGTCCACGAAAAAATAAAACCGTCCTAGGGATCCATATCATTGAGCTGATTACAGTTTTTTTTAATCTTTAGGGTGTCGCTATGTAAATAGACATTTTTGTCTTGTTATTTGTTCAAATTTGTTGTAACACTTGTCTATTTATCGGTTTCTGCCTCTCTCCAGTAAAACGATGAGAGGATTGTAGTATATGATGTATTTAGCCTTTTCAAATTCCGGTGAAAGGAGGAAGATATCATCTGATGAACCTTGTACAATATTAGTTCTTTCTCCTCTGAGTAAATCAGTTCTCCATTTTCCTTTTCCTGCTTTTCTAAATTTCTGCTTCTTTTTTCCTTCGGTACTATCAAATCTAGGCTGCTTGTTCTTAATATGCTTTTTTCGCTACCATTTTCCCAAATTTCAGATTTAAGCAAATACCGAAACCAACTAGCGGGAGAGTCTAGTTCAACATGATATATAGCTTCAAATGCTGCAGAAAAGCTAAAGGCAATGGTTCAATTTCCAGAGGGTGTAACCATGACATTACTGATGCCCATCTTTCTCACTTTCTGTATCAATTTCTCACAACATTAAAAGGTGAAGGCTTGGGCATCTTCCTACCTGCCACCTATTTTGTCTATAGAGATCATTCTCACGGCACAGAACCCATATCCAAAATTACAATGAAACTTGACTGAACATTCATTAAGAGCCATGAAACAATCCATTCTGTCCTCTTATTTCAATGACTACCTTCTATGTTGGTACTCATTGTGCACATTTTCTACAAGTTCCCTCTTGACTCAGAGTAAGCAGCAAAGCATTGCCCCCACATTTGAAAAGTCCCACAGGACCATTACAGGACCATTACTACTTATATTCTGCTGTAAATAACCTTTCTTGTAAAACCATGAGTGCAGAATTCCTTGTCTTATTGTCTTGTGCCCTAAACTGATACACACCATCTATAAGTTTTCCTCATAAAATTATGGTATATAGTAATACAAAACTCATGGTTTAAGAACTTGTTGATAAGTCCATTACGATAACACAGGATCTATAAACAAAAACCTCTTGGGGGTCAGTTTGTTTCAAGGAACTCCTCTAATTCCACTTCTAGTGCTTGAGATGGCATGGTGTTAGACAATTGGACTGGCTTGGAAACTCTATGGTCTCTAATATCTGGCCTCCTTCAAAGAGAGATACAAAACTGTAGCTATTGAATCATGACAGTAGAAAGCTCTTCAATCATATCATTTTCCCCCTACTGAGAAATTTTGAACCACCATAGGAAACACTGCCTCTACCATAAACCCTGCCAAGAAAGATGAAATCATCTGGAAGAATTCTCTGAAGATGTGATTTCAACATTAAATTCATCTACCACATAGCCAAAGACCATAGATCTAAACCTAAATAATGTGGTCAGTGAGGAAAATAGCAAAAAGTTTGGGTTTGGAGGAGACGCGGGGGCTTGCTGCAGGTATCCCAAACTTCTTTGCTCTGGATCTATATTAAGGACAAGGAAAAAAATTTCATTTATTTTCATCGAATGGTCAAAATGTTTTTCATTTTCTAAGAGATCAAAACGCAACACTAGTAGAATAATGAAACTCCATTATTTCCATCAAAACATACAGGAACAAAAAAAAAAAAATGCACAAAAAAAAAAATGCTACATATCTAAACAATAAGTTATATCAACACGTATTTAGAACTTCAAATAAATGGTGTACAAATTTTATTAAGAAAAATAAAAGTATATCATATTCTACTATATTAATATTTGTCACAAAAAATATTTCCGTAACATCCCGAAACATTTCGCTTTCCATGCTAATCGAAACACACACCGAAACGAAATTTTGATGCTTGCTTAATGATGCCACAAATTATTGCATATAGGTAAATTGTCTCTTTCTCCAAGATTTTCCCAATGCATGCAACTGCCTCTGGCACAACAAAAAGAATTCACTTTCCAACAAAAAACTAAGAAGCCACTGAGTTTTGTGCTCCTATGTTGAACAATAACACTGAAACACCCAGGTCCAACCTCACATTTGTAGCTAATGCAGATAAAGATCCCAATAGACTTTGCTTACATTGCTAAATCCATTTGCTGTACAAAAAATAAAAATAAAAATGAAAAGAAAAGGAAAGAAGGAAATTACATAGAGATGGAAACAGTTCATAAGACACCACTGGATATGGCTTGTGGAAACGCTTCATAGCTTGAAATGATCGAGGCCAGACTCGTCAAGTGCCCTAGAAAAAAACTTTTCAACAAACTCACTTAATAGGAATTCTCTGTACAGCGGAGGATTTTCTTCGGATATCAATTCTTTGATTGGGCCATAGAGCACTGGCGATGCAATAAAACCAGTGAAAAAGGATGCCACAGAAATTCTTGGTCCAACATTTTGGGCCAACACCCTATGACTGACACTTTTAAACTTGTCGTTTGACATTATCTGAGTCAAAATAAAATAAAAATCTGTTAAAAAGTTTATAGTGAATTGCTATAGTTAACAAGTAATATTTACTTGGAACAAACCTGGAGAAGATCCCCAATGTTAATTACCAAACCTCCCGCAATTGGTTGAACATTAACCCATTGATTTTCATGTAAGACCTGGAGGCCGCCAAGTTGGTCTTGTAGCAGTATAGTGAGGACTGAACTATCTGAGTGCTTGTTAGCTCCCAAAGTTAGCTCTGGCTCTGGGCATGCAGGATAGTAGTTGCAGACAAAACTGCGCCCCCTAGTGCATTCCATGGCTGTTAAGTGGTCACGATCGAGGCCAAGAGCCTCTGATAACAACTCAATGAGAGTATCTCCCAACTTAGTTACATGCTTAATATACTCAATTGTTGTAGCTCTACAAATTTAAGAGCAAAAAATATAGCATAAGTTGCCTTCCTGTCAAATTACGTATGAGACAAACAATTGTTCTGATTGCAAATTTTTACAGAAGTTATGACAGATGGAATTGATATGCCACGCATGTAGATAGATGGTTTGATTTTGAAAGGGTTATCAGCAAGAAAGCTTGAAACTAACGGCAAACCTACTGATCAGGACTTGTTCCTAATCTTTGGCAGATCAATCAGCCCCATGATTCTTTAAATTGCCGTAGGGTTAAAACTTTACAATAATGTAAAATAGTTTCAAAGTTAGAAGTAAAATCACTGAGCACTGAGCAGTTCAAGTAAGAAAATAGCTAAAGGCTTTCCAGGTATATTGCAACAACGTGTATCAAACACGAGTTAAGGAGGTTGATTGATACCGCATACCTGCATGCTGTAGGAACTTCATTAGGGTCAAGATGATCAGAAACCCTCATGGAGATGCTCAAGACGTCCCTCCAACTTGCAGCTCGCGACTGATACAAATCAAAATTGCTTTCAAATTTCACTCTTTTCGTCCAATCACGTGCATAAAACGCTTTCTTTAACTCAGTTTCTTGTTCATGAAACGTGCGTATTCCATCAATCATTTCATCCAACACTATCAAGGGGATTCCGTGATGGACCACTTCAAAAAAGCCCCACTTCTCGGCTGCAATTTGGATTCCATGGACAACTTCCTTGCGCCTATCAGTTCTTTCAATATTGCTGAGATCAATGATCGGAACCTGTAAGTCAGACTGGCAACTGTTCAACTCCCCAGCAAGCTCATCTGGTGGTCGAATGAATATTTTAGGGACTTTTACCACCCCAGCATCTATTAGCCCTTTGACACCAGCTTTTGAATCATCAAATACCTTCAGTTCCTTCGTGCGGTTATAATTCACTTTCCTTTCGGCTGAGGATTCTTCGGTGCCTGCAGAGATATCCATTCTTTGTTCCATGCAAGAGAAGAAGATGGAGACAACATTTTAAACACCATTTTCCATTGTTTAATCAATAAGTAATCAATAAGAAATGCGTATGAAAAATAAATCATATTTGGACAGCCCATGAAAAATAAATCCGTCCCATGGGTCCCGTGGATTCGTATCATTGAGCTGATTACAATTTTTTTTTTATCTTTTGGTTGTCATTATGTAAATACAGTTTCTGTCTTGTAATTAGTTTAAATTTGTTGTTGCACTTGTCTATTTGTCATTTTCTGGCGCTCTCTGGAACACCATGCCAGGATTGTATGACATATATAGCCTTTTCAAATTACAGTGTGATGCGGATTGCATGATCGAATATTATTTAGAGACCCGGGCCGTCATTATGTCCGCATTAGTGGTTGGTAAATTGAGCATAATTTTTGAATTGTAACTTCATTTTTCTATTATAATATGTTTTCGAAAGCTTGTGGCGAGCCTAAGAAAGTAAAAAATAATAAAATAATTTTACGGCCTAGGAAAATACAAAAAAATACCTCTAAGTGTGTTTTTTAGCCCGTTTTGTGTTTTGGGCTTTTGTAGGTTTTTTTATTTAACCCGGTTTGTCCCGGACCCTAGGGTTTTGTGCCGCTA
This sequence comes from Euryodendron excelsum, assembly GCA_033060915.1. Lineage (NCBI taxonomy): Eukaryota > Viridiplantae > Streptophyta > Magnoliopsida > Ericales > Pentaphylacaceae > Euryodendron > Euryodendron excelsum. Next base: position 9,353,626 of record CM065387.1, on the reverse strand, counting down.
TTTAGACTCTTGTTTAAAGATTTTCAGCAGTTTTTTTTATGATTAATAAACTTTGTGCATGATTTGCATTTTTCCATTCGTTCGGTATTTTCTTACGAAATCAACTAGTGTTTGATGCCTCTAAACCTGACATTTGTAGTGAATCAACAAGTTAAAAGACGACTCTTAATCTAGCATTCGTGGTGAATCAACAGATTAAAATTTATTTTTCTTATTCTCCGAGGATTCCGCTGCATCACAGTGAAAGGGAGAAGATTGTGTTGGCACTTCCATTCAAACGAGACTAAAAGAATATGATATCATCTGATGAATGATGGCCAGACCCTTGCATATTATTTCTTTTTCCCCTCTGAGGAAATCAGTCGTCAATTTTCTTTTTCTTTGCTTTTATAAAATTTCGATTTGTTTGTTAAAATGCTTCTTTTGCTGTTATTCTCCCAAATTTCAGATTTAAGCAAATACTGAGTCAACTGGAAGAAAAGTACAGACTAGTCCAACATGATGATGGCAACAGTTCGATTTCAAGAGGGTGTAGCCATCACAAATAATCTGCTTGAAATTATGATATCACTGATGTTAAAACAGAGCATTCTTTCTTACTCTGTATCAATATCTCACAAAACTATAAAGTGCAGACTTGAGGACTGGTAGATCCATTTTCCATTTAAAAAAGCACAAAAAAAAGAGGAAGATAATGACAGAAGGAAATTACAAATAGAACACAACAGTTCATAAGACACCGCAATACAGCTGCACCCACAAACCTCATTCATTTATTACAGGATATGGTTTGTGGAAATGTACCCTCGTGGTTCTTAATAGCATCATAGCTTGAACTGGTGCCCTGGAAAAAATTTGCTAGTATAATCACTTACTAGAAATTCCCGGTACATAGGAGGATTTTCTTCTGATGTCAATTCTTTGATTGGGCCATAGAGCTTTGGAGGAATGAAAACACCACTGAAAAAGGATGCCACTGAAATCCTCGATCCAACATGGCTGGCCAGCACTCTATGATTGACACTTTTAAACTTGTCGTTTGAAACTATCTGGATCAAAATAATAAAATAACCATTAAAAAAAGTTTATATTCAAATTACGATAGTAAACAATTAATATTAGTTGGAACAAACCTGGAGAAGATCCCCAGTGTTTACTACCAATCCTCCTGCAATTGGCTGAACATTAACCCATTGATTTTCATATAAAACCTGGAGACTGCCAAGTTGGTCTTGTAGCAGTATTGTGAGAAATGCAGCATCTGAGTGTTTGCTAGCTCCCAAAGTTAGCTCCGGCTCTGGGCATGCAGGATAGTAGTGGCAGCTAAAGGTGCGCCCTCTAGCACATTCGATGGATGTTAAGTGGTCACTTTTGAGGCTAAGAGCCTCTGATAATAACTCAAGGAGAGTATCTCCCAACTTAGTAACATGCTTAATATACTCAATTGTTGCAGCTCTGCAAATTCAAGAGAAGAAATATAGTATTAGTTGCCTCCCTGCCGAAATGGGTCTGATTTAAAAAAAACATTTCATAGTTAATGATATAACAGATGGAATTGATGTGCCACAAGTGGATAGATGGTTTGATTTTAAAAGATCAACAAGAAAGGCGGAAATTAATGGAAAACCTTAGAAGAAATATATTTAAACCACCAGATCAGGACTTCTACCTAGATTCTTGACTAAGAAAACTTATACCCATTATCATATTCCAGGTGTACCCATTCTTTCCTGAATGACTATGTTACCTAACTTATGCTATTTGTCCAGTGAACCAGGTCAATCCTATCCATTTTGAAAAACTTTCATCCCTAGGAAAGATTTGGAGTCCAAATACTAATCTAGATTCTTAAAATAAAAAATAAAAAATAAAATAATGTAGATCTCTGATGATTTGATAAATATCATCTACAACGGATAATTTAAGCATATGTTTAGCTCTTATTGGCATATCAATCAATCATACTATTGTTTGAAGTTTCAGGAGTTAAAACTTCACCATAAGGTCATTAAGTATCAAAGTTTGCTACAAAATCATAGAGCAGTTCAACCAAGTAAATAGCTGAAGTTTTTACAGTTATATCAACACTGGGGATCAATGAGGATTTAAGGAGATGGAGGAAAATAAATACCTGCATGATATGGGGACTTCATCAGGGTCAAGATGATCATAAACTAGCATACAGATGGTCAAGGTGTCCCTCCAATTCGCAGCTCGTGACTGATACAAATCATGATTGCTTGCAAACCTCAATCCTTTCATCTGATCGCGTGTGTAGAAAGCCTTCTTTATCTCAGGATCCTGCTCATGAAACTTGCTTACTCCATCAATCATTTCATTCAACACACTCAAGGGGATACCATGATTGACCACTTGAAAAAAGCCCCACTTCTCTGATGCAATTTGGACTTCATGGACAACTTCCTTGCGCCTATCAATTTTTTCAATACTGCTAAGATCTATGACTGGAACCTGTAAGTCAGTCTGGCAACTGTTCAACTCCTCAGCAAGCTCATCTGGTGGTCGAATGAATATTTTAGGGAGTTTGACTACTCGAGCATCTGTTAGCCCTTTGACACCAGTTTTTGAATCATCAAAATCTTTCAGCTCTTTTGCCCGGTCATAGTTCACTGCACTTTCAGCTATGGATTCGTCGTGGCCTGAGATATCCATGCTTTGTTCTATGCACGAGAAGAAGATGCAAGTGAATTAGTTGGGGTCAACAAGATGATAAACAACATTTTCTATTGTTTAATCAATAAGTTATCATAAAAAATGAACTCTGTCATAAAACAAATATTTTAAGGTTCAATGCACAGGACAGTGAGAATCTAAGGTTGTTTTCCTCAAAGCCTCCCAGTTTTTTTTCTAAGTAATGTTTGGACAGTCTCTGAAAAATACAGCTATCCCATTGAGTTGTATCCTTCAGCCTGTCACAGTTTGCTTTTTTTTCCTTTTGGGTTGTCATTATGGAAAGGTATTATGAACTCTCAAGTTTAAAACACGCTGATATTGCTAATTAAGCACATTGAGGTGGAGTCTGAATGGACCTAGGCAACACCAAAGAAAAGAACATTGCTATGGCACAAGATGTCAAGTCCATCATCGTCAAATGGTGGGTCACTGAGGTGGGTTAGAGGGGAGTTGCCTTGCCACAAAGGATGGAGAGGTTTGTGTTAACAGGTAACTTGAGACACAATATTTGGAAGTAGAACCTGGTGCAAATGCCTACTAAACTGCAGGATGAACCAGCAACCTTCAGCAGATATCTGCTGCACTATGAACTAAAGTACACAAATGCACCATGGCCCTCTCTCTCTCTCTCTCTCTCTCTCTGTCAGAAAGCTGGAGTTTTACAATGTTATAAGATTATCATTTTAATGTGTGCTGGTTGCACAAGCCATCGCCTTGGACATTTTTTTCCACTGGACTTGGAAAAAAGGTACAGTGGTTATGCAGCAGTCCTGCTGTGAAATTTTCTACTGAGGAATTGCGTGCTCTATACAACAATCAAGCTTGTGATCTCACTGCTTGTAAGATATGGTTTCTAAGTATTTTTAATCATACTAATAATTCGTTAAAAATTTTATAGTGGCTTATACCGCACCTTGATTACAGACTTTGAA